>JAWMRA010000041.1:39053646-39100770 GCA_035584735.1 Pseudotriccus pelzelni
ATAAACTTCTCTCACCTTAGAGCAATTTGTGGGGGGTGTGGTAAAAAATTGTCCCCTAGGCAAACCCATGACAATGATTCATTAACAGAAGGAAAACTTGAGTAGCATCTTTCTTTCATATATGTATAGATAAATATACAAACACACACATATACGTATATTCACAGATAATTTCCATCGTACAATAATTAGTGAAGATAATTGCTTTAGAAGACTAAAAAAACTTGCTCAAATGTGAGGATTTTGTCTCTGCATCATCTAATTTCATTAGCAATTTTCCCTAAGTAGACATAAGGTATGATTTGAAACAAAGTCGGTTTAAAATATTTGCTAACCAACAACATGTAACACTGACATTTCATTAGGAATTCAGTGATAAATTCACCTTTGACATTCCCACTTGTGAAAGTACACTTCTGAACCGCATGACTCCAAACCTGCCACAAAGTGAGAAAGAGACTTTAGGCCCTCTCTGCCTTACAGAGAGATGTTTAGTTCAGTTCTCTAAAAGAAAGTTGTCTAAAAGGTCATCAAAGGATTGACCTGTAATTTTGAAATTAATTAACAAATCACAGTGATTAGGTAGTCTCAGGCATAGGGGAAAAAAAGGACTAGTGAAGTGACGGATATAAAAGCACTGAGCATAGAGCTTTGTAAAACTGTGATAAGACAAGACATTGAATTTGTACAGGCAGCAAACATAGTGTACAAAGACATTAGTCAAAAATCAAAAGAGATGCAAATAGTCGTGTTGTGGCATTTTCCAACACTGGAGTACTGGGTTGGGGAAGTTGCGCGTTGCTCATCAGCTGTCTGTTTTGAAGCACAGCATTGCTGTTCAGGTGGATCTTGCAGCTCCTGGAGCACTTTTGTTGATTAGAGGATCACTGGTCTCATTGGGTATGGCAGTTTGCATTCAGACCTTGGCATGAAATTTGGGGTTGAAAATGGTTCTACTGTAATGTTGATTCTGCAAAGTGCATCAAACATAAATTAGGGAATATTAACAGCAATAGTTTGTTTATTGTTCTAATATTGAATCATTGTCTCCAGGATTATGCATTTTGATATTCTTTAATTAGACAATAAACATTATGATTTCATCTGGAGTTCTGCTTTAGGTTATTGTATTAAATGATAGCCCAATTTATCTGTTTCAACTGACTGACAGCCACCACTTGTAGTAGTCAATCTAGTAACAATAGTTCACTTTCTAATATTTCTGTGCTGCAATCAGCAATTTTATTTCTTAGAAGTGAAGTAATACCAATTGATACTATTAGACCTAATAATTGTTCAAAGGTTGAGTATATAAAACAGCAGGAAAGCACTGTATCTTGAGGTATTACATATTGATTAATTCCCAATAGAATTTTACAAACACTCTATTCCATCATCAGAATTAATTGTATGATTCACAGAGTGCTCAGTTCCAAGAAAACATTACACCTTCTATGTGTCTTACTGGCTTTACACTCTCAATAGCTCACAATACTTTAAACATTCAGTACATGTTCTCTAGGATAAGGGCTTTCTTCTTGGTTTGGAGTGCTATAACTTCCAGTTACTTGTCACCCCCAATATTTATCAGAGGGCAAAAAGTGTCACATTGATTAATGCTCTTATGTCCCTTCTTCTCTCAAATTTTTCATTTTTTGAGTAAATATTCCATAAACACTTTCTGCTGATTCTAGTGGAAGAGACATTATTTTGTTATGTTGTTTTACTGTGTCTACCATTTAAGCTACAAATGCCAGAATCTAAAAGTTTCTAAGCGGAAATTTAAGACTGTCAGGTGCAAGTAAATATTTCTTAAAATTCAGTCTGAAAGATTGAGAGGTGTCATAAAATGAAACAAAAGCAATGGTTCTAAATAAGAAGCAGCAGACATAGCCATGAATATGTCTTTTTAGATATTTAGGAATAATAGTGAATGGAGATTAATATAAAGCAAGTGCCATGATAAGAATTGTTCCTGTTTTCTCCTTATACATAAGTGACAAGGTCTATAAACTCCAAAAGCATGGAGAACCATATTAGACTGAAAGCATGACAGCTTCCAGAATACTATAAAGACACATAACTAAAAATATTCTCATTATTAATAAATAAACAAACATTGTTTGAGTACTGACAACTGCAAAGGGATTAGTATTTGCAAAGACTATTGCAATATCTTGGGGACTGAGCCTATAAATAACAAAGCTCTCTGTCCTTTATCAAGTATTTCAGTTTTGCACATGCATTGGAGTTTATTTTAAATTGTCTTGAAGTAGTGCCAACTTGTAAGGAAAAGAAAAAAATGTACATAACACAGAGCAAATGTACAATACACAAACCTGACTTTGCAGCCTTATGATTTACTGAACATCATTTGAATGTTATAATGATGACACACAAATGCAACAAAAAAGAACTCTTGTTTTTCAAGCTGGAAAGATATTGTATCCTGCATTATACAAAATTTCAATATTCAGTGTATGAAGAGAGAGGTAGAAAGAGCACTGAAAGAGTTCGCATGCCACTGACAGCCTCATGCATTGAGAAACCAATTGAAAATCTATTGAAAATAAGAAGATAAAAATATTATAAAGAGTTTAACTTATATTTTAACACACAGTTATGAGTGAGTGAATACTGCTGTTCTGGCGCTCCTGCTGGGCTGAATGCAGACCAGAGAAGGACCATACTGTGCCTACCATCAGCTTGCTATTATTTCTTCAACAAAACCTTCATTCCCTACTGCTGCTAAATACTTACTTCTGAACAAGCATAAAATGAGGAAGGGAAAGCCCATTCTTCCCATGAAATTTAGGGCAAAATGCAGCAACGATTATTTAGCTGTCTCTGGTCTGAGATGCATGCATTGCACATATTATATAGCCATTTTTCTGAACTAGGCAAAAGTGGAAAATTTCCTGGTTTATATCCCTTCCCAGGTTTGACAGTGATGACTTGAACAAGCCATTTTTGTAGATCCATTTTCCTGTTTATAAAATGGAGATAATGAGGCCTCATTTGTGAAGGACTCAGGGTTATCATTGAAAACTCTAAAACTAGGTCTTATTATTAACTATGGAAGTGGTCATAGGATGTTCCAGAGGACAATAAATCCCTTTAGAGTGCATTATTAAGTAATGTTGGTGAATAGAAAACAGAGATATTTCATGACTCAAAGGAGCTGTGAGCCAATTCTTGAAAGCTCAGTCTTCTCTCTCAGCTGCAAATGGATTCAGTCTGCCTGTGTGAAAGCATTCTACTGCTTTCTTTACATTGCTGTCATACCTGCCATGGCAGATGAGAGGATGTTCAAGGCATATCCCTCACCCAGGCAACATTTCCTCATACCCACACCACCACCCCTGCCAGCAATACAAAGCTGTGGCTCTTCCATGTGGCTGCATACCTCTGCCAGACAAATTTGCTGCTCGGAGGGACCAATGAATTGCATTTGACTTATCAACTTCAACGGCTAGTTCCTAGTGAGTTTAATGAGAGCACAGGCATAGGCAATCCTTATCCAACCAACACTGCCTGGACCAGCAGAAAAGAAGATTTAGCTTCTGGTCATGAAATTGTCTGTCTTCTCTTTAGTTTTGGAAAGGTTGTCAGTAGCATGCAAACTCTTTCTGTCCTCTGTCCACCTCTCTCTTTTCATATACTGAATACTGAAATTTTGTAAAATGCAGAATACATTATCTGTTGGAAACATTTTTCATAGCAGAAGACTAGCCTATTAAAAAGAAATTGTTTTTCTTTCATTGTGAGGAAAAATGAAAAATAATAAGATATAGGAAATAACAGAAAATTCACAACAAATATAACAGTATATCAGTTAAAATAATATTTTTCCCTATTTTAACTTTTTAATAGAAATTATATTTTTACTCTAATAAAAACCATCGCTATCATTACTAATGCCAACACTTTTCAATATCTACAGCTGAGAACTGCTATACTTTCTACGTAATGTATATACCTATGCCAGAACTTGCAGAAACTGATATGCAATGACCTTGTAGGAGTTGCTTTCCTATTTATATTCCCTAATTTCTAACAATTACCAGTGTAGGATCTTACTGTTGCATCAATACAAAGATATTGGCTTTGTTGAGGCTCTTTGTAGCTCAATATTTCTATAAATCCACTATCCTGTAATCAGACTTCTGCATCAGTGATAGCCATTGTTTTCCAAGTATCCATTTTTGAAATGATTTCATAAAGCACTTGCTGTGCCACAGTGCGTAGCAACCTTGACTTCCTCATCTTTATTTCATAAGAAGCCAGAGACACTGAAAAAACCCTTTATTTCTGATTATCTAGAATCAGAAACATTCTAAACCTGAGAGAAAAGTTCTTATAATTTACTCCATATGCTTTCAAGATGTTTTTGCAATATGCTATTTAATTGTAACAGCAAGTATAGGATTAATTTTGACTATCTATTGCACAATGTAATGAGGAAAGGAACTGATGGGTTTCCTATCCAAGTTTCTGTCACTGTTAAAAAAAAGAAAGCCATAGGGTTGTCCACTTGTGGGTTTCTGAGGTCATCGAAGTTTATTGAAGTGATAAAAAATTAAACTAAATATATCTCTACACCTAGATTAGTAGACAAGCCAGCACAATGGGAAAGGAGGTGTAAACAGAAGTGCCTGAAACTGTGGCTACTCCCACTCCCTCCATATGATAGTGCGAGGCTTATTTCAGTTTGAATTCAATCTCAATTGAGTAATTCAACCCATTCTTTGGGCTGAGTGTTTCAGCTAGTCATATGGTTGGATTCTTTTCGTAAGGAAAAATTTTAAGTACATGGTGTAAGACATGGTAGAACCTGCACATTGGTTCAGAGCATGATGCCTCCACTAACACTGAAGCACTTAGAGAGCAGAGCTTCTGGTTTAGTTTCCTTTGAAAAAAATATGTTTCACAAACACCAGATCTGCTCCCAGCAGTGAATCAGCACATGGTAAATGGAGACAAGCAGGGGATTAGCTTCAAAACTGTGCTTTTACTCTGAACAAAATAAGTGAAGTAGGCAGAGCCACTAGCACTGTCCGGGCCTGTTCGTTAGAGCAAAAAGTTCCTTTGGGACAGCACTTCTGCTGTCCCACACAAGTGCAAAGAGCACTGCAATATCCTACTTATACAGCTCAAATATCATCTTTCCTTCAATCTCTGCTGCTTCTAAAACCTTACTGAATTGCACATATATTACTGAATGTTGTGAATAGTAAAATAAAGGTATCGGTTGTGTTTAGATCTCTAGTGCCTGTTATTTACATCCGTTTCAGGATTATTAGCATCCAGCTGCAAATTATAATATGCACAGTTGCAACTAAAAAAAAAGACATAAACAAATATATTACCACCAAGAACGAAAATGGAGATGCCTTTTAGAGACAGGACTTCAAGAGTGGCAGAGCACAAAAATTATATAAAGCACATGAGTGTGCTTGATAGGACTGTGTGATCCCTGTTCTTTTCATTTACTCCAGCATAAATCAGCCTCATGAGCTCAACATTGTAAACTAGATAGAAATGAGAAAAATACCTCAGCTTCCACATGCTAAGGTTTTGGGGGAAGTCAGAGACCTCTGGAATAGCCCACACACAAGGACATAAGTGTCTAGCTCTGCTTTAAGTGCCTAACAGCATCTGAGACATCTGCTCCTGTGGGAAACCTGTTTCCTCTGCAAGTGAGAGCTGAAGACTGAGCAGGATACTCTTCAGTGTTGAAAATGTCACTACACCCTGTGTTTAGTTCTTGGACTTTATTAAATTCTCATCCATTAAGAAAGAAATACTATTCTTAAGCTTCTTTCATAACCTTCTGTGTAATTTGGCTGATGGAAGGGAGAAGTAGAAGCCCTCAAGAAATATCAGCAAACAGGCTGCCACCATGGGTTCAGGAGCCACAATTCTCTGTGTGAAAAAAATATATTCTGTTATAACTGATGTTTGTATTTCTTAGTGCATTCCTCATTACTGAGGACGCATCTATTGTATTTGTTGACTACACTAACTTTCACCATTGTGCCAAGAAGTTAGATTTCTCAAGGGAAAAATATTTGTCCTTGCAGATGGTTGGTAGAAATGCCTTCAAATACCCAAGGAATTAGGAGTGAATTATTTGAAGAATATTTTTATACAGTATGCAATAGATAAGTTTGTCCCTAGTCAGTGCATTGGGAATTTCTGGAAGTAAAAATCTTTCGTCTGTGAAACAGTTAAATCAGGATTTTTCTACACATGAACTGACCTCACCTTTGAAGGATGAATGGCATAGTATATAACCACATTTATAATTGCAATTTTAGCAGGAACTCATGAGAATTCATCCATTTGTTGTCTCATTATTTAAAAGTATTTTATTTTCCTGAAGGTAATGTGTGAATACAAATGCATGAGCAACTCCAAACAGTAATTCCTGAAGGAATTATGTGGAGATAAACTTAAACAAATATTGCAGATTCTTATAACTAATTAATAAATTGTTGATTTTTGCTGTCACAAATAATTCAAATCCTGGCAGTATTTTCCAAAATCTTTGAATTAACTTTGGCTTTCGTTTGAATACCTGAACCATGGTGAGGCTGTCAGATGTTGTCTCCTGACTGACTGGTAGGTAACATGTCTTTTTGTAGCCAGGCAAAATAGAAATTTTCTACATTTTCAACTTTTCAGGCACCCTGGGGAATAGAGCAGAGCTTGTAGAAATTGTGCTGCAAAGAGATTTATTGCCACCCAGGACCAACTTACTTAATGTAAGCGGAAATAATTGTTCTGTAAAGTATATGAAAATTACATAAAGGATTACCTATTCTAAGTGAACTTTGTGGTGTTTAAGTACTAGACCAAGCAGCCAAATTTTCAGAAGCACATAATTTTTGTTCCTGTCAGTATAACATTAATTTGGATCCTATGTGATTATGAAAACCAGATTTCAACTGCACGCTGCCATTCTACTCTTTTGTCACAATGTGTCGAGTTCCCTCACTGAACACATAGTTGTTCTGTATTATTTTTCAAAAACATCAACCAGTTCTTGGCAAAATTATCTTTTTACTAAAATATTCTCTGTGGTTTGAATAGAAAATACAACTACTTTTTTTTTTTCAAGTTTCTGTTTCCACAATATATAGGAGATGTTAAGGCATGTATTTTAGTATCTCCTCTATAAAAAACGTGAAATTATTATACCTACTTGCACATCTGGAAATGAAGTACATGGATAATGCCCAAATTTCCAAGAAATAATTAACTGTGAATGCTAATTACAGAAGCCCAAGGCATCTATCTTTCTTTTTTCCCCCAGGGGATTTGGCAGCATTTGATAACTTTTTTAGGCTCAATATAGACCTCCTGGTAATTTCATTTGATCCTGAGTGTATCTTCAAAACAGACTGGGAGTACTTGTTGTATAGAAAATGAGGAAGCAGGGAGTTACCCTTATCAATTCTTTTATTGTTTGCAACTGCAGTAATGTTCACTTTACCTGTGGAGAGACTTAGTCCTATTCCCCCCACATATACTCCTTTTTTACCTTTCCTTTCTTCTGTCCTGAGTTCAGCATCTTTCTTATTTACTTCTATGTAAGACATGATTTTTCTTGCATACTGCCTTACCTGTGAGGGGAGATCAGACTCTCTCTTCTGGTGTCTTGTAGCATAATGCCTCCCAGAGCAGAGAAGAAAAATTTCAGGAAAGCTCAAATTGTGCCTACCCTTCTGGGAGATCTGCAGTTAGAAGTGGGACCTTAAGACAGCTCAACTGTGAGAAATTCTGAGATATTTTTTGTAACTCAGGAATCAACCAATCTGGGGTCTCTTGGAGAAAGAAAGTAAAAGCATTTTCTTGACACTAGGATGAATTCTTTGACAAATTTTGAGTTACTTGTAAGAGCAAATAACTAGCATTCTACAAACAATATAACACCTATATTTTTAAGAAAAACAAAGCTTTTTCCTTTCTGCCTTCTCTGAAGAGATTAATATTTTGGCTGAAATTTATATATACATACATAAATGTATGCATTTGCATATTTGTGTATGTATATTAGTCAATCAGTTATCAAGGAAATCCCAGGCTAACAGTAACATTTGCCAAAGCTATAAGTAACTGGAAAAATATTAGGCAGTACTTATAAGTCTTGTAAGTTTTGCTGGTGAGCTTCAGTGTTGAAAACCAAGCCCCTTACTTTTCAGAACCATGGCCTGATGGGGTTAATTTTCTAGACCTTAGAAAAACTTAGAACTGCAACATCGTAAATACTTCAGGAAAAAAGCCCAAATAGGGATTTGTGTGGAAGGGAGAGGCACTGCTTTGTACTGCATCACAGTTGAAATTTTTATAAACAGCTGCTGTCTGCACTTCTTTAAAGCAAACTTGAATTTTTCCTTTTTTTTTTTTTCTTGTACAATCATCTCTTTTGTCCTTTGTTTTATTTCTAGCTGTTAGCCGCTATTATAATCAGAAATCCCCTTCAAGATGAAATGTGTGCTGTGTTCAGAAAATGTTCTGGGAAGAAAATCATATGTGAAGATGAGGTGGTCTTTTTTAATATACCTATCCTGTTCCTTTTTAATAAATAAAATTTAACACAAAATGTACATTCCATCTAGTTTGTTTGAAATATTATTGTATTAAATACTATCAGTCTAATCTAAGAAACTGACATAGATACTTAAGAGTAAGATAAAAGCGAAGACTTTGAATGTAGTATTTTCAAAATATTTTCTCTATTCTATCTATTACTGCAGTCTGTGTTTTAAGCTTCTTTTGCTTTCCAGAATGTGAATAATATGATTTGCATTAACTGTCCTTGTTGTGGCAGAGTGATAATATTGTGGCCATGGTGATAATATTTCAGGAGTTTGTATCCAGTCTGAACATTGGTAATCTAAATCTCACTTGTTTTGGCAGATGTCCTAAATGGAATCATTTAAAGAAACTACTCATGAAGACCTACAAGGTACCTGTAGGAAATTATTTGACTTAGATGAGAGCAACTTAAGACTGCTGTGGTATAAATATAAAATCCTTAAAAAACTCATCTACATGAGCACAAATCATATTTACAGATCTTAAATAGCTGCTCTTACCAACAAATATTAATTTTGAAGTAAAAAAACATTACCCTTAATAAAATGTATCTTAAAATAAGAAGAATTCACAGCTTAAAACACAGTGGATTCAGAAGCTACGTTAGACTTTCATATTTCTGATACAGTTTAACCATGTGGGCCATTTTGTGTAATTTGGAATTTTTTGTGAGCTGACTGAGTAGGAGCAGAGTGGAATAGAGATGACTGAGGAGTGGACAGGAGAAGTACTTCTCCACAAGCTGTTGAGGCTACATCTGAGGGGCCACTGAGTTTTCTGCGTCCAGTGATGAACCTTCAAATCAGCCTTTTCAGAAATCTTTCTGGGGCAGCTAAGTCTTCTTGGCAGGGTGGAAGATGGATTTCCTGAGTGGCTGCTAACAGGAATAGCTTCAAATAATGTTTGATTTGTTTCAGGTGCTGAGTGTATCGCTGCTTTGGTACAGCAAACAAGCCCATTTTTATCTGCTATGGGTAGAGGCATTAAGCCACTATTTAATCTTTCTTTTCTTTTTTTTGTTTGTATGCTTGCTTCTCCATCTCTAGAAAAATGTAGCTATCATCCTCCTTGTTTCATACTTAACAACAGAAAGAAAAATGGAGCAGATTCCTTTTCTTCTCTAAAGATGCCTCCAAAATGGCATTTATAAAAGTTAATCTTGCAATGAGACACCCTAGCTAATAAGGGGTTATTGCGTTGTCGCATGCAGAACTGTTTAGTATAGTACAATTTTTCTATTGAATTACTCTTTAGAGACGTACTCTTTGTTGTCAATATGTTTCATAAATGCCTATAGCAATGACTTCAGATATGAAAATAGAGTGGACACATTACTTTTTATCATGTGAATAAAACATCCTCCGTTCAAAGAAAGCATATTTTTGTAAAATATTTGGCTGGGTCATACACTAATATCTTTTTAAATGTCAAGTATTGGGAATAAGGTAGTAGTTCAAAAGGAAAAGAAATTAAAAAAATAAAAAATAATAAAAACCACAAACAGAAATAAAACAATCCGAAGCCCCCAGCTCCTCTCTGGAGTTAACTATAAACTGTAATAGCTTTTCAAAATGAGATTACTTCAGTTTGTGGCACTCATTTTATATTCATACAAACTATATTAGGAGTATAAATATTTAACACCAGGACTCTACCATTTGGAGCCTCTGTAGGCAGTGCCAATATCTTCTGTGAGCTGAGCTATGAGTAGGCACGTAGCGAGGGAGATGTACAACAGTGTATTCCCGCTTTTGATATCTGGAGGTCAGAGAATGAATCATCTCTTAAAAAAAACCCAAGGGATTTCTGATTTTCAAGTTCACCAGATATTTGGGTTGCAGAAGAAATGGGAAATACGGATATTCTAAAGCTATGAGGGTGAAAGTGGCAGTGAGGTGTAGTAGCACTCTGTTAACAGGCAGACAGATCTCGGCCGCCAAGGACTTGTTCCTTCAGCAAAACCTGAGAAAAATCCCAAGGTGTAGCTTTAAGAGGTAGAACTGGATGTGTTCGCTAGTGAAGTCTCTAGACCAGAAACACGGTACTCTCTATTACTATCCATTTCGAATTGTTTTCATTTAGAGATGCTGAAATGAGGGCAATATTTAGTTACTCTGCTCTACGATAAAGATTCCACCTGGTCCTTCTTTTTATTGTGGGCAAATACTGATATGGCAATTAGTTTAGTTATTTAAATGGGAAATGGCCATGTCCTTTAAAAAGGCAACTGATAATTTCAGAGAACCTAAACATTGTTTGATTTTTTCTTGTTGATTTTTTAATCTCCCTATATATTTAAAAATGTAATATCCCTTTCAAAAGGTATGCATTCTTTCCTTATAACCTTATGCCATTGTAGATATACAATTCAGTGGGTGCTGCAATTTTAATCTTTCCATGTATTAAAAATGTAATATTCCTTTCACGAAGTCTGGACACTTTACTCTTAACATGTCACTGCAGGTGCAGAATTCAGAGGGGTTGCATTTGCATCTGATCTGAAGGACCTCTGCTTTTCTGCTATTGTTAAGAAACAGCAAAACTCCTTCTGTATTATTTAGTTACAATGTATGGGGTCTTTTGTAATATCCAGCACTTCATTTGGAACACAAAAAGAATCTAAAAGCAGATATAGTTTTGGTTTACTGTGTTCTACCATATTAATAGTTTTGAATCAAAAGTGTCCTGTACAATCACAAAATTCCAAAAGGAAACTCAAGAGAAAGCTGAGAATCTAAGAGCCTGTGATTTAAGAAATGCTCAGTATGAGAAATAACAGCATTCAATCTTCAGGTAAGTGAATGTGAGTGCCTCCTGTGCTAAAACTGCTCTTCAATGAATGGTTAAAATAATTTCCATCCACCAGAACTACCAGCTGTAGTAAGTAATACCTACCTGATTTTTACAAAGTCTGTCAAGATACATATTGTTACAGTGAAATAGCCTGGTTTCCTCTGTATTTGACTGGAAGAATGAGTCCTGGCTGCTGTCTCCTCTGTCCTTAGAAAGATCTTCATTGATCCTCAAACTGAAAAAAAAGTAAATCAGAAAATAGAGGAATTGTAACAAAATCAGAGAAAGCACCTGTCTCATCATCTGAAATATTTGTTTCAAGAGGATAAAGCTTAATCTCTATCTAGAGTATTTATATACACAAAAGTATGCTGAATCAAATCTAATTATGGTATGACCAAATATTCAGTATTATTATGTTTTATTAGCCCTGGTTATACACTGAATGAAACATCTGTAGCCTAAACAGCAAAATTTACTATAACAATTATATTGTTTAAAGAATGTACACTTGTGTACAGTATAATCAGCTACTTGTAAAGCCTGTGGGAGAAAGAGCCAGTGACAATCTGTTGGCATTTAACCACCTCCACAGCCCTCTTCCTTTTACTATCAGTATTATTCCCAAGAAGGTTGCAACTTGGTCAGTGACTTTAACACTATTTTTTTTCAAAGCATCAGAAAATCGTATGTAAATCTGTTTTCTCTGCTGGTCAGTTCAGTATGGTTTGATATGTAAACAGGGTGAAGAGCAATGCACACAGCTGAATGAACCCGGGGTAATCCACTGCCTGTTGATTTTCTTCACATGATTGTGAAGGATGGTACTGTTTTGGATTTGTGACTGAAACAGGGTTGATAACTAGTGCTCAACAGTTATCGTGCAGCATCAAAGCCTTTTCTTTTTCCCACTCTGTCCCTACCTCAGTGAATAGGCTGAAGGAAGGATATGAGATTGAAAGGGGATGCTGCTGGGACAGCTGGACCAACCTGGCAGGAGGAATGTTCCAATAGCATATAGCGTCATAGCTCAGCAACAAAAACTGGGGTAGAGGAAGAAGGAGTGGGTTTATTTTCCAAGGTGGGCACTATGCAGAGACTTGCTGGGCACTAGTCTGCCTCTGGGAGACGGTGAGTAACTTCCTTTGCTTCTCTTGGGTATTTTTTCCTTTTCTTTCCTTCACCTACTAAAGGTGACCTTTATCTTGACCAATGCATTTTCTCACTTTTGTCTTCCTATTCCCATTCCACTAGGGGAGATGGAGTGAGTGAGCAGCGGGGGGGGGTAAGCTTGGCAGGCATCCAGGGTCAATCCACCACAGCCTAATCTGCATTTAACAAGCCCAAATTTCCTTTACACCTGATCAGAGAGTCCCACAGCTACAGAGCTTTGATTGTTTTGTGGGGGTTTTATCTATAAAAAATTTAAAGTAAGGCAAATACGAAAACAGGGAAATCTGAAAGTTAAATAGATTCTCATATTTTAATCAAGATTTTTTTAATCTTTGGATAAATGTAGGAAGAAATATGGCAAACCTACCAATGGAACTGAAAGAAAGAAGAAACTACAAACTTTAAGTCATAAAATTAATAGATCTGATGGCAGATTAATTAGCTAATGTGCTAAAATGACTGTAAGATAAGTAGTTTCTAAAGTAATTGGTTAAACAGGGCAGCTGTAATATTTCTCAGAATGCATATACATCTACACTTAAAAAGTGTTAAGATACAGAATTTCAGTAAATGTTTTCCATAATATGTCAAGATCCTTGAAAAACAACCCTTTAAAAGTAAAAGAAAATGTTTGGGGAAAATCTAGAAATAATGAGTTACTTTCTGACAGTCCTTGGAAGGAACTTTTGGGTCCAGGTTTATACAGTCCCTACTGTATGAACTGACTGTCAGAGCATTCCTGGCTCATCCCAGGTCAATGAAGGGCTATCCCACTGCAAACACTTACAAAGGAAACGAGTCAGGAGTAATATTCCTCCCTAAAACATGTTTGCTTCTACTTCGTCCGTGAGACAGAATGGATATTCTGATCGAAATATATATTTTCCCCTTTATTGGAGTTTAATGACACCTGATATCATCTCTCAGATGATCTGTTAGACAGACCAGAATTAATTGTTGACTGTCTATACAAAGAACTACTCTACCCAATGAGCCTCCTACCACATCAGGTCTCTCTCTCCATGAAATTTTATATATATATATATTTTTATTTTTTTTAAGTTTTGTAGTTGTGAATCAAATATAGTGGAAAACTATCTTTCTTTGTTTTGGATAATAACTGATAATTATTTTATACACCTCACATAAGCAATGCAAAAATCACGATTAGGAACCTAGTACTATAGTCTTAAAAACTATTTTCATAAAGATGTAGGTTTTATGATGATAATGTCACTATAGAAAGGAGATGATTGGAATTCCTTCTCATCAGATCATTTTGCAGTTAGGACTGGAGAAACAAAGGCTTTCCTATTAGCCAGCAGTATTGATAAATCTTATAAAATCTTGCTGGGTTTTTTTATTAAAAGCATAAATATAAACCAGACGTTTCAGGATGACTAAATTCTGTTAATATTACTTCTCTTCATAATCCTCTTGCTTCCCACCCCATATCATTGAAAAGGACTATTTTTAATCTGGCCTAAGAAAGTAATTTTAATGAAATTTTAGAAAATATATTGCAAAATATCTTTCTGACTTTTTCAAGTGCCAACCCAGTGGCTAGAAAATTTTTAGCAATTACAGCTTGCTATGCAAATTTTCTGTTACTTTTTAGAGAATCTACTGTTACAGCAAAAATTATAGCTAAGGTAATCTTTTATTTAATCTGTATATTGCCCCTACTAAGGCCAGATCCTCAGTGTACCATGTTCATTTGTGCTGAGAAGACACACATTTGCATCTGCTGGGAATCTCAGTTTATTTAATTCAAAACAAAATTAAGGTTACAATACTAACAAAATCTCTCTTTTAAAAGGACGCATCAGCTCAGAACTCCATAAATTGCAACATAAAACTATCTCACTAGATCAGGCTTTAAACTCAGCCAAGGGTAGATGTTTTTTAACTCTTCTACATCTATTATGTATATTTCTGCAGAATATTTTTAGTAGCAGCATTATCTTTCATATTTTTTAAAACAAAAGTGTTGCAGTTTCTGTATAAAGACAAATGAAAAGACTGTGTTAAAGTTGAAATTTTCTTGTCCCTTCAGGTCTTCCTGCTGGACTTTTGGAAAAGAATTAATGAGAAAGTCTGGGTCGCTTCTAACAATGAGGATATATGAGTAATTTTAGCAGATTAGTTTTAGATTCTGAGGTTACAATAACCCACATTTAAGTATCAGCAGTAAATTTGTTTTGAAGTACTACAGCAATGGGTTTTGTCTTGTAAGTACCTCACATTAAAAAAAAAAAGTTTAGAGTCACTGATTATCTGGAAAAAGGAAGATGAAACACTAAAAAAACCAAAGGAGGAGGGAAAAAATCAGAAATAGGTTCTAAATTCAGTTGTTTTTATTGTCAGTAAGACCTCTTCACTCTGCCTTCACTGTACTTTGGAAGAAACTCCTTACCAACAAAAGAAATTGAGGTTAAAGGTTAGATAAAAGATGCTTTTTCCAAAGAGAATTGAGAACTTTACAACAGAGGACTGTAATACAGTTTAGAATACTTAAATTATCAGTTAATGAAGAAAATTTGAAGCTTTCATCAACAAAGGAAGTTATTAAAACTTTATCATAAATATGTAATATTGGAAGCAGATTTTTGCAGGATAGCCTATTTATCCAAGACTCCTACTGAGATCTGTATTTTTTTACAGAACAATTGTTAGTTCAGTACCAAAACAATGCAAAATTACTGCATAAATCTGATGTGTATTTTTACTACCCAGACATGGAACCTATCAGTTAGTTTAGTAAAATAAATGTTCACAACCTATATTTTTTTTAATCATAAATATATATATGAAAATATTTAAATGCAGTTTCTTAATTCCTGACCAAACTGACAAAGCATTTTGCTTTAGCTTGAGCAATTTTCTCTTCAATATTCTCAATATTATTAAATCTCTTTACTCAAGTTTTCAAGCCATTTAAGCAAGTATTTCACCTGCCCTCTGAAGAAGATTTTGATAAAGATAGAAGCCAACAGTCAATAGTTCTAGAAATTAACTCAAATAATAAGTCATATTACTGCATTTTCTTAACACTGTTTGATCATCAGCTGACTTTTACCTTGGAAGTCATTTATTTCTCCCCTAACAGAAAAAATGAAACTACAAAAGCAAGACAATCATCCAAACATTGCATATTTGAGAGAAACATTATCCCTATACCTGCTCCTTCTTTCTTCATCGTAATTGATAATAACTTAAATAAAATGAAGTGCAGATCTGTCCTGGTTCCAGCTGCAACAGGGTTAATTTTTGCAGTAGCCAGGAGGGCATGACCAGGACCCTGAGGTTGTTCTGTACCGCCTCACACCATACACAAGGTGGGGAGGGGGATGGGTCCCTTCTGGGCCAGTGGCAGAGGGAGCGGTCGGGCAGTGCTGGTTCTGCGTGGTGAGTACTCTCGTGGGAATCCTCCCTTGAACACTTTGTTGTTAATATTGTTGTGGTTACTGTTTGTTTCTTATCTCACTGCTGTTTCCAGGAAATCATTCTTTTCTCAGTCTTTACCTTCTGTGCCTCCAGTCTCCTCTCCGTCCCACTGCAGGATGAGTGAGCGAGTGGCACATGGTCTAGAGGGTTTTGGTGGGAACACTAAATTAGGGAATACCATTCCTTAACCACGACAAGATCACACGCCAGTACATGATGGCCTTATGAGGAGTAAGAAAAAGAAATTGGTAGGACTTCAAACAAAACAAAACAAAAAGGTAGAATTGCTTGACTATGCTATCAGTCACTCCGAAGCCTAATAAATATTATTTCTACCTTATATAAAAAACTGATACTGAACAAAAATTGTCCAGAATACTGTTTTGCCCCAAAGAGCAGATAGTCCCTAGACTCTCTCTGCATTCATTGGAGACATTTTGGATCCAGGAGAAAGCTGTTCAAAGCAGAAGTGGGATATAATCCTATCTAGAGTCTAGAGAGACAAGAATATCATGTCACAGGTGAATTTTGATACTGTGATTATGTTTGTGTATTCCCTTCTAGAGAAATAAAGACAGAAAAATCCCTTCTTGCTCCTGCAGCAGACAAGAGTCTGCAGTGTCAATGTGACACCACTGGAATAGCAGTGTTTAAACATTAGTCAATGCTGCTGAGAGACAATAGTAAATATACTCTCTGTTGTTTTTTATTTCTGAAATACAGTTTTATAACAGAGTATGCAGTCATCTCAGATTTTCAGACCTTAAAATTAATGCAAACTTCCACCAGAAAGTGTAAAATCTGTTACTCCAGCTGTTTTCCGAAAGACTGGCCTCAACAGTAGTTTTTCCCCTTTTTACCTTCTTAACAAACTGCAGAAAGAATTGACAGACTGTCTCAAAGTATTCCTTGTCCCTACATTACTTTAATTCATATCCATGTCCTGAAAAACTGGACAGAAATGCCAGCTGACAAAGGAGCTCATGTTGCACTGTAAGTACTTACTTCCCTGTTGTACTTTTCAGGTGAGTGATACCATCTTATGTTTGAAGGTCCCAACAGTTTGTGTATTCTTAACTTTTACTGCATTCCCAGTGATCTGTGTCAACAAGATAAACTGCATACCTTACATGTCTAAACTGAGAAGATAATGGTTTATAGATGATATCTTTTGAATTATTCCTTAGCTTTTAAAACTAGCTAGTAACTAAAAATATTGTGGACAATAATTAATAATTTTAAGTACATAAAAACGTATCAATTTGGAAAACATAATGGGTGATTTATAATTTTTGTTTGCCAATACCATCTGTCATTGCCCTTTTAGAAAATTCATATAATCTGCAACTCTGATATTTTTTATTAATACCAGTTTTACATGAGGTTCCCTGGGAAACTGGGAAGCTACTCTGCTAAGGCTAATATAAGATATTAAAATTCTTATTCTACCTCAAGTTGACACGAAACCTCCATTTCATCTTTATTAACTTTCCCCACTGTAATTTCAGGTATATTAATAAATTCTGTATCTTCTGTTCACTACTTACTATTTCCATTCAGTGGAATACTTTACAGACTCATGTAACACATTGAAGATCTCTTTCAAATGACACTTGGAAGAATTTTTTATTATAATACAGTTCTTGTGCATATTAGAATGAAAACATGCAAAGACTGAACTTTGCCCTGACAAATCTTTAGCATGAAAAGGCTAGACATTCTATATAATATTCAGTTGCCAAGAAACAGGAATGAAAATAACATAGAGTCTAGGCGATGACTAATCTCAGAAAGGTTTTTCGTCCCCACAACAAAATTCACAAAAAGGTGGGATTCTGCCATGTCTGGTGCCTCCTTGAGCCATCCCAGCAGAACAGGGAGCATGGTCAGGCATCTGTAAAGAGGGAGGAAGGAATTTACTCTCTCAGCCGAGTTGTAGGGAAGTGAAGAGTAACTAGGTCACTCTCTTCTTCAATACTCCACATGAAGTAGTACACCAGAGAAGGAAGGATGTTGCTTCTCTAGTGGCTGGGAATGTGAGGGAAGATTCTGTAATCACTTGTACCTTACATCCTAACTGGATACAATCTTTTTGTCCAAAAATCTACTGATTTTTTTAAGGAGTATAGTGAGGATGAGTGACTGAATATCCATTTCTTATTCAGTATTCCCTGAAAGCTTTGGTCAAATATGCAATTTATTTTTTAGATGTTTAGATTTATAATTTTTTTTCAAGTTATGCAACTGGAAAATGAACTTTAATGTACATTGAATTTCTTATATGCAAGTTATAAATGCATTTCAATGAATTAAGTGAAAAAAAAATGGATAACTGACTCAGTAGTGAGAGCCAAATCAACATTTTATATTTTTTTGTTTTGTTTTGTTTTGCTGGTTAGGTACAGGAAGAAAAGGAGGAAGAACTTGAAAGTGGAATGATGAAATCCTAATGAACACATGAAACAACAAAACAAAAATTTTCAATAGTATTTTCAATTGTAAGCGATGATTACAAAATGCTTCCTGCTGTGGTATTCACATTCTAAGAAACTAAGTTGCTTGAATAAACCTGAGGGGGAACAATACAGCTTAGAGAACTGCTCACAGAGGATGAATTCACAGCTGATTAAAGTAGTTCATGAGGTAACTGCCTGTGCCCTGTCTTTATTTCCTTATTTCTTACAATTGGGGTGTAGTTTGTTTGCTTACTTCTTTGTTTGCTTAGAAATTTGATCTGGTTTTACAATTCTCCAATATAATTATGACGTGATTTTCCAGGCAATTTTTCTGGGTTTTTAATGAAGTCAATTATTCTTTAAAAAAAGTATTAAAAATTACTGAGGCTGCATACTCCATGACTTAAGATTCATACCCTTATCATAATAAAGGAATATAATTGTCTTTAATATTGCCAAGATATGTATGTGTGTGTGTAAACTCTGTTTGTAAATTTGTCTAATGCATTATCCCTTAAATGAGATTCTGTCCGTGTGCACTGTTGTGATGGTTTTGGCTGGGGTAGAGTTGATTTTCGCCACAATAGATAGTATGGGGCTGCGTTTTGGATTTGTGGTGATGACAGTTTTGATGACACAGAGATGTTCTGGTTGTTGCTGAGCAGCGCTCGCACAACGTCAAGGCCTTTTCTGCCCACCCACTGCCCCGCCCCAACCATCCCACCAGCGAGGAGGCTGGGGTTGCAGAAGGAACACAGCCTAGACAGCTGACCCCAGCTGACCAAAGGGATATTCCAGACCACATGGCATCATGCTCAGAATAAAAACCTGCAGGAAGAAGAAGGAAGTGGGGGAATGTTGGCATCTGTCTTCTCATGTCACCATTGTGTGTGATGGAGCCCTGCTGTCTTGGAGATGGATGAGCACCTGCCTGCTCGTGGGAATGGTGACTGCACTTATCCCTTCAGAGTAAGCAGCTATTGGTCCTCTCCCAAACACTGGGTTTTGATTTCAGGACTGATCTTTGTTCTATTATGCTTCATAAATATGTTGTTGAGAAGGGTTTGCAATTACATTTAAATCAAGAACCTAAACAAAGACCTGAGGGTTAATGTAATTGCAATTGAAATTACTGAGGCTCGTCACAATCCTTCAGCTTATTTCTGAAACGGTCTCTGCTTTTACATCTGTCATGGAATAAAGCTGTTTTACTTTTGCATCTGGATTTCAATGCAGTGCACATAAGCCAGTTTCCAACCTGTAATGTGTAGAGTGGTTAGCTGGTCTGGACTGCATCATCTCAGCTCTGAGGTTTTTCATGAGAAGGCAAATTTTTACTTCCTCCCACAAGGCTTTTCCACGGGACACATTCACAACTATTCCTGATGGTGCTGATTTTCTGCCTTTTTAGCACCTACATATGTGCCACATTTCCTAAGATTCATTTGCTTGAAATGGAGAATTGAGTCTGATATTCAGATGAATGCATCTATATCCTCTCACATGGTGTCCGGTGTCTGTACTGATAAGCAGTTTTTCCATACCAGAGGACAGTTACCTAATCTGAAGATGGTTCCCCCAAGTGAGATTGAGTAAGGACCAATGTACTTTTTATGTACTGTGTTGCTGTGTTTGCTGGCTGAAAGCAAAGTGAGGGTTCTACAGTTATACACATCTGAAACACAGTGGCTAAGTAGCCGAGAGAGATTTCCTTAAAAGCATGCAGGCAGTTGTCAAATTCAGTATTATTTCCATTCACCAGTCTTCATTTTTAAGTAATAAAAAAAACACATCATAAAAAAATGAAGCATTTGAAATTTTGTAAGTATTTTGTATTTTTTTCACTCATAGACTTGTTTTGAAGGTGTTTTAGTGGTGGCTTTCAAAGGTATTGAAGACATTACTTGTAGAAAAAGCAAGAGGCTCTCTCTTTGAGATTCTCCCAGAAGAGATCATCAGTTCTTTTATAGGAAATTAACTTTTATATTCTGTAATTTTTTTAAGACAAGCTATAAGGACACATCTCAATCATAGATTCTGAAATACTTATCTGCCTACTGATTTGTAGGCAGACTTTAAAGCTAAAATGAGCAGCACACTGCTCCCTTTCATATGATCAAAGATTCAGTGCTTGTACCAGTTCTACAATTTCTGTGGAAGATTGTCTATGGAATTGGGCTGATCATTGCCTTTCTACTTATTTTTTTATGAACCTAATGAGAAAATTGCTGTAATCTCCCTCACATAGTCAGTATTGTCATATATTTAATTTATATTCTATTTTTTCTCGTTCTAAATACATAGGGAGCAGACTGCAAACAATGTAGGAAGAATCCTTCTGTTTATTAATAAGAAGAGTATTTTGGAGATAAACATGATGGGGCAACAAAAGTTAGCTGGAAGTAAAGAATTGAGTAGTGCAAGAAACACTATTCTCATGAGCTATCTGTGATCTTGCAGGTAAAATAGCTCAGAGAAAGAGGAAGACTACACAGCTTTCTTTTATAATGATTGTGAACAAGATATGCCTTCTTAATAGCACTTTCTCAATTTTCTTACAAAAAGAGTGAAGAGGGATCTGGAAAAAATAGGACAGAGGGATGTTCACTGTGAAAAAGTCTTATGTGAAAGAGAACTTCACTTTACTGTTGGGGGTTTTTTTGTATTCTTTTATTTGATGTGATTTTATGGCATATTCATTAAACCCCTTCCTTGAAAAAAAAAACACAAAAAGAAAAAGGAAAATAAGAAAAGAAAAAAAAGTAACCAAACCTTACATGACTTTCAAAACAAACACATTCTTTTATTGAAAATAATGTCATAATTTCTACTTGTTTAATTAATAGTTTGTTTATAGCTTCTTTAAATTATTTCTTTTTAGTCAATTGACACTTTTCAGAAAGATGCCCCCTTCCTTCCCTCCTTCCATTTCAAATACTCATTTTTTAGTACAGAGATGCCTTTCCTCCTAAGGAACCATGCAATGACAAGATGTCAACTAAGTAATCATTTAATTTTGAGTAATTTTTCTACATTTCCTAGTACTGCCCATAGTCAATAAGACCTTCTAGAACACTATTCATCACACCTGCTTCAGATACCAAGGGGGGGTAAATCAGACTTTCAAGCGTCTCCTTTTTTTGTGTGTTTGTTTTAAATTTTCTAATGGCTCAATTACAGTTAAATAGGGTGAATAAATAAGAGGATTCCTTCCCTTTACCACCTGAACCACTAGAATTAAATTTAGTTGGATATTATTCTTTCTTTATTTAAAAAGTCTCTGTCCATCATGGCTCTATTTTTGCTCTTTATCTTACTCTTCCCTACTGGGACTACTCCTAAATTGAACTACTAAACAATTTTTGATTTCTGATTGTTTTTATCCAGAAAGGTTGTGCTGAATTGATCCTTTCCCCCTCATTCTTATAAGAAATGTCTTATTTCTCTTTTAAATTTTAAAAAATACTCCACCAATTTAATAAGTAACCCAAATAAACATTTAAGCACATAAGTATTAAGAACTATATCAGTATTAATATATAAGTATAACCATGTATGTATTAATAACTATAAGTACTTTGGGAAGTTATTAGCATTATAGTGTGGCCTGTGCTTAGTGTTTTTCCATAGTTTGGGATCTCAAGAGAATATTGTTAGTTGCAATATGTCAGTTGAATACGTAACTGTATGTTCGCTTGGTATTTAAACACATCTTCTTATTTTTAACTGCAGATTTTAGTAGACATGGATTTAAAAATCTTCAGTGTACTTTGTGGAAACAACCAGATATGAACTGGGAACTGTAACAGGAAAAAATGCTATGAAAGATAGTAGCTTTCCTAGTTTTAGGAAAATTGCATCCTAGACCTAGGCTGACATACAGTTCAACAGCATACATTTTATGCTCTAAATTATTTGACATTTTGAAAATATTTTTTTAAAAAATCAAGGAGGTGGGATGGGGGAAAGCAAGGAATAGACTTCCAGCTGTTCTAGCAAATATCCATCTTGGAAGAAATTAAATTGATTTTCTACTTGTGTGTGATAAATCTTTATATTGAAATCACCAAATCGGAATATACACGTTGCCAAACTGACCAAAAGTTAATATTCAAACTCCCCTTCCCTGAAAAATGAGTGCAAATTTATATATTATAAAATGAAGTTTGTAGCTGTCTTTACAGTCTTGGTCCTCATTATTATGTGCATTAAAACAGTTTTGCAGCACTTTAATTCTATGTATGAATACTTACGTTCACCTTATGGCTTATGTATGTGTCAAAACTGAGAGGTGGGACATAAAGAATTACAACATTTTAATTAAAGAGATTTTAATCAGATAAAATCAGAAATTAAAGATTTTTTAAAAAAACTTTACTTACAGAATAAGACCTGTTTATATTGAGAGCTAGTTTTCATATTAATAAAATCTTTTGTTATTTCCTGTGTAAGATAGAAGAGAAGAAAATCTACTTTGAAAAATTAAAACAGAATATACACCAACATGTTTTTCACAGTGATGAAGTTTCATTATTGTGCTTTGAAGACTGAATGGTAACTTTAAAGTCTCTGAATTTTGTAGTTTTGTAGACACAAAAAGAAACTAAAAAAAACCCTAAAGTGCCACAGACTACTGTTTGTGGAATTCCTAAGTTTCATTATTTAGCTTCTAATAACATTTACGACAGTCTGCATCAGTTCTGCTTTTTTTTTCCTCTGAAGACTTAGTACTATATTTATTACTAATTTTTTTTTTGTTGAAAAGCATAAAGAGATCAATTCTCTGTGTGTTTGCAATCTGCAGGTTGTGTGATTGGATGAAGTATTGATTAGCCATGTGTTGTGGGGTTTCATGGCAAGGTTTCGGTAGAGGGAGGGCTACAGGGATGGCTTCTGTGAGAGTCTGCTGTAAGCTCTTCCCATGTCCAGCAAAGACAGCATGAGAACTGACAGCAACTCCCATTCCCCATCCTCTGCCACCGGAAGACAGGAGGTGGAGGAATCTAGGGAGCATGTTTTAAGATTTGGTTATTTGGTTTTATTTCTCATTACCCAACTCTCATTTGTTTGGCAATAAATTAAGCTAATTTCCCTGAGTCAAGCCTGTTTTGCCTGTAATAGTAATTGATCAGGGATCTTTCCCTGTCCTTATCATAATCCAGGAGCCTTTTGTTATGTTTTCTATCCCCTGCCCAGCTGAGGAGGGGAGGGATAGAGTACCTAATGCCCAGATGGGGTCAACCCACCATGCAGTGTTTTACAATATAGCAGTAAATCAGTGTTGGAAGAAGAAGTGAGGTAAGGACATCAACGCAATTTGCAAAAAGCAGTAACAACGTTATGTTAAACTGAATTCAGTTTAAGGTCAGGAATCATGGAGCAGAATAATGCAAACCAAGCTACTACACCATTCTGCTTCATTTAATCTGTGATGATAATGAGGTATCACTGAATGCTAAATAGATTATGCATGGAAATTTGGGCTTGGAAGGAAAGCTATCATCTTTTTTATAGCAATGATGGAGATACCCAAAGATTTCTTGACCCAAATATTTATTTTAGTAGAAGATATTCAGTAGCCCCCCAAACTCAGTTTAATGGGAAAAAAGTTTTTCTTTTGAATTTACTGTCACGATTAATTGTTTTTTCAGTGCCATCATTGCTCATTGCTGGAAATAATTTTCCTGCACTTGTTCCTACCCTTCTGTAGTTATTTCCTGAGTCTTAGAAATCTGTTTTAAATTTAGCCTTGTGAAGAATCATTTCAGTGCAATCACTGGATGTTGTTGAACATAAGTTTCCTGCAGTCAGTCTAATTTGTGACACTTCACAGATATTTCTCAGTCCTTTCCATTAAACTCAGCCCATATACTGTTAGCTCTAATAGTCATCCAAAAAGTACTAGAAATATGTCAGCCTCAAGAAATTTATATCAGAAAATGCATACACTGTAGGAAAATACATTCCTAAAAGTAGTAATGCAGGTGTGATGAAAAAAAAGAATTAATTGTTACTAGATTCTGCTTTGTATTAAGGTCTTCCATCTCACTCCTACTCTCATCTATAGTTATACAGTAAACTATCACCAATCAGGACTTCACTCATCCTTGTAAATTGCAGATTGTAAGCACACACAGAAATGATCTCTCTGTGCTTTTTAGCACAGATTTAGCAAAGCATACAGATTTAGTGATTTGGTGCATCAAAAATATATTCAAATATTTATATACAAATTCTGTTAGTGAGGGATTTGTTGTTTCTTAATAAACACTTATTTTTAATTTTCTCTTTCTCTGCACAAAGAGACATCCTGCTATGTGCACCATCCTATAGATGGAGCTGGTAGTCATGCACGCAGTTAAAATTAGTTTTCATTTCTAACATCCCCTATGACTTCAAGTCTCACAGTTTCTGTAGTTGCATCTAACAACAATCATAACAACTTTAACAATCCCATCAGCACATTGTCTTCCACAGGGGACTGATGTTAGGGTCCCAAAAATGCTCTCAGTAAAATTTTTAGTGAGGGTTTTCCCGGATATACCATCACTATATAATTTTCTAAGGTCTCCCTTGGAATTATTATAGTATTTTATTTTTGGGAAAAGAAAGTCTAAGAATAAAAGTAACACCTTTATGCACCTGAAAAACCTATAAAATTTATCAAGAACAATACTTAGAAATAAAAAGTTTGAACTAAGGCTATTGGAAATGCTGTGGTTGTATTTTATTAGCTAGTCATATGATAAAATACAAGCA
The DNA here is from genome assembly GCA_035584735.1 of Pseudotriccus pelzelni. Taxonomy (NCBI): domain Eukaryota; kingdom Metazoa; phylum Chordata; class Aves; order Passeriformes; family Tyrannidae; genus Pseudotriccus; species Pseudotriccus pelzelni. Next base: position 39,078,879 of record JAWMRA010000041.1, read on the forward strand.
ACAGTCAGGAACACAAGATGAAACCCATTCATTCTAAGGGGTGGCCAAATCATGGAATCACAAAACTGTATTTTATTTTGAATTATGATATTTTTACATTAGTTTGTTCTGCAGAAGCCCAGTATCAGGGATATGGTTATTTTCTATACAGCTGGGCTTACACTCAGACAGGACATTCTACAGAAAGGTGAACAAAGCCATCAAAAAAAAAAAAAAAAAGGAGAGAAATTAAATATGAGGTGTATGCCATGAAAACACAGGTCAAATGGGGAGGAGAAAAGCACATACTGAATACCTACTTATTTAGCAAAAGATATAAGAAGCCATTCAAATTAAAATGTTGTGGCCAAGACTGAATCACCCCACGTGTGTGCAAAATAAGAGTCAGTAATGGTTGGAATGGATAACCGCATTTTTCTAGTATTTGTGTGCTTAACTTTTCCATGTGAACATCCTTGTAAAATAGGGTCCCTTATGCTGTATTTATGTGGGGGAAAAAATGCCTGAAAATAGAGGCATGATCCTCCTTCCTAAAGGACAACACTGACTGGAAAATTTTAATCTCCTCCGGTGTGTATACTTGGATTATTCAAATCATAACTGGTGCCTGTCCATCAGCCCTTTATCAGAAGTCCTGTCTTCTGCAGGCTTGGGGCGGAGAAGAGGTGCGTGGAACAGGTACCAGGAACAAGGATGGGCACCTACTGCTGCCATGGCCATCCTGTCCCCATCTGAGGGTTTGGTGTGGGAGCTGGGGGCACCATCTGCTTGAGGAATAGACAGACGTTGAATTCCACCCCAGCCAGATTGTCGTGGTATAGCCACAGTTCAGGGGTATTTTAGCTTACTCTGTACTCTGCTGAGCATCTCCCATGTCTTCCAACAGGAGTTTGGCACCCTGATGCACCTGTTGGTGGCTACACAGCAGGGACCTAAAGCCAGGAAAAACTGAACTTCACCCCAGTTGCTAACAGCTACAGACGTTTTTCAAAGGCTCCAGTTAAGCATAGGTTCCCAAAAAATTATTTCTGTTGGAGCAAATGGGGACCAAGTTGTTTTCTTTTGTTTTCCAGCTGCTCTTTTGTGCCATGGCCTGTACTTAATCCTCTGTGACATGTGGCCTAGTTTATTCCCTGCTAATGAGAGGGATACATGACTGTGGATATAGCTATGATACCTGAATTTCCAGACTGGAGGCTTAAACCTACATGCTGTGCCTCCTTTTGCTGTTGCTGCTCTCTCCCCTGCAGCACTTAATTTCTTTGGTTTTGTTTATTGGGCAGCACAGTTATGAAAGTCCTCTCTTCAGAGCAGCATCATCAGTGTGTAAAATGGTGGCTGCATTGTCAGCGTAGAGGTATATGCACATATGCAGGCAAGCACGGTTTTCTTACATTCAGTATTAAGTAGCTGGAGATTAAAGCGTAGGGATTCTGTTACTCTCATAACTATTATACAGGTCAGGTGAAATAAATTTTTTCTGTGCATGGTGATTGAGATTGCTGTGATGTTCCTCTAACCCTGCTTGCCACCTTGCATCCTCGGGAATTATTTTTATCACTGCATACTTCTAAGAATCAGAACATCAATATTCATCAAAATAAAAGGTGGGTTTTTAGGTTACGTGTTTTTTAGGAACGAAGACACTGGGATTTGTTAGTTTTGACATGTTTACTTTGCTCCGAGGCTAAATGTAAAATATAATACATTTACCTATTTTACATGTAAGCATTTATTTTGAGGGAATGAGAGTAAAATATAAGTCATAGCAGAAATATGAATTAAATTATTCTTATATTAAATTTCATAGTAGTAAAGCCAATAAAATATAGTGCTTTTTTTCCTAAGATTTGGTCTCTAATGTTGAGGAAGGCTGCACAATAAAATTTGTTGTTGTAATTATTCCAGTAGCCAAATTGCAACATAGCATCTCTTGTGGTCCCAGCTTGGGACTTATAATTCCCTCTGCACCACATTACTTACATTAAATCATGCATTGGCAACAGCACGCGAGCCTTTGTGTTTCTATCGCAGCAAATGCTTATGAGCCTTTGGCCAAGAAAAGAAGGGCTAGTTACACTTGGGGGCTGTTCAGGTAGAAAAAGAATAATATTTCCCCAAAGATCTTCCAGTCTTCTCTCCCAGTTATGGAGGGAGTTCATCTATGCAATTTCCATAAAAGCAACTATTAGCCACCTGAAATGGGGAACCAGAAAGGATAACTAGTATACTAATGGCAGTCAATACTAATTCAATGAAAGGAAATGAGAACCATGCAGGATTGCAGGTTTCTTTAAGACGAAGAAGTGTTTATAAGTGTTATAATAAGAGAAGGTAGAAGTCATCCCTTGAGATCCTAACCAAGGCTGCTGTGAGGGACTTGCATATTTCTGAAATGCATTAAATTGGCTTTGTTTTTAAATATACAGCTGTAAAATTAGTCCTTTATTCTCTGCCATACTACAATAATGCTTCTTTCATCTAGGTCACTGCAACTATTTAAACCCTGACTGGCTAACTGCAGCTTTTTCTCAAACTGCTGTCTTCTCATTTTCCCATTCACAGCCATTATGCTGACTTGCAGAGAGCCTTTCATGGAGTCTGACAGCAGGAATGCAGCAGCCTCGATTTTTATACTGTAAAAGGTGTTGCACCTTGTATGTCAGAAAAAGGCACGAGGATATTAGAAAATCTTCCTTTTTAAATTTGGTTTCTTATCAAGGCCAACACAGAATGAAGCCACATGTACTCCGTCACACATTAATTTATTCTTCATTGCCAAGTAAAGGGTCACTGACTTACTCTTTTTGTTCTTAGGGTGTATTAATAAAGTTGGACAGTATATAACAACTTAAACAAGCTCTGAGAAGAATTTAAATGTTTAAGTAATTGAAGAATGATCAAATCAGTATTTAGAAAGATCAAACAAAATCAGTAATGATGTTCTTTGGCATGGGTCAGAAACCTTTCAGATGGTGAGTCAGTTTACTTATTAATTTCTGAAATAAACCATGAAATTAACTGTTGTTCTTTTTAATGAGGCTGACATTATCACCTAGGATTTCTCTCCTTGGCTTCACTGCTTGAGCACGACATAAGTACCAGCACAAAGAATGTACAGTGCCCAGTGGCAGACACACGCTATCAGAAGGGCAGAAATCCTTTTTGGAAATTAGTGCTGCATCTGGCGTATGTGGAAACACAGCTCAGAAAAAAGGCTTTGCCCATGCATGGCCTTGTGTGGCCCTTTGCTTAAACACTGCAGAGGGCTCAGGGACAACCAGAGGCCATGACATCCCCCAGATATGTCTCTTGGGGATGAGAGCCTACATTAGTCCTGCCAGGAACCTCTCATTCAGCACCTTAAACCCTGCTACAGCATTTAGTCCCCAGAAATAATTAATGTAAATATAAAATAAATCTGGTAGTTTTAGATGTTGGTTTTGCAGGTTAGTTCAGGTTGTGGAGTTTTTTTGTTTGTTTTTACAAGCGGTTTCTGTTTTTATGCATTTTGTAACAAGTGTTGAACAAGATCTTTTCTGGAAAACAGATACATGGACAAGGATTTAAAAAATGTTAAATCACAGCTCTGTGTATTACTGAAAATAAAGTTATTTAAAGGATTTACAGAGCCTGTTAACTACAGTATTCTACTATTTTTTCAGCAGTAAAAACTTTGGTAACAATTAAATTCAATAGTTCCACTGCCACTGGGTGGCAAGATGGGGGAATCTCTGTTAAGATCATGCCTCAGGAAGGAGAAAGAATGTTGTGGTGTGATGAAAAGAGTATATTCTTTTTCAGGGGCATGTATCAATTGCTACGATTACTTAATGCAGAAAATAATCTCAGTGGTATGAAAGATGACTACCAATATTTCAAACTAAAGTTTGTTTTTAAAATTATTTTTGTTTTAAGAAAATAACACCTTAGATTTTGAAATCATGCTACATTCCTTTCTTAATCAAGCAGGTTTGCTGGGTTTAGTAAGGGAAGATGAGCAAACATTTGGGCTAGCACTTCATGATTAATGGTGCTTCTGTAGCTCGCTGAAGTTTTACAATATTCTTGACACAGTAATCATATAGGTAGCTGAAACATTGTAAATTATGTTCTCAGTAATTTATGGGACAACATAAGTAAGAATCGTGTTTGCGAATACTCTAGAAATCTTCAAAGAATAAAACTTCTTTAACTACAGAGTAGCAGTTCTACAAGAACAATAAAACATATTTTGCTGTACTACATTTAATGTGATTCTAGTGTAACGTATTTTTATTTTATGCCATTTTATTGTTAAAATGGAGAGTTAAAGCCACACACTGTTGGCAGGGTCTGTTAGGAGGGGATGGAATTTAGAGCCTTGTTCTGACTGATACAGAATCCTGGCAGTGCCAGTGGCCTTGATGAGTGCTCTGGGCATGTCTCCACCATAAACCAGAGCGAAGTAACGACCCACCAACTGAGCTGGCGCATCCACAAGGTGTAATGCAGCACCTGGCACAGGTACTAACTTCAGTGCAAAAGCCGGCCAGCCCTTCGCCTTGCTCAGCTGAAGCAACAGTGAGATGCACAGGTAGAAATTATCAGGCAGCACTTCAGCCTGTAGGCATACATTCTTACCTCCTCTAGTTTGCAGGAAATTTTTTTCTTCCTAATAAGTAGATTATCAAAATAATTTAATGAATTGATGCTTTGTTTCAGAAGAGTCCCAGATAGTTGTACTCAATAACAGTGACTGCAGAGAATAAAACAAGTAAAGCGGAGACTAGTGTCAGTTTCAGCCCTATATTTCCTTTGAATTTATCTGCATTGTCCTCTCCAATAGTAATGCAAGTAAAAATGGTTAATGCAGGAAAGGCACTCAAGCTTCTGAGTTCAAATTTTACCTCATTTATTGTTTTTTGGAGGTCTTAGTAGTAAGGAAACCATGTCAATGTGTTACTTTTTTGTGGTTGTTTTGTTAATCCATCTTCAGGAAAAAACAGACTGAAATTAAAAAGGACTAAGATTGTACCCATGCTTTCATGAAGACATACAGATTTTATCTTCTGGAGAAAGAAGGAAAGGAGATCCTGAAGGAGACACATGAACTATTGACTCAGTAGAGAGAGGCAGTGAGGAACACAAAAACTTCTTTCTTAAAGGCACAGCTGCTCAGGTAATACCGGACTTGTCTTTGTGCTAGAAGAGGGTGTGTCATAGAGCTTTGACTTGAAGGAACCCTAGAGACCGCTCACCAGACAGCTCATTAAAATAAGGTATGTCAGAGTGCTCTGTCAAATGCCTCTTGTGTGGCCATTAAGTACAGAGAACTTTACCACATTTCTGCACTAAGGCTACTGCTGAAGCAAAAGGGCAAAAAGGCTGAATTCTTTCTGTGCCCATACTAGGCATCCCTGGCATTTTTATTTCCTTTTAATAAATAAGAAGTTTTGTGATAACTTTATTGATGGAGTGCTGTGCCCACTGGTTTTGTCCTCCAAAAGAGGGGTGCCTCTCTGGAACTCCATGTAAGGAAAGCCTTTGCTGCCTTGAGATTTTGTGACTTTGGTTTGGACACTTTTTGTGGCCATTTTCTGCACCACCACAGATGCAACCTCTAATGTCAGCATAGTTAGAGAGAAGAAGGTCACACCCCCAACCCTACCACTGCTTTCCTACTCTCTCTCACTGTCACAGTGGTCACTGGTACTTATATTGTGCTGATCCATCCCTTGCCTGCATCTCCAAGAGACAATGAAAAATTCCGCTGCTCTTAAATTCTGCTTGGAAAAGTGGCATACCTTGCCCCAGACAGGAATATAAGTTAAATAACATAAAGTTGCTGTATACTTTGAAGACGTACTTTGTATATCTTAAGACTTTGGTCTTAGCCCTCCTCTCTAATACAAATTCCATCTTTTCTGGATTGCTCACTCAGCTTTTCGTCAGTTCAGTGATTTGAACACTGGTTCACATGAAGAAATGAACATTTTTACTGCTTGGCTTGAATTTAACCAATGAACAGAGTGGTGAAGAGAACTTGCCTATATGCCCTCAGAGAGCCACTATGCATGTACAGTAGATACCTGTCAGTCCAAACTAGACTTCTACTTACACGGTCTTTTCAAAACAAAAATTATCTAAAATTGTTCATTAATTTTTTAGATTCTAGTTTAGTGATCCATCAGTTCTATTTATTATTTAGATCACTTTAATTTTAAATAGCTGGGTAAAATTCTATACCATTCTGTAGAAACAAATAACAAGTTTTTTTCCCACAGAAAATACATGTAATATTTTTAAATGTGGTCTCTTCTCATATAAATTACAGTTGCAAACACTGTATTTTTCAAATAACTGAAAAGAATACACATTGAGTTGACTTCCTCTAATGACCTGAAGCCTAAGATGGACTTATTCCTCTCTATAAGTTAAGCATCCTACCTCAGAATACATAAAGGTTTTCCAAACATTTCCAGCCACTGTTTTCCACAATTTTTCAGGTTTTGCATGAACGTGCATTAGTTGACTAGCTATGTTGGCACTCAACAAAGGAATCTAAACAGAAGAAAAGTGATGAACATAGTTTCAGAAGCAAATCAAAATTAATGGTTAGGATGTATATTGAAGTTTTGTAGTCATCTTAATATATGTCTTTGTCTGTTCAAAAGCTGGTGTGAAAGAATGCTGTGGTCAGCTTTCCTCTCTGCTCATTTCACAGGACTGAAATGTGCAAGAAAACTACCACTACATCTTGAAAAATTATTACTGAAGATAATGTAGCCTGTATATTTGCATGTAAAAACACTGATTTACCAGAAAATTATAATAAAATGAGATCAGTTCTTTGGCAAGGAAAAAACCTCCAAGATTGGTGGTGAGAGCACTAAAAGCTGTGGAAGAGTTAAGACCGATTTTTTGATCATTATGTAAATCACAATAAGTAAAAAAAAAAGTAATTTTATATAAGATCAGTTATACGAGATCAGTAAAGCACAGTGAGTTAGAAATACTTGCATAATGACCACTAATGGGATAGTTTTCTTACATCTTAGTTTCCCCATACAATTTATCCTGAGATTAAATATTTAGGATAAAACGTGTTTTGAGTATGAGGCTAAAAAACTCAGAAAATAAAAAAAAACCCTCCCACACACCCACTCCCCTAACCCATAACATTCCTACAAAGCTACAGTGTTTACCATCAGTAATTCTTTTAATTTATAGTCCTCATTTCCTTACCTCCACCAAAATAGTGGATCCCACACAGGACAAAGGCAGTGCAAAGCCAGCACACCTTAATGAAATCAAACCACATTTACCTAAAATTCAAATATAAGAATGTGAACTATCATTTGACTTTGCCACAGCGCTCAAAGTAATTACAAATACCCTTATTAAATGGTAGGATGATATTAAATAGACTCTTTGCATACTTTGTTGACAACAGATTCAAATGTCAAGTGATTTTTTTCTTTGTAGTTGAAATACTTTATGTATCAAGCAACAACATAAAAGCATAGCATAAATACTGAAAGCTGCAATATTTATGTAAAAGCCAATTTTAAAACCAAAATATTTGAATAACTTTGAAAGCAGTACTCATCTATGAATTCGGCTTTAACACTTTTCACAAATTGCTTTCTTGATTATCTAAACATACTGTTTATTTTCTTTTGGTAACTACTAAAACCAATTTTCAGGTGATTTTATTTGATGCCTTGGGTTTATAAAATTGTTCCATTAAACTAAAGTGATTTAGCATAGCATCATGGTGTGTCTTCCATTGTAGAATTATTACTTAAAGAAACATGTTCTAAAACGTATTTAAAATGCAGATGATGTGGATACAAATGCTTTTAGGTTTTCTATAAAAACATACCCTTGTCTGCATTTGTTACAAGCTCCTTAATACTGCATCTGCCACATATAAGTAAATGGCCAGTCTTCGCGAACGAAGAACCGGGGAAAGTCATGCTTTTCTATATCAGAGGATTAATATCTAGAAGTGAAAAGTAAAAAATTAATTTCTGTGTTTGGAAGAAAATCAACTTAGAGAAAACTAAAAGAGCCTCTATGTTGGCATTAGGGTGGGAAATGTATTCCAAACAGTTTCAACATAAATTTAAATTACTCTTTGGGGAAAGGACTCTCTAAAAAACTGCAAAAACTTTTATTACACTTTGCCAGACATTAAGAAGGGAACTGTCTTAACAAAAGTACAAAAAATACTAATAGAAAAAATTAATGAAACAAAAAACAGTGACAATATTGATAATATTTTTTGTCTGGAAGTTATTGGTAGGAGCAGGAGGATGCTTGGCAATCAGCCTCGCAGTTACCCTCTGCTTGAGCACAGCCACCCATTGGGCAGTGTTATTTCTCTCCTGTGTCTAAACACTGCTGCTCCTGTCCCATCCTGGAGACCCCAGTACAAAAAAAAAATTGTCCATTAAACACACTAAACATATACAGGACCGAGTGAGGAATAATGTGTTCAATGCTTAGTGTGTTTAAGGTGTCCATTAATCTGAATTAAACTTCTCAATACTAATATATTTAACCTGTTTTTAACGTGGTTTACATTTAGTAATGTTTTTAGCATTGACCTAAACAGCTTATAAGATATTGTCTATTATTTCTATTTTCTCTAGGGAATATATATTCCCCTCAATAGTCAAAAGGATTAAAACCTAATCTTTCTACTAAACCTAAAAGATTAAAAAGTAAACTGCAAGATTGAAAGTAATCTTTTCAACAGCTCTCCACATTCCTCTTCCCTCTAATGTTATAGCTAAGATTAGTATAAAACATTTAGAGAAAATAGATTAGGGACAATCACGTAAGAGAAACTCCTTTGACCTCCATAGAAATCACTATTGTCAATGGGGACATTTTTCATGGGAAATTTCCCATTAAAGCTTTCTGTGGGGAGGATGTCATCCAATGGTTACTGTCTTCAAAGGCTCTTGAAAACCTCTACTTTTCATATTTCACAGTAGAAGATATAGAATTGCATTCACAAATTTGTTTCATAATCTTTTAACAGAACAAGTCTGACATTTTAAAATACTTGTTTCAATTAGTTTTTCATCAAATATGTTTATGTTCAACCATTTCTGACTTGAAACATCTTTTTCCTACTTGTTGAATCAAGCTGAAATCTACCTTAATTCTGATGGCTGAGCTCTGTCTTTCAAAGGACTGCCATGTTGAGGCTTGTAGGCTGGGTGTTCCTGCTCAGCAGTACTGCCCTTGTGTGCCACACTAATCTGCAAAACACAGTGAATGAACAAATCTGGACAGAGGTCTCTGTGTGGTATTTAGAAAGAAGCACAGAAACTAGGACTTCCAGGAGTGACATTGGAAGGACATATGAATAATGCCTAGCCAATTAAATTTAAGTGAATATGCATCAAAACTATAAATGTTTGATTCATCTCAAGAAAGAAAAGAAAAAAAACAGGATATAGGATAGCAGCCAGAAAATAAGCCTTTTGGTCAGTATATAAAAGAAATCAACATGGATTTTAGCTGTTATTCCTGAATCATAATGAATTGTTGATTAGGATTCTGGTTTTGCCCTCATATTTTGGTTTCCTCACATTTCATATCAACATTCTGCATGAAAGTGACTTCTGTGTAGCTCTGGGAAAACTGTTACATAACATTAAAGGTTTGGTATGTCCTTTGGCTTAGCCTCTATCAAAATGTGGTGTACCATCTTAGAAGTAGTTTCCCACTTGTAAAATTCAATTCCACTTTGCTTCCTTACAGCATCAGGTTCACAACTTCTACTGTCATTCATTATTTTGCACTTCTCAGGCCAGCTCTTTGCTTAAAAATGAGTAGCCATACGACATGCACCTACCACAGCACCTTAAGATATATGCAGAGGACTATGTCATATATTGTACTTTTCTTGTTCTGCCTGAGTAGGCTTATTGCATGAACTACAAACTAGTCCCCAACATTCTGGAATAATTTTAAGTATTCTTGACTCTCGACTGCTCAAAAAGAGGCCCTGAAATTCTTGGGGGATTTCCACGACGGTCAGATGTTGTCTGTCCAAAATGTGTGGTTTCAAGATAATGAATATTCATGCCTGGGCTTCTTTGCACTTTAGTGAATCCACAAAGAATTAAACTGGCAAGACTAGCAGTTGCTGATGTCCCCAGAAGGCATTATATTTTCCCATTTAATGACAGTACCAATTAAAAAAAAAAAAAAAAAAAAAGGCAAAAAGTGCATAAGGATTGAATTGAGGATTTTTGGTCACTTGCAATGAAGCCATCCCCTGGATTTGCTGAATGCTTGCCTTCCCACACCCATGGCTGTATCATTTCGCAACTGTTTAAAAGCCTGATGCAGTTACTTCAGGTCACTGATCACAACTTATCAAAGCTGTTTCTGAAAAAAACCCAAAAACTATTTTCAAGGTTGGAACGTATTTTCAACCTGTCAGCTTTGAAAAGTCTATGGTTAAAACAGGGTACAACAGGAGAAAATGAATTTTCAACCCTTAGAATGATGCTTGAGACACAGAGCGGAAACAAGCAAGTCTGCATTGAGGCTGATAAGCTTCCTAAATCCTGCAGGGTTTCTTGTACATCACTATCTCTTTAAAAGGTTCATTTAAGCAAGTAATTTAGGGTTGTGAGCTTTATTTTTCCCCTCTCTAGATATGCGGTCTGATGAGTTTAAACAGTGCTTCATGTCTTCAGCCGAACCAGCTTAATTCACTCTACTCATAAACACACAGAATTCATCCAGAATTGTCTGACTGGGGAAAAAAAAAAAAAAAAAGTGGCAAGAATTCTGTTGTTGTTAACCTCCCTTCATCTCCTCATTGACCTTTCTGCTGCTTTTGTCTTTCTCCTGACTGTAAGGCATGTAGGTTGGGAAACATTTTCTTTGTTAATTTGCTCTGTATAGTACTTAGCACAAAAGGGCTTTGTTGCTAAATCTGGAATTGACTCTGTGTAAGACTGTACTTACATAGTCCTTGCTAAGAGTCACATGACATTGATGGCAGCATCACAAGGCAGGCTGGAGGCTAAACATGCTGCCCACCCATCTGGCCCTTGGGACCACTTGCAGACCACTCTAACAAATATTTTGGGATGAGAAATGTTGGGTAAAGAGAGTGTCTATGGTGTCTTCCAAAGTATATTTATCTGCTTCATGAGCACACCTGATCTTTGTGCTGCTTCTGGCAACTAGATCTATCTTGTCACTAATGATGTCAGGATTTGAGTTTCCCTGCAGGAGCCCAGTGCCCTGAAAACATCTGCAGGAACAGCAGCCAACATCTAAGTGATACGAATGCAGAGTGGATTCAGGAGGTTTTTCAAACTGTGGAGATGCTTGAGTTTTTGATTTCAAGGCTTGCCAAAAATAGTTGCCCCTAAGGGTCCATTGTCATGTGCAAATTCAGCATTGCTGTTGGCCACAAATCGTATTCTTGTATTGGATGCTGGACAATCACCACTGCCTAGGTCAACCCAAAAGAAGCTGCGGAATTGACTGATACATTCCCACCAGAGTGGGTGATGGCACTCATTAACGGCAAGTAAGTGAATGAGGTTAAGTGAATGCACCCAATATTAAGTGTTTAAGGCACAAGATAGTAGAGAAATATTTGGTTTATGACATTGTGTTCATTGAGAAAGTATGGCAGAGTCCATGTGAAAGCAGAGTTTCCTCAAAAGTTTTGTGTTTGATTGGTCTGTCAAGGCCCCAGGAAAGCTGAGACCCTTGTGACCAACCAGTCTGTCAGTGTCCTGTCATGGGGACTCCACTGAACAGTCTTGCTGTATCAGAAAGCAGTTCAACTGCCTTGTTTAGGGACACACACCAGCAGCATACCAGAGTCGAATCCTTTATCATCCCCTCCTGGATCTCACCACTCTTAGTGAAGTATGTTATCACCTGCTGGCAACTGTTAGTGCTCGTGAAGGATTCACAATAAACAGGTTACAGAATAAAACACTTTATTAATAAATACACTGATAATAAAAAATTATGACATGTTAAAGTTTGAAGATTGACAGTGATTGACAAAGAAGAATTTAAAGCTATATACATACAAACTCTAATTACCAATGAAATCCAGCTTGAGATAACCATTTAGCACAAACAGAATATGGTTTTTACACAACAGTCCTCTCTATGGGGGAGAGCACAGGTTCAGTCCTTCAGCTGATCCCAGAAGTTACAGTGGAGTCTTCTGTAACTTCTCCCCTCTCCCTAACTCAAGTTTATACTATTTCTTTACATTTAGGTGGAGCTTGAGGGGCTCTAGTCATACATACTTTCGTTATTGATTTGTGCAAAATTGTCTCTCTTCAGTCTTAAAATGTTAGTCAATGAAATACGGAGTGCATGCTCAGTAAGGCGTGGTTGTTCCTCAGAGATGGGTAACTTTGGGATGGAGGTGTGCCTTACTATTACAATTAGATTATAATAAAGTTCATCCAAGGAGAGCTATTTCACCATGGCCACTGGTGACAAGACATCTTCTCTTGTCTGCCTTGGTTGACAGCTGCTACGTGGTTTATCAGCCACAGCAGAGCCTGGCCATGGTGTCTTCACTCTGTTCCACTCTCCATTTCATTCCTTTTAGTATGTGCTTAAGCTTGCAGTCTGGGTGTGGGGTGAATTATCATGGAATGGGTTTCATGCTTGCCAACTGCATTCCACACAGGAAGTAGCAACTGCATCTTGATCTACAATTTCCCCACTGTTATAACTTCTGTTAAAATGTGAATATAACTTCCCAGTTTTCTCTGATTTCACCTCCATTCGTCTTTTCACAGTCCTCATGGACTACAATCATGGGTGCTTCCTACTTCTCTGTACTTACATTGCGGAAGTGGCCTTCCGCTGGCACCTGCATCCCTACTTCCCCCCTTCCTGAAGACCTTTTACTAGGTAGTAAGAAAAGTTGTAGAAATTTTGAGCAAAGTATACAGGTTAATGGCATCATCTGGCACAGAAATTCCAGATGTAACAACTCAGTATTTCTAGAAAAGGTTCCCTCTTTAATCATAGCAAAAGATGGGAATAAGGTAGACCAAGGCTATTTGTGCACTTATGAGCTGCTGGAAACTCCAAACTCCCACAAGTTATAACAAGGCATATTTCTTACGGAGAGTGTCTGAACTGGTGGTCACCTGGAAAAACCACAGTGGTAACTAGAAGTTATCACCGCAAGAACTTATTGATGTCTTCTGAAAGTTGCATCATATAAAACTGAATATGTATCAGTACCAGTTTATTACAACATATGGTGGTTTACTTGCAACTAATTGATCTTCCAGCTACTGTGTATGCTCTGAATTGGGTTTTACTTAGCCAAGAATAGGACTCATTAGGTACCTTATTGTGTCAGCACACTGTAGTTGTGTAATACTTTTCCAATCATCTTACTAGCTGTTTTTTCTGTACCTGATTTGTACAGAAAGGAAAATACATACTAATGAAACGCTGCCTTGTTATTTTATATGGTGAGCTAATAGTTAAACTTAATTATTTTGTCATATATGAAAAGTAACACCAAGACAAGCCTTTATTCTTCAGGCATTTGAAAATTGTCTTATAGATTATTTCACAGAAGATCTATCACCTGACAAACAGAGAGAGCCTTTCTTGATTTAGTAGTGTGGCAGCATTAAGTTTACATGCAGAAGGTGGCCACAGGGGCAGTATTACTCTGCAGGCCCAAGAAAAAGGTGCAAATATTTTCCATTACATCTGGCAAAACTATTAACTCATGACAATGAGTGCAAAATCTTAGGAAGTGTCACCCTGAAAAGTCTTTGACTAATGCCATATTCTCATTTGCTGCAGTAAAAATGCATCCTTTTGATCTGCGGTGTAAGCATCATTTTTGCACACTTTTTGAGCAGGTTATTCTATGTCAGAAAAGACATTTCAGGGGATGCTTATGATCCCTTAGAGGATGTTAAACTCTAAGCAGATCTAGATTGCTAAAATCATTACCTTTGAATGCCTGCATCAGAAAAGTCCCATCAGTCCAGTCCAGTCCATTGCATCAGAGATTTTAATGTAGTTTTGTGCTGGGATAAGATAGGGAAGAGAACAGCTGTTGCTAGGGAGCACCTGAGCAACAAGAGCTACTGTCTTCCCCTGTCACCTGCATGCATCCAGCACTGTAGTCCCATAACGTCCTGCTTTCCCATCAGTATACTGAGCAGCCCATAGAAGAGGCCACATTTCACCTTAATTGAATACTTTTATGAAGATCCACAAGCCTTTTCAAAAGAGAGTCCCTGTACTCATAAAAAATATATATTCTGGAGTACAAAGTGTTTTGCTTTTGGGTAAAGGGTAAATGGCCGTGCATGAACATGAGACTCCAAGTTTTTGATGCTATTAGACATAAGATGCTGACTTGAAAAAAGCAAGCTGGCAGGAAAAGACAGGAGGCATATGGAGCTTAGCCTCTTTGTGTCATGTATAAATCCCAGGGATTAGTGCAAGAGATCTAATCCTTCTTCCTAGAAACATTGGGATGTGCATGTGTGTGTGTGTGTGTGTGTATACACACACACATATATATACATATGAAAACGTGAACATATAGTATTCTTGGTTTCAAAAGGGAGAGTTAAGATTTAAGTAAATGATATTGATACATATGAAGACAACAAATGTATGCTATATTTTATACCTATTTTCTGTTACCATTTTGTTGGAAACGTGAGAAAATATTTTTCATTACTATCCCTTTTTCATTACTGACCCTTTTTCCTTTGCAAGATGAGCCCTTGCAAGCCACTACTGCTAGAGACATGTCTTGGTTTAAAATATACTACAATGTTTAGACTCAGATTTTCCATGGGAAGAACAAACTGTCCTTCAAGTACAATGAGTAACAACTCTTTAAAATTGCACTATAAATTTATTTAGACTAATACAAAGACCTGTGAGTATGATTGAACAGGAATTGGACCACTCCATAGAAAAAAATTCTGTAATTTACAGAAGCTAAAAACAACAACAAAAAAAAATCTAAAATCTGTGGAAAGATTCAAAATACTCAAAAAAATGGCATATGTAAAAGACCTGAGCACAACTAGGACTGATATTTATTGCCAAATTATATGAAAGCACACAGAATTATCTGCTATAAAATCTTACCCTGCAACCTTGAGAATGATTATACAGTACAGACTTTTTTTAGGTCCTAAAGACTACAGCCATGACTGAATGCAACTGGATTCCGAAGCACTTAGTTATACTGAAAAACCTTTCAGATTTTGTTTACAGAAAAAAAAATATTTAATCCAACAGCAATAGATGAAAATTACATTTGTATTTTTATCAACATTATTGTGTATGAGTTTCTGAACAACATTTATGAATTCACTTATTCTGCATAATCTCATGAAGCAATTAATCTGAAAATTCATTTCACTATATCATTGAATTTGATTTTGTGTGAAACTTAGACAAAATATTTCCATATATAAAACCTACCTACAAGATAAGGCACAGAATAATACTACCTTAGAAGCCAGAAGAAAATATATAAAAAATGATCAGCACACACAAGTTACCTGAGTCTTATGTGATACTGCCATCTCAAGCAGATATGTCTTTCCTGGATGACAGCTCCTTCATAACTGTCTGATTGAGCTGTTGGCCCAGAACTTGGAAGATAAACCTGTCTGTCATTCAGACAGTGTTTCATCCCACTGAGATGTTACACAGCTCCTCAGACTTTCAGGTCCTTCTTTCCTGTGTTCCAAATGTGAGACCAGCAAGTGAAAGAGACTGTGCTGGTAAGTTACTCAGAGTCACCTGCTCTGTGTGTGTCCTTCACTTGAGCCCTTGTCACAAAGTCTGCTTAAAACGGCTTCATTGCTAACATACACAGGAAAAAAATAGTGTTTGCAAAAGTCACCATGTCATTGTCTCAATAGACTTAGTAATAGACAGGCTACAGTTTTAGACAGATCCCCTACTGTTGGTGCACAGATTGATATTTTTTATACCTCCTGCAAACACTCACTCCTGGGACTTGAGCACATTTGTGTAAAAGATCAGTACAGATGGCTGCATTGCTTGTAAACAAAATACTGTGCTCTTTTCAGGAACTTAAAACCTGAATTTTTTTACTTGGTACTGTCACAGGGTACTAACGGGAAGGTGATGAGGCAGGGATGCTTCCTCAGTGCCTTCTCTGGTGATGCATAAGCCCATCGGCTCTTGGCAGGCGTGTTCACGCCCTGCTGACAGCGCACTCGCTGCCTTTGCTATGATCTTTGCTGGAGTTCCTGCAGATGCCCATATGGCTTGGGCTGCTGCCGTATGCTGCTCTTTTGTGAAGCTGCTGGATGATGGGGTGAAGAAATGTTCAGCCGTATTTAGTAGTGTCAGGTCTTATAAGCCTTTGGTTTCGTCCCACTACCTGCTTAGACTGGTGCCCCCTTCGCTTCCACCACATGCTACATGATGGTCCCTTTTTCTTCCCTTTTTCTGGCTTTTTGCTCCACAAATGTGTTCCAGAACAGGGATTTGTAGAAAGCTATTTTACATAGAATGCTGAAATTAAGTGCTTTCAATTATTTTTCAGAATACAAAAACATTGCTGAAGAAAATGGAAAACAGTACTTAACATAAAATTCCATCACAGCAGATAGAATGAAAAATAGTGGCTATTCCTGACAAATGCATATATGGTTCATTATTCATTATTCATCAAAGCAATGCGTCTGAGTTAAGCAGATGAGCAAACTGAGCTTACCTATCATCATAATTTTAGAAACACAAAATGCTACTTGAGAAGCACATAAATAACACTTCTTGCTACCCAGAAAGTTTAATATCCTGCCATTTTTTGATTAATATAAAGCTGCTGCATTTATTAATCATGAGGTTTGAGCAAGTTCCACATCAAATTCAAGTATCTGAAAGCCAAGGGCCCTCATAATACAAATTAGCATGAGTAAATTATGTGTAACATATAGACTGAAAAAACTCACTGGTCTTTTAACAGTAATAGGTTTCACAGACAGTCCAGAATGACCCTACAGTACATACCTTTAAAAGTAGCAAATTATCTGTTATATGGTTTAAGGTTAAATAACAAATCTGGTTTAAAGACAAATATTGGAGTGGAAACACCAAGAAAATGAACTACCTCTCTTTTTATTTCCCACCAATGCAGTGAGACAAAATGCAAGGATGTATTAGTGAAAAAATAACTGCTTACTGACAAGGAAATAGCAGTACAAAAATACCAGAAAAGTGTTTTTCCCACAAACAGGGGAATTCACCACTCAAGTGGCCCCCCAGGAACAGAGGGGGGAAAAATGACTGAGGTTTTTCCCTGTCAACCACCTCTCTCTGCCCAGCCAAACAAAGGAAACAATGGGGAAGCAAAAAAAAAAAAACCAAAAAAACAACAACCCTAGGAAAACCTGTGCTGTCTAGAAGGAGTTATACTATTAAACTGCCTACTCTGTGTCACCCAGTCAGGCTCAAGTCTTGACTGTAGCAGCATTGTTGGTCCAGAGGCCCTTTGTTCCCTGTCATGTGCTGTCTCTGGCACTGGCATTGCCCCCCTTGGCTGGGCTGCAGTCCATGCTGTGATGCAGAGGCAGCCAGCGGGGCTGGCAGCAGCAGGGGCTCCCAGCTGCAGTGGTTCCACGTGGCATGAGTAGGGGCAGTTTCGCCTTTGGTTTCTCCCCGGCTGCATCGATGAGCGATCCTGCGGTGGCAGGGTGGTGGTCCGGGCGGTGGTAGCAGCAGCTCTGGTGGAGAACAGTGCCATGTGGACTCTGCAGGCACCAGCATATGTGGTACGGGGAAGAGAGAGAGTTCCATTTTCTGTCCTTTTTGTGCTTTTTTGTTCTTCCCTTCCTGCCCCAGCCCCAACAAAGGAGGAGTGGATTGGTTCCTAAGGAGACAGTCCCTACAAAACAATGTTGGAAAAAGGGAATAAAATACAAAAATCTACTTTGACCACGACAAAATACCTGGAATCAGTCTGTCAGACCTTGCAACACATTTCCCCAGATTCTATTTTGGACCCTGGAGAATTTTCCCAAGAGAAACTGACAAAATTTTAACTAGACTTTTTCTTTCTGACTGCTTCTTTTCAGCAAAAGAGCTTCATCAGAAAATTCCTGTTGATTTCTACTTACCTACTTAAAGAATCACAGAATGTGCTGAATTAGAAGGGACCCAAAGGGATCATCGAATCCAACTCCTGGCCCTGCATATCCCTCAGAGTGAGCTCCATACACTCTAACCCTTCTGTTACATAGTGTCACCCCTCTGCCTCTTTTGTCCTGCCTGAGCTTTTGTCCTGAAGAGCTTGTAATTGTCCAATAGGGCACTCCAGTCACAGGTCTCATCCCACCAGATTTCACTTATGCCAATGATATCAAGTCTCTGGGACTGGACCAAAACTTCAAGCCCCTCTTTTTCATTCCTCATGCTGTGGGCATTGGTGTAGAAATATTTCAGGTGTGGTACATTGTAGCCAATACCTTGTGGAGCAGATTGAGGGATCACGTTAATGTTTGTTTCCTCAAGTTTTGACACTGCTCATCACAAGCAAGCCTGATTTTGTCCCCCTCGCTCTTCCAAGCAGTTTAAAGCTCTTACAATGAGCCCTGCTAGCTCTTGCGCAAAAACTCTTTTCCTCTCTGAGACAGGTACAATCCATCAGGTGTCAGTAGAGCAGGTGTTGAGTGGAACATCCCACGGTCACAAATCCCAAAATTTTTCCAAGTTCATCAAACTCAGAGCCACTCTTTGACATGATGAACCTGCCTATACCTATCAATAGTATTCCTTGTTACTGGAAGAATTGAGAAAATCACTACCTGTGCTTCTGATCCCACTACCAAGCATCCCAAGGCCCTTCCTTGATTGCCCTCAGGCTTCTCTTTGGGGTTTTTTTGGTGCCAGTTTGAACAACCAGTGGTGGACAATAATCAGAGGGCCTTATCAGACTGGAGAGTTTTCCAGTAATGTCCCTTACCTGAGCCCTTGCAAGATAGCAAACTTCCCTGTGAGTTGGGTCTGGTCTGCACATCGGGCCCTCTGTTCCTCTTAAATGGGCGTCTCCGATTACAACTGCCCTTCTTTTCCTGTTAACAGAGAAGGTCTTCATGCAGGGTACAGATGGTGGTGTTTTAGGAAGTCCTAGTACTCCAGAAAGACCTTTGCCCACCTCATCAGTTGTCTGGCCTTCTAGTTGCAAAGCCTCCTATCTGTTGTAGAAGGTGCCAATCCTACTTGTCAAATTCAGAGAAGGAGGAGGAATTTTCCTCCTGGTACGTGCAGTGACCTGCTTCCAACCTTCATCTTTAACAGACCCTTCTCTAACTGTCCTTTGACCCTGCAGGGTTCTGAGTCCACCTGCTTCTCCACTACAGTGGAGGTTTGAGACTCCCAAGAGTCTTGAGACTGTAATGTCTCTGAAAATAATCAGTTTCTCTCTTGTTCTTTCACTCGAATACTACAAGGCCTGTTCACTTCCTCCTGTAGCTGCTTCACCTGGTGACACAGCTCTTCAGCCACAGCACACCCTCTGCAAAAGAACCGTTTGTCAGCCCCAGACTCACGAAGAAGCATCAAGCACTCCTGGCAACCTGTGACTTGGAGAGCTACGTCTTCCATCAGCAGCTCTATCTGGAGGGAAGCCTCTGACAAGGCTGGTTCAGTGACTCCCGCAGCTCTAAGGGATTGAGCTCTACAGGCTATCAACACCATATCTGAGGAAGCTTAAACTGGTATATTATTAATACTTGGGCTGAAAGGACATGGTGTTACTCTTGGGAATGGATGCAGGGCTCAGAGTTGGACTCGATGATCCTTACGGGTCCCTTCCAACTTATCATATTCTGTGATTCTGTGACCTCTTTGCTCTTCCTTACCAGCTACTCGGTCTGTTTACTGCCTCTGTTGGCTGCTCACAGCTGGTCAGAGAGCAGCCCTTCCTGCTCACCCTGCCTTGTGAACTGCCGTGTCACGATCTCACTGACATGCCATGCTCATGCTCCCTGGACCCATGTCCCTCGGTCACTTCTGGCACCTCCCCCTCCTCCCTCCCACTCCTGATTGCTGCTGAGGGCTTCCAGATCTTAGGGGTCATGCTTGGGTGTTCCTGGACCCAGGAACCCCTCTGTATAGCTGGATCGAATTCCCTAGACTTTTCACTCATGGCCGCTTGAGCCTCAGGGACAGTAAACATTTTTAAAATTCAGAACTAAAGGCAAAAGAATATTGAAAATAGTATCATAAGAGAAATCTATTTTCATCTGAGAGAATACAGAATTATTTTGGTGTGTTGAAGTTTTAAAGTCCTGCTCAATATAATCCGGTATACATATATAGACGTGTGTATCCATAAAACTAAAAAACCTTAAAATTTCTCTTCTCTAACGTTGCACCAAGCTGTCATTCTTTTTGTCAAAGAGTGCACGTTGCAAAAAGACTTCAAAACACTGTACTAGTAGCAATTATTTAATTTGTTTATGGATTATATAACTGTACATGCATCAGTTTGAAGGCAAAAGCTGGAGTTCACAAGCTATTTTAAAGTCGAATATTTAGAACAAGTATGAGAACATGGCAACTCCTTTCACATTTTGCATTTTCATGCAAATAGCTACTCTATAAAATAAACTACATATAAATCAAGTATTATCAGAATGTCTTGGCTGTAGGATTTTATTCTGTGTCCTGTTATGAAGATTAAATACTAGTAGTATAAAATGTAGGCATTTTATTTTTTTCTTTTAAGCCCAACTTATCAAACATTTCTAGATAGAGTATTGTCTTAAGAGGAGGTAATTTGTCCTTATTGTGAGATGATAGTATTTAGGTGTATGTCAATGCCTAGGCTGAAGAGGAATAAAAAGAACAGCTTAGAACAGCAGAGAACAGGAGAAACGAAGAAGAAACAAGAAGTTCTTATACCTAAGAACTTATTTCCCAGGGATGGGAGAAAGCAGTAAAAAAATCCCACATTATAGAGGTATTTTTAAATCGCCAGAGGAATGTGGACAGAAACTAGAAACAGCAGAAGCTGTTTTTAGCATTCTGTGCTTCAAAATAAGCAACTTATTTTATAAGTTACTTTAATGTTTCTGTTTGCTTCACAACATGCAGCTGTTTAATGAGTGATATCTTCCATAATGTTCCTTACTGCAGTACAGTCATCAGACTGCAATAAAATGCTGCAGAGAAGGAAAATAAAGTGACAGAAAGACAAAAAACATATATGTTTTGTGAAGGAAGAATATTTTTTTAAAATCAGAAAGGATATTTGCTTAAAAGAGATACCAGTATGTGTCATGCTGTCCTTTTTCTTTATTTTTTAAAAAATTATTTATTACTATTATCTCCTCTAAATTAGTATTAAACCAAGGGCTAAAAACTAAATAGACAAACAGGTTTCAGAAATCTATGTGTTCTTTAAATGATCTTGGAAACTGCATGAACTGCTGCACTTGTTAATTTCTTGAAATGTATTAACAGAAAATGCAAAGTCAGGTCCTCACATATGTAGCCTGGCATTATTTGCATTGACTTTTTGTCTTTGTTCTGTGAACAAACTGAAGAATGACCTGTGATGAATCTTCACAAGATGAGTTGTTAAATATTTTTTCATGGTAAATTGCAAAATTATTTCATATCTTCCCAACAAATCTGTAGGAGCAGCCAATCAAGACAACACCAGCCACATGAATGATAGAAGAAGAAGAAGAAGAAGAAGCAAAAATATTGTGGTCCTGAGCGAGCCAAAGCTTAGATTGGTGTGTGTGTGAAAAGAATCACAAGGTCAAGCTGGAAAGCCTCTTGAAGCATGATTGTTCTTTGTGGCTCAGGGCGGCCACGGGAGTGTCTGTATGGTATGTCT
>JAWMRA010000041.1:39100870-39115126 GCA_035584735.1 Pseudotriccus pelzelni
TTCACTGTTACCCTCTGTGCTCGACCCCTGAGCCAATTGCTCACCCACCACATGATGTGTTTATCCAGCTGTGCTGGGCATTTTGTCCAGAAGGGTCCTGTGAAAGACAGTATCAAAAGCTTTACTGAAATCCAAAAAGTTGACATCAGCTGGCTTCCCTTGATCAATTAGGTGGGTTACCTTGTCGTAAAAGGAAATCAGGTCTGATAAGCTGAACTTTCCTCTCATGAAGCCATGCTGGCTGTGACCAATGACTGTGTTGTCTTTCAGGTGTTTTTCAATATTTCCAAAATAATCTTCTCCATAACTTTACTAGGCACTGAAATGAGACAGACAGCCCTGTAGGTTCTGAGGTCCTCATTCTTGTCTTTTTTGAAAATCTGGATAACATTCACCAACTTCCAGTCCGGATTCCCAAGACTTCTCAAAAATCCAGAGGGGTTTTATGATGACATCAGTTCTTTGAGGATTCAGGGATTAATCCCATCAGGCCCCAAAGATTTGTAGGGATCCAGATGGAGCACTAGATCCCACACAGTTTCAGAGTTCATCATTCTCACAGTCATGGTCCTCCAGCTCAGGGTACTAAGAGCTCCTTGGTCCATCATCCATGTTGAAGACAAAGGCAAAGAAAGCATTGAACACCTCTACCTTGTCCCTGACCTTGTTTATGAGATAACAATCCTCATCCTGTGATAGGCCAATGTTATTTTTGCACTGTTTATTACCATTAATGTATTTGAAAAAATTCTTTTAGTATTCCTTACATTTCTGTCCAGCTTCAACTCCATCTGAGCTTTGGCCACATGAATTTTCTCCCTACAGTGGCAAGCAACATCCCTGTATTCTTCCCATGTCACTTGACCTTGCTTCCACTGGGCGTACACGTTCCTTTTTTGCCTTATCTCCAAGAGAATATCCCTACTCAGCCAAGCCTCACCTGCTTGACTTCCAGCATTTGGGATTGCCTGTTCCTGTGACCTTAGGAGGTGATGTTTAAAAATGACCAGCACTGACGAACCCTGACACCTGCAAAAACATTTTCCCAGGGAACTTTACTTACTGATTCCCTGAACAGCCTGAAGTCTGCTCTCCTCATGTCCAGAGATGAGGTTTTGCTGGCACTTTTCATTCTGTCAGCTGACGTTTTAAACTTGATCACTTCATTGTCACTGTGGCCAAGACAGCCACCAATCTCCACTTTGCTGACAAGATCCACTCTGTTGACAAGCAGCAGATCAAGGAGGACATTTTTCTGAGCCGGCTCCCTTAGAATCTGTTCCATAAAGTCACCATCCAGGTTTTTTAGGAACCTTCTGACCCAGGTTGTATCGGCTGTGTAATGCTCCCAGTTAATTTCCGGCAAGTTGAAGTCCCCTATAAGGACAAGGGCAGTTGATTTAAAAGTGTTCCTTAGTTTTCCACAGAATAATTTGTGGATGTCATCATTCTGGCTGGGAGATTGTGAGGAGAGAATACCCTTTTTCTGGAAGATTTTGTTACAAGGAGACAGAGTTTTTTGCTTAGGAAAGCTTTCTGCCTAAAAGGTAACTCTTTCTCAAAGTCAGTTTCAATGTTTTCTCTCTCCCCTGCATAACAAGAGAAGTTCTCAGGCTCTCTCTCTGATGTGTGAGGGGAGAGAGATAATGCTTACATAAATGCTACTGGGCCGCTGCAGCCCGAGGAGAGTCGGGGTGGGGGGGCAGCAATGATAAACTCTAGAAGCAAACAGAAAGTTTGCCTTTTTCTGCTTGGGCCTTGGTGCATCAGTAGCACTGTGAGTGCTATTCGTGTTTTTGTAAGTGTATTTGTAAGTTTCTTGCGTTCTGACCTTCTAAATAAAGTTTTGAATTCTTTTGACTTCCTTGGCATTTCTGGGGTTACCTTACTTTACAGAGGTCTGTAGCAGACTCTCACGACAACATCCACATTATTTGCTTGACCCTTAATTCTTACCCAGAGGCTCTCATTTTGTGTGTATAATTCAATATTTTAATTCTCCTGCACATATGCAGGTATAAGCACAGGTTATATGCTTGCTAATATAAGGAGCAGTCACAATACCCACATTAATGCTACTAGATTTCTAAATTAAGGACCTAGATGATAGTTTTCTTTTAAAAGTGTTTCTGTGCACCAGACTTCCTTCATAAATCGGTCTTGCATTATTTATATCTTTCCAGCTTTTCAACTATCCATACATCTAATAGTAATTTTCATGTAGTTATCAAGACTGCATGCCTCAGGGAAATGAGTAATCTTTGAGGAAAGTCCCCACAAATCTTAAACATTCAAACCACTGATTAGAAGATTTTATATGGGCAGAAAATAGAGTGGAATGAGAATTATACCACATAGAAATGAACATGAATACAAGTATCCAGATTATGCTCATGGATATATATTCATAGATGTATATATATAAATACGTATGTATACATGTACATGCATACATTCTCGCTTTATATGTTATAAAGTTGATGCACTATTCATGCAAAAATATAGATGTCATTCTAGAGCCTAATCTAGTGGTTTTAGTGTTATAATGAACTGTTATTATTGAACATTCTTGCTTTTAACTATGCAGAACCCTTTCAGAAGCAAAAAGAAGAAATGTATCCGTGAAAGGGGGTGAAAACCATCACTACAGTGAAACAACCACAATGTGAAAGGAATTGCTCATTTTCTATATGATAACATTCTTTGTCTTCCGTTGAACCAACCTTTAGTTCATGGTTGACCCATTTTTGACAGAATTTCACATCACAGAATATTTGAAATGGCTACAGACCTGAAAGGCATTTTAACTGCAAAATCTGCATCACGAGACATTTCTACAGTACTGTAAAAATGAGAGAAAGGAGGCAAGCTGCATGAAGACTAATACTTGTTATTTATCAACAAGACTTACCCTATAGAATTTGAGATCTTTCTTGAATTTGACAAACCTTTAGATTATGCCAGAGTGAGGAATAGGTCTTCTGCAACAACTAGGGCCACTTTTATCTTATACTGTAAACATGATGGGAAAAACATAAGGAAGAACAATTCACTGCACTGAAGTGCAGCTGAGAGCTTAAAAATATCTCACTGTGCTTTTGTCAAGGTCAATATTTATTGTGATCATACAGAAAATGCTAAATTCAACATAAGTTTCTTGTCAAAGCTCTGTATTTCTGAATGTATTCCAGCATCTGCCTTACACAAATGCTGTGCCAAGTGCAAGCAATCTGTCAAACAAAGAGCATCACACAGGCATGCAGACCTTTCATTTTCTGCTTAGTTGTACTGCATCTGTGTTCTGCTTACCTGTCTTTGGTTTAGCCAGATTGCCTTTCAAATCCCTTTCTGAAGCAAATTGGCTCAGCTCCAGGTTTTCTGCTAAGAATGTTTTAAGTCAAGATGTTATTACTTCAAGCTGGATTTTACTTTTTTTATTATTAAAACAAGAGCAGGCACTGGAACATTTAATCATCTATCTCCTATTTACAAATCTTTCAACTTGCATTATTCCTTTCTGAAAGAAATAGAAAACATGGACTCTTGATACTAATAAAAATTTCACATCACTATTAGCTTGCTGTTAACAAAGCTTTTCTTTACTCCGTTTCTCTTTTTAAATGGATTAGTCCTGGCTGGGTAACAAATTTAAAAATGTCTTTGAAGTGTGAATATAATATTGCCTCATATTAGTTAAATATTTTTAAATATCAAAAAGTGACTCAAAAAATTAATCCTATAATATGTTCACTTCTGTGATCTTTTAATGTGAGAAGCTGATGTGCTTAATCCCTGTGAACTATACCGAGCAATTATCCAAAGCTTTGCTTGTACTTTTTGCAAATCATAAAAATAGATTTAATGTAAATATGGGGCAACTTCTGATTTTGCTTACTAATTGCTCATTATGTTAATAAGAAATACTTGAGAAGTAGCCCAGCTCCTCCACACCCAATCTATACTTGAAAGAAAAGAAAAAAATTCGTGTGTTAGAGATTACTTGAAACCATATTTGTAATTTATGCTTCTCAAACTGAGGTGTGAATTGACAAGATTCTGATTCGAATGAATGACTAATGAATCTATTAGCCTTCCTTAGAGTTGCCAGTGGTTTGAAGTATGCTTTAAGTAAACAAGGGTTCATCAAACATCGTGAGATAAAGACTCAGACCATAATAGTTATGATTAAATAAGATATTGCTCTATAAATTTTCAGTCTGGAGGGAAAAGTAACAAGACCCTTTTTTGCAAATATGCTTTGCTATAGTGACACAAAATGTATTTCAGTTTCATGAAGATGCTTTGAGGATCTTAATTGAAAATATCAGTTCTACCTCTCAGAAGAGCCACTGTTTTTTCACAAAGAGCTTAGTATAGGATTGTAAACTTTAACTGTCTTTAACAAACTGCTCATGACCAGTTTTTCTAAATTGTGTCAGTTGGCATTTTGGAAGACATGGTGACAACAGATGAGCAAAGGCTTTTGGTCAGACACAATCTAGTCCTGAAGAAGTATGTCTGCTATACAAGTTTTTTAGCCTGCCCTGAGCTGTTGTTGATATATCTGCTCATTTCACAGCCTGTCAGCGAATCTGCCTAAAACCAGAATCCTTCAAGTCCTGGGAGGAAAAAGCACCTACCCCTGAGCTTCCTAAGCTGAAGTCTAAGATCTCTACATTTTGTCTGATGATTAAAAGAGTGAAACTAATGGCATAATATTTGGGGGTTTGGGGTGTTTTTGTAATTTTTTAGAATACATGTCTTAGGAAAACCAAGTAAAAGCTATCCAGTCACTTAAAACAACTGCTGACAGTGTTTTTTGTCAGTCCTGTACCCTAACACAAATACTGCAGATGCAGAAAAAAATGCAAAATAAATATTGACTATAACTTAACGTCATAACTTTCTGAGTTTGATCTTTGGATAAAATTTGTTCTCATCTAACTTTAATGGACTTCTAAATTTCTTTATAACATATTAAGATAGGATTCATCTTCCCTAATTGTAATAATCTGAAAATATAATTATTAAAAAGCCCCATGGTATATCTAGGTTTTCCAGTCTCCTACATGGAAAATGGAGAGGAATAAGCACTTTTGAAGGACAATGCATCCTGTCCTAAGGTATGTAAGACATTGCCTTATGTTTTTCTGCTTAACTAAATTTTTTTCCTATTTTTCAAGCTACCGGAAAACTAATTAGAATCAGTTTTGGCTTGGTGAAGCATGAACGTCCTGCAACACATTTTGAAATTTTGTTTTAATAATCCTAAACCTATTATTTCTATTAAATGTAATGAAATTTCAAATCATCTTGAAAGATCCACTGCTGATGTCTTTGAGGCTGTGTCACAGAAGCTTATTCTTGAAATTGTTTCATTTTGTCAGATTGTCATAGAGCATGAAAGATTCATCATATTAATGAAGATGGTCCAATGGAGAATGCATTTAACTAATCATAATTCAGGAATCTAATTGCCTATGGGCTCATGGGGTGAAAGTGGAAGAGTCAGTAATGCAAAGAGGTGATAGGATGACTTATCTAATGCTAAGTGACTGGAAATTTACCTTCTTTACAGATCAAGAGCAAGGTATAAAAATATATGAATTGTGATATTAGTAACTTTGAAATAATATTTCTAACATAAGTTCTGCCCCCAGGGTTCTTTAAACAATGCAGCAGAAACGTTGCAAATGGCATGGATAGGTATGTTTGTGCTCGTGCATGTGTGGATTTACCTCATATTCATCTTTCAAGACCAGCTAATTTTATTTTTTTTACTTTTTTCCCAAGCCTTAGACTGAAATTCATGGATCCTATGAATTCTTATTTGGCTATATTTGTCTGCACACAAAGTAAAACTTTTTCCATAACTTATGGCAAGATTTAAAAGAAAATTAAATCATCCTCCTGAAAGCTTTTTTGATATTACATTTAAAACTACAGCAGTGATGGGAATTTATTTTAATCCTATACAATTAAACTATCCCAGAAACTATGACAAAAACTAAAACCATATCTAACAGCTTCTGAGATAGCTGTTATTTCATTGCAATACAGTGTAAGTCCTATGCATGACAAAATTGTCTTACAATGCCCGCAGAAACAGCTGAAGGGTCAACTCCAACACAGCTGAAATGAATAGTGATGGAAATTATTAATTTCTCTAATTTTAAAAAATCTGAAGCAATTTATGTGTAAGTTCAATAGTCATTGACAATTTCAGGTAAAGGTTTAGCTTTAATCAACACTGGTGAAATAGTCAGGACTTTATTAATATGTCAGGGGAATATTATCTGAAAGAGTAATGCAGCTATCTAGAAGTCATAAGCAGATAAAACCTTATCATAATTAACGAGTTCCAGACATTCTTTCTTTGTATTAACCCAACAACACGCCAGTAAGTAATGACATAGTAGTCAGAGTAATATGGAGCAACATTCCTGGTACAATTTCATTAATATTTTTTTATTTAACTTCTTAAACAATGTAGTTATTAATTTTTATCAATACAGATATATACAGTTTGTATATTACACATGGTGTGTGCACGTATGCAAAGGCTATACAATTTGATAGGTAATTTTAACTTAATTATTAATTTCATATTAGACAGATCCAGTAAAATAAAGGAAATATTATCCTGAAATATGAATCCTACATGGAAAATCAATCATTAAATATTCGAGGAGTCAGGAAATCTTTTTTGGGTTAGTGCCAAAATTAACAGAGGCATAGTAGGCTTCTTTACTATTCTTAGAATTTTTAGGTAGACCCTGGGTAGCTTCATAGTAGAGGTGTTAGGAAATTAAGCAAGTGGGAAGTTTCACAGTGTCACTGAGAAGTGGAAACCTGAAGAACATGATGGATAAAATTAAAGCTTTAGTACTTCAGCCTGGTCCAATATAAAAGACTTACAGGTTCAAAGAAATGCTATTGGTATGTTGAAGGTAGTTGGTCTCCAGAGACAGATATTGCAATCCTCTTTCAAAATGGTCCAATTTTCTGATCTTACAGTAATTAAATGAAAAATCCTTATTACATTAATTTAACAAAATTACAGATTTCTATGTAAAATCCATCCCCTTGTCTATCTTCAGTAACAAATATTAACTTCATTTCAGAAATGTTTTAAGCACTTATTTTAATTTAGATTTTTTTTTATGGCTTTGAAAATGTTTAGATGAAATGTGTTTAAGATCATTCATTTAATGTTGGTTTAATTACACATGAAATAATCTTTTTGATCTCAGAGACCAAAATAATTATTCTTTTTTGTTGTAATACAAATCATGACTTTTTAAAGTCATGTATTTGTTATTTCTATTTTTAGACATTGCGTATAACAAAACAGTAAAACTATTAAGTAAATTATTGTAAGTATGTACAAGCACCAGTAAGACCACAATTTTCTGATGAAGACACACTTGTCATGCACACTGGAAAGTTATATTGCACATTTATTTCTGAAGCATGCCCTAATGTATATACTATACTATAACATGAAAACTTGTATTATTGAAAGGTTTAAAGTAATCTTTCAACTTAAGATGCTTGGAGACTAAATATACTTTCATCAGTACAAGGAATAAAAAATGTGCATCTCTATACATGTTTCTGAGCTTTCACCTGCCTATGACTTCCATCACCTCTCCTTTCTAAGTTTGAAGGCATGCCAAGCTTACATGTATGCACTGCTTACACGTGCATAGGGCATGTATATATGCATGTGTATGATACCCATGTAAATGACATTGTAGAGCATGGGGTTTTAACATCTACAGGTAGCAGATATGTGCAATATCTTTTAAAGGAAAACTCACTTGAATCACTGAAGGATCTGAATGTCCACCATTTTCTAAACTTAGAAAACCTGCTAACAGCCTGATGTTACAGAGAAGTACTACAAAGCACGGCCTTGAAGCTGGTAGGAGGCTGCCCTAGACTGTACATTGTGACAGCCAAGGGACCTGCAGGTCAGCCATGGGACAGGAAAGCTGTTAACCCTTACAATGAAAAGTGGAGAATTACAAGATCTCTGTCACACTATTCTTACCATCTTCTGCTCTCCATGATGGTGTCTTACAGCCTCCCTGATGAATTTTTTGTCCCATGAAAAGCCTAAGCTCACAGTGTTTTTCCCAGAATATGTATTTTTTTCCTTAGATGAATAATTTCTGGAATTCTGACACTTGAGATGGATGGGAAAAGATATGTAATATTGTAATGGAAAGCTGTTTCCAGGTTCTATAAAATATGCATAGATAAGTATTTTATGACTGCAGTAACTACAGTTTTGTTTCCAAGAAAATTTCTACAGAGGTACAAAGTCATTTTCTTTTGAAAACCTCTTCCTAAATTTTCTGCATCCTAAGCTTTGTAACATGCATGCAGCAAGATATATATTCAGCTAAAAATATGCCAAAGATAAGCCTCCAGGAATATGTGAATTCAGTACAATTTCATATGAATTTTATTGATAGCACAGTAATACTGATTGAGATGTAAAGCTACTAAGGAAATATTCCATTTATTGACAATTTATTCTGTGAGCTTCTGATGGAGTCTGAAGGATGAGTATTTCCAATCTGATGACAAAACCGTATGTCTGGTGCTGGAAAGTAAATAGAATGTAGGAGTTTCAGTTACAAATATGAATTCAGGTAGTTCAAGACTTACTGTCAAGGTATGTGGAGGAGGTAGCATCACCTATTTGCCAACAATTGTGTTTATATTATTCTACATCTCTTCCGATCCTTACCGCTCTGACTACTTATCATATTTCAGCATAATATGCACAGTGCATCTTTCATTGCTGTAACTATAACAATATACACAACAAAAAACATAGTCCTCTTTGCTTTCATCACAGCTACAAATTCACATAAAACAAAAAAACTACCTCGTTTATTGCCTTGGCTAAATTACTGTACTAGTACATAAAGGCTTCATTAATTAAACTGCATTATTAAATATACCAAAAAAAATGCATGAAGTTCCAGCAGTTAAATGATAAAACATCACTGTATTCAGACAAAGACAAACCAAGGAATTGTTCTCAATTAGTGGCTGATTTTGAAAGGAATACCTCTTGTTTCTGCACAAGTTAAAAAAATAAATAAATAAAAAGAAGACTAGCTCTGTGGCACTGGGAACATGTTGTGTGGCACTACTTGTATCAGTACAGCTAAATTTGGGTGGTTTTCCCCTCAAAATGTGTTAGCTTCCTCCATACTGCCCTTTAGTCTGAGCTGTCACCCAAAGCAAACCATGCCCAGTACGGCCAGCAGGACTGGGAGAAGCCTGGCCCGCACCAAGCTCAGCAGCACTAAGCCACACAGGTGACAACAGGACAGCATCCATGCCTGTGCCACAGCCCAGCCTAGTTCACTAGCATGAGTGCAACTTACTACTATAAAGGGGACAATATTTACAAAAAACTACAGACAAAATTGGTCTTTTTAATAATTGAAAATTTAGTTTACCCTCACATGAAGTTTTTATAAATCAGTGCAACCTAAATCTAAAGATTTAGCAGATATTCACATTGCATTATTCTTATTATCCAGCACAGAGGGCAAAATGATGTGCTTGGAATTTTGCAGTGTAACTTGTTTAAAGTGTCTGAGCCAGGGATTTCCTCGATTTAAAATAAGACTATTTAAAAAACAAATCAGCTCAATGACCTTGTGCATGGCTCACCTTAGAATGCTAAAATCCTATATGAAGTATCAACCTATTTCTTCATTCCAAGCACACACCAAGTTTCCTTGCACATCAAAAGAAGTAAGAGTGATTGGAATCTGACATGTTGCTATTGCTACACATGCTTTCAAAAATGTGGTACAGGCTCTAGATGAAAAATATCTTACACTGCATCTCCACTGTACACTAAGGACAAACCAGGTTCATCACATGCCCTCAAATTTTTATTTTGATTTTCTTTTCAGAGTGTGATTCATCTGAACTCATGTCTTTGGGAATCTCTTAGGCTGCAAGTTATTTTTCATTCTCCTAAGTCTGACATTTTAGCTCTGTGCAATGCACGCCACCCAGTTACGGCCTTGCATGAACTGACCAACATGACTAGGCAGAATAATCAGGACAATGATTAGTGAACCTGGGAAGTCTAAATACAAAACCAGTGCAGATATCACCTTAATTTCCCACAGATGTAAACAGAAGAGGTTGCAAGAAGCAATAAGAGTTTTGTAAATTAAAATTGTTTTAATCACTTAATCTATTGCTTTAATCAAAATTTCTCCTCCTAAATAGCAAGAAAACAACTTCTGTTGAATTACCTACTTAGCAGCAGTGATAATAGGTTAAACAAGCATTGATTTTCTCTCCTCAATGATGAATTACTGCATACACGCTAGATTTTGTAATGGTTTTTTGTAAATCTCATTCAGTCCTAATGTTATAAAGGTACATCTTTCCAAGCTTAAATGAAAATTGTACTGGCTATAGTGAATGATTTACAGGATGTCACAATGATTTGCTGAAAAAAATGCCTGCTTTTATGTGTTTTGCATGCATCTCTCCAGGTACACTGATTATCCATACTTTTTTGTATATTATAAAATGTAGACAGCACTGCACTGAAAAAGAAAACACATCACACAGTTAAAATAAGTAGATTAGATAGATAGATAGATAGATAGATAGATAGATAGATAGATAGATAGATAGATCTATCTCTACTCTGTGGAAACAACCCTGAAAGTGCCCTTACTGCTTCCTGAATTTTTCTTTCCACATACACATAGAAACTCTCCCATGCCCCAAGATGAATAGAGAGCTTTTCTGCAACAACCAGAAGAGGCTTGAGACACATTCTTGAAAGTGTCAAAGTGAATAAAGCCTAAAGGCAAAGGTTCATATTCTGCAACAGTTTTAAAGTATTGCTGACCCTTCCCACCTGCCATGTCTATTTTGGGATGCTGTTCTCTCAGAGCCCCCAACACGAGTATTTGAAGGGCTGGTCTCTCAACCAGGTCGGGCTCAACTTTAAGTCCAAACCAGATGATTTATAAACTTTACATCTTATAAAAAGAACAATCCTAATTTCCCTTGGTTATATTTTGGCTTTGGAAATGAGTTCTTGGAAAACAGGAGGAGAAACGAAACCTACTTAAAACAGCACTGTCACTGAAAAATTGCATGTGGAACTACATAAATGTACTCACTTAAAAGCCAAAGTTCACAGCTAAGGACCAATCCTTAAAGAATTTGGGCAGCTAGAGGCAAAACTTTGTAAAGTGCCACTGGGTATCCACTGACATTTTCAGACTGTTAAGTACCTAAACAAAATGTGCCTTGTTGTGGTAATGGAAGTGTATGACACTGAAGAATTTTTGTCTTGGTATGACTCTATGAGTAGTCAGACATCTGTCTATTTCAGATGATTTTAGATCAGGGATGCATTTCCTAGCAAACTTGATTTTGAAGTCTAATTTGAAGTTATACCCTCATATTATGGAGTCAGCCTTTGTCCCATAGAAGCTGGCAGATATTGGACTTGTACTGTAAATTTGTAATTAAATTTGTCTTTTATTAAAACTATAGCATAAGCACCAAATACTCCCTAGTATCTGATTGTTGAAATTAAAAAACTTGCGAGCATAAAAGTTTATCTGTATTTCTGCAACAAAGCTCTTCTTTAAAAGTCTTAGTTTCAGTAAGGTTGAGATACAGTTTCATACTAATCCTTTATATGTGAATATATTTACTGATGCACAAAATGAATAAAATATTATTATTTGTACCGTATATATTAAATATATTTGGAATTTAAAGAAAACATACATCAGGTGGTCTTACAGTATCTTAATCAGTTTGAAACTTACTTAGGAAGTCTAGTATTAGGTAGTTTACCATGATCAACAATGGAAAGAAAAACAGAGGTTCTGCTGGGCTTTTTATGTTAGAAAACTTTATGAAGCTGTACTTGAACCTGCTGAGGTGAGATTTTGGTTGTCATCCCCACTTTGCAAGTCACACTGGGGAACAGTCTGATTCTCCTATATCTGTAATGCTGATTTTGACCACTCACATAATGTGTTTCTGAGAGGGCATCTTGTCTGGAACACCTGCTCCATAGGTCTGTGTTACGTGTCCCCTGTGGCACTGCTGGTATCCACATGGTGTGAAGCTTGTCAGGACACTGGTGGGCTACACTGGTGGGCTGGTGATTCCATCCATCCTCCTCCATCAGCTACTCTATCATTATGGAGGATGTCAGCCCCTAAGTCACCAGTTAGAGATGTATGACATCCTCATATTTTTGCCATGAGCAGGGACGGTCTCCAGCTTCCCTGACACCTCTCTGAGCCTTTGGTGCAGCCCAATGTGGATTGTTTGATGCCTGCCCCTGGGAATGTACTGAAGCAGGAGTGATCCACAGTGTCAAGAACACACTGTGACAGAACTCAGTGAAGTGTCCCTCTTCTGGTCTCCTCAGGAGTAGGCATGGCTCCTGGAGCACTGGAGATCCCAGGAGTCTCCCAGAAGGCATGGGACAGACAAGCCTTCTTGGGCCACAATGGTTGCAAAGTGCCACAGTGTTGAGAGGCAGGAGTTGGCCATCATCACAGCCATAAGATATAGCCTACCTTCTGTGAAGGAATATAAATCTCTGTGAGATAAAGCATGCTATCAGGTGAGTGACGTAAGTAATTGAATTACATCAAGAAGGCATTATACCGTTAGTCAGAAAAATTATTCTGGCTGCTATGTTCAGACAAGAATGTTTAATCAGGAAATGTATTTCTGTGTGCTTCTCCACTACTGATACCAAAAATTAATGCCTGAAGTTAAACAATTCCTTCTTTTATTTGACAATTTTGACTTACTTAGTTTCTCTGCTTAAGAAAATTAAGATCCAATTCATCAGCATCCATATATACATACTGTATTAATTATCCACTGATACTACATTGGAAGCTATTTATTTTTATAGTGTTACTGTAAACAGAGTGATTTATGTGTTATACTTTATGCAGTTCTATTAAAAAAACCATCTTCATAATCTTTTATAAGTCTGCACTTCAAGAGATTTCTGAACTTACGAAGTTTGCAAGTTTGGAGCCCTTTCAGAACTCTTAATCCACATACTTATCTACATATTAATTTCAAATGTGGCGAGGAACCAGATACAGTTCTTGAAATCTTGACTTCTGGGCTCTGAGATATTTAAAGAAAAATGGTTGATTCGACTGTCTAGAGAAATTCTGACTTAATAGAATTTGCAGAATACACTAGAGCATGTGGAATAAAAGATTATGTTTTAAACAATTATTCTGGAATCTCTGAATGTACACATTCAGCACTCTGAATGTGTTGCTGTTTGAGTGAATGTGCTTTCCTCCAGCTGTTTGGCTGTTCGGCTTAGCATGTGACTCACTATATACAGTAGTTATATGTCAGTGTATAATATATGTACAAACTCCTTTACATATCTACCTTAGAACAGTCAGTCACATATGGATATAAAAAATTGGTATGATTGCCCCCAAAAACTGTTACATCTTGTTTGGGCAAAGAGACAGAAAAGCTTTTCAATGGCATTTTTCTTTAAATTACTCATACAACACTGTTTTGTATTTATTCTTGTTCCTATCTCATACAATTTTTAAACAAATTCTTTTGTGGTTAAGAATAGCATTGTGTCATCATTTAGAAGACAACACTGTAGGTTTCCATGTCACAACATTCTTGCTTAATGGCTTGCAGAAGCAATACAATACAATAAATTAATTATGAGAAGTTACTTTTGGGATTAGAACCCAAAGTTTGCTAAATAACTCCATTAGCTGGAGCCAGCAGTGTGTCTTTGTAGTATTCAATCAATGCAGACTTCCTCTCATTCTGTTTCCTCTTTTCAATGAGTATAATTGATAAAACTACCCTTTTAAACTTGATAGACTCCTTCTTTATCTGTTGTGTATTTTGCTGAACGCTCGCAGTTCTTTTAAAACCCAAAAGCAAATAAAATCAGAAATAACTGAAAGTATAGGTAGTTATTTCAATATCTGTTTAAGTTTTACTAGTATTTCAGACAAGTTAGTCTGAAAATCTTCCTTATCTGCAGTGCTTT
This sequence comes from Pseudotriccus pelzelni, assembly GCA_035584735.1. Taxonomy (NCBI): domain Eukaryota; kingdom Metazoa; phylum Chordata; class Aves; order Passeriformes; family Tyrannidae; genus Pseudotriccus; species Pseudotriccus pelzelni. Next base: position 39,114,969 of record JAWMRA010000041.1, read on the forward strand.
CTTCTCCCTTGTTATTTGTGGAGGAGACATCCAGAGTGTTTGTCACTGTGTTTCTGTAACTTTCATGTCTAGAAAGTGCATGAATAGAATAGAATAGAATAGAATAGAATAGAATAGAATAGAATAGAATAGAATAGAATAGAATAGAATAGAATAGA
>JAWMRA010000041.1:39115226-39157272 GCA_035584735.1 Pseudotriccus pelzelni
AGAATAGAATAGAATAGAATAGAATAGAATAGAATAGAATAGAATAGAATAGAATAGAATAGAATAGAATAGAACAATCTTAAGTTGGAAGAGACAAGGATCATCAAAATCCCACTCATGGCCCTGCATCAGACAGCCCCAAGAGTCACACCATGTGCCTGAGAGCACTGTCCAAACACTTCTTGAACTCTGTCAGACTTGGTGCTGTGACCACTTCCCTGGGGAGCCTGTTCCAGCATCCAGCCACCCTCTGGGTGCAGAGCCTTCCTCCACAGAGACAGATTTGAAGTCTAATTTATCAATCACCATATATTACCTTACTCTTCTGTGCTTGCAACTAAATATATTTCAGCTATCTTTTTGCTTCTTGATGAGGAAAAATTTCTGTATTTTCTGGTCTAACAATAGTGATGTCTGTCATACTGGTGGAATCTACTGTAGTTGTATATAACCTCTTTACAGGCAAGAGCATTTATCACATTAAGAAAACCAACCAACCAAACAAAAAAACCCAGTCTAGGCAAACCAATTTTATTCTTGGATTCACAAATCCTAAAACATGTTTCTTAAAATTGTGAGATGATTGTCAGGTGACAGTGCATTTTTATCTTTCTTGCAATAGAAAAAACATTGATAGGAAACTTGGGTTGAAACCCTAACTTTTAGATGTCTGAAATAACATACAGTCCTCTTTCCCTTCTGTTCAAAGATAAAAATGCAAAGTGTACTGAATCTAATGCACTTGAAGGTGTGAAAAGTACCTACACAGCAGGGGATTAGAAAGAAAAAACCCTAGGCAGGGACTCCAGAAGGTTCAGCACAGGCTCAGAAATTCATCGAAATAGGAATTACTCGATCCCATGTCATTCAAGTCTGCAATATTTCAGGCTTAATGACAACGGATCCAGTAATATTTTATATTTATGGATTCAGTGGACTTGATGCTTACTTTTGGTCTGTCACAATACATGAAACCAGAGAATGAGGTTCTAGATACCTGTTTCTGAGTTCAATGCTCATTTATTAGTACTGCAAGATGCATTTCACACCGTCCCAGCTTAGAACCAATTTTCATTGGTTCATATATTCTTTTTTTTTTTAATTCAGAGACTGACCCTTAGTAATTAATAGTAATTTTCTGCTAGCTAGCACACTAGCTTCAATAACTCAGCTGGAATTAATGCAATCTCTCAGTTACTTAACCTGGACCTTCTCCTGCTAGCACAAGAGTAAAATTAGTTTAACTAACAGGATTTGTTACATAAAAAAAACCAGAAAGCAAAGTTTCCTTCTGTTTACAATTATGCAAGCATAACAGAAGTTATTTTAAAGAGATTAATGTTGAATGTCTATCACACAAAAGTGCAATTCCATAGGTCATAGAAAACTGTGGAAAAGATGAGTTGATTTTCAAGTTCCAGCATGGCCTGCAAGAGAAAATGCATCAAGACTGAAGAAGATAAATAAGAATATCTATTACAAGTAATATATTCAGTAAGTTAAGAAATTAGAAAATATTAGAAAAAAAATAGAAAATGTAAATATTTTGAATAAGAGTTATTAGTTTAATTTTCTTGGAAATCAATATGTAAGGAGTAATGATGAACAAGGTTAAGACAAGTAGCAGAGCAAATTATCTGGTGACTATGTGAAGGGAAGGAGCCTCCCGTGTCTTAGTCACTGTTCTGAATGTCATAGCCTTCACGATGCAGACCTATTTGCTGCTTGTCATGTTTGCTGTTTGGTAGAGATTATATTAACCCAGAATTTACTTTTGCCTTTACATTCTATTTTGGTTCAACTACTGTATTTCTGACTGTATTTCCTGATATTTTTCAAACTATTCTAATTATATCCACAAATCTCTAGGTTTTGGGTTTTTTTTCTAAAGTTGTTACATCTCATTCCAAAGTGCTGTTTCTATTGTACTCTATTTCTGTAGCTATTTCATGCAGGCAGCTCTGATTTTTTCAAATGGTTCTGAAGCTGATTCTTCTGATCCTGCTGTCAGCTGTGTATATGACCATATTTCCACTGACTTTGACGGGTTATAGCAATTTTTGGCAGCTGACAGCGGTAGCTGTTCTATACGGAAAAATACTGTTGATTTATAAGAGAATCACAAATCCTCAGTGCTTACAAAATTGAGTTACCCCTCGAAACTAATACACTGCTCACTAAAATAACATTATCATTGCAATCTTTTTATCTATTCATGAACAAGTAGGGACAAATAAAATGGCTAACTATAAGGTATAGTTTTCATCTGGTTTTAATGATACAAAGAGGACTTTCAAAGTAAGCATAAATAACTTCTTAGAGTGAATTGTTCTGTTTAGCTTTTAACAATAGAATGTGATTAGAATTATTGTCCAGCATATTAATAGCCTGATTTTTGCCTATTCTGTTGCAATGTATAAAGATTGGCTGCACTGATAATGGCCACTTGGTGAATGTAAGATAAGAATCAGGCATGAAAACACCAGTTTATGAATCTCTTATTCTGGCAGCTCCTCTAACCTAGCATATTAAACATCACCTGTCAATTCACACATCAGATTGAGTTGGTTTACTTAGCTATAGCTGATCCTTTTCTTTTTTGAGGAAAACTTTGGTAGCCATTACTTACATTTAAAAAAAGGAAACAGTTAAGAAAACATGGCTGAGAAATAGTATCTAGTTTAAAAAAATAAAAATTCCTTAGTATACTTTGTCATATTTTTGAGCATGTCTTGGATTTGTGTGGCAAGACTTTGGTAGCACAAAGGCAACAGGGATGGCTTCTGTGAGAAGCCGCCAGAACTGTCCAACAAAGCCAATGCCATTTGGCTCCAAGATGGACCCACCACTGGCCAAAGCTGTGCCCATCAGCAATGGTTGTAGTGCCTCTGGGATAACAGGTTTAAGAAGGGAAAGCACAACTGCAGCTGGAGAGAGGAGTGAGAATATGTGAGGACAACAGGCATGTAGACACCAAGGTCAGTGAAAAAAGAGTGGGAGGAGGTGCTCAAAGCACTGGAGCAGCTAAAGCTCAAGGTGAGGCAGGCTGTGCCTCTGTAGTCCATGGAGGTTCACAAGGGAGCAGAGATCTCATGGGAAGCCTGTGCTGGAGCAGGCTCCTGACAGGACCTGTGGCCCTGTGGAGAGAGGAACCTATGCTGGAGAAGGTTGGCTGGCAGGACTTGCGTGACCCCATGGAGGACCTATGCTGGAGCAGTCTGTTCCTGAATGTCACTCCCTGTGGGGACCCATGCTGGGGCAGTTCGTGAAGAACTGCAGCCCATGGGAAGGAGTCACATTGGAGGAGCTTGTGGAAGACTGGAGCGTGTGGAAACTCCCACGCTGGAGCAGAGGAGGAGTATGAGGAGTCATCCACACACAGGAGGCACAGAAGAGACAACGTGCAATGAACTAAACACAGTCCCCATTCCCTGTACCCCTGCACCACTGGTGGGGAGGAGGTAAGGAAAATCAGGAGTGAGGTTAAACCTGGGATGAACCGAAGGGTGGGTGGAAGGTGTTTTTAAAATTGTATTTCTCATTACCCTACTCTGAATTGACTGGTAGAAAAATTAAGCTAATTTCCCCAAATCAAGTCTGTTTTGCCTATGACATTGATGGATGTTCTCTTCCTGTCCTTAGCTTGATCAATGAGACTCTAGTTGTATTTTTCTCCTCCCACCCAACTGAAGAGAGAACAGGGTGGCTTGGTAGGTACCTGGTGTCCAGGTGGTTTCAACTCACGAAAGAACACTTCTCTGTTTAAAGCGATGATATTTTTATTTCCAAATGAACTTCTAAAAATTAAAATAATTTAACTGAAAAAACTTAAATCTCAAAAATCACAAATAAAGGTTTATGTAAAAAGTTCTATTTTTTTTCAAATTTTTATTTCGCAGAAAACTCCTTTTTTTCTTTTTTTTTATACTTGTAAATCCTTGTTCCTATTCAGTACTGAACACTTTTCATCATGTTACTGCTTCACCCTTTCAGGTCTGTGAGCCAGTTGACAGTAAGTGATTCTGAAGCAGGTAACAGCCCTGTTTTTCAGTCAGCGTTTACTCTCTCTAATAGTACCAGTGGCCTCCCAAAGGCTCCCTTCGGTGTTAGAGGTCTATACCATGGGCCAAAGTACTTGGTAGCAAACAAGCCAAGGTAAAGAGGTAAAATACTGCAGCAGAGGAATGCTTAAGAGAACTACAGGTGCCTGCTTACTATTTTCCTAATTATGCTCTACTTCTGTATTATCCAGACCCATTTCTGCTTGCAGGCAACTTAATGGCAAAATTCCATGGCAGAACTGAGTTCACAGTGTTTTATGAAAAGTAAACATGTCTATATTTATACATGGCCTATATTTAGACAGTTGCATTAATAACATGCAAGAGCATGAAATACTATAAGCATGCATATGAAGTACCAGGGTAAAAGCTGAACTGTAGTTTGCAGGCAGAGCTTCAGGATGAACACTTAAAACATCATGGTGAAACCCTATTTTTAAAAATTGCTGTTTTTTGTGACTGCCTACCATCCATAAAGATCTTTTCTGGGTCTGCTCTGCACTAGTGCAGCCCCACCTTAAATATTATGTGCAGTTTTGGGTGCCACAATATAAAAAAGATGCTAAGCTCTTAGAGAGTGTCCAAAGGAGGGCCACAAAGACAGTGAAGGGTCTAGGCAGGAAGCCTTATGAGGAGCAGCTAAGGTCACTTGGTCTGTTCAGCCTGGAGAGAGGAGATTAAAGGGAGACCTTGTGGTCTTCAACATACTCATGAGGGAAAGGTACCAAACTCTGCACTTTCGTGACCAGTGACAGGACTTCAGGAAACAGGATGAAGCTCCCAGGGGAGATTTAGGTTGGATATCAGGAAAAGGTTTTTCACCCAAAGGGTGGCTGAGCACTGAAACAGGCTCCCCAGGGAAGTGATCATAAGCACCAAGCCTGTCTGAGTTCAATAAGCATTTGGTCTATACTCTCAAGCTCACTGTTTGATTCTTGGGGTTTCCTGCACAGGGTCAGAAGTTGGACTCAATGGGTCCCTTCCAACTTGGCATATTCTGTGATTCTGTGATTCTACTATGTAGAATAACCTAAGTATGTTCATCTTTCTGTTGCAGGGATAGCGTTCTTAACAACATAAATAAGCAGAGTTACAACTCCTAAAAAGTTGCTGTAACAATTACTGCTCCTTTTCCCCTGGTAAAGCAACTACTATATCTGCTGGTTTCTGTAGTTAGGTAATCTTTTAGTATTGCAGCCTGGTAACAGTCAAAGAGACAAAGTGTGGGGGATGGTTCTGCCTAGCTCCTTGTTTGGGTGGCTGCCCCCCATACAACTAGTCCTTCCAGCACTGGGCTTTATGCCAACTCATTCTCTCTTTGCCTCTCCTGCAGACGTTCTTTCGCTGCCTTGGTCACATTTTGCCTCACTCCTCTCACTTTCTTCTTTAGCCACTTTTAAGTGTGGGCACTCAGGCCGTTCTGAGCTCCATGATTTGTTCCAGAGATGGGGGTCACTGCTCCACTGTCTGCTGAAACTAGACATACTTGTTTCTGTTCAGTGATCCTGCCTGCTGGATATCCCAGGATTATTGGTATACTTGTGCTCTGCTAGCTGTGCATCACACCCTCCCTTCTTCTGCCACCTATTTCTCCCTTCCCTCCATGCTCCACTACTTGCTGTAACAGAAATTATTTCTATTTTAGAAGATGTGCAAAAACTAGTTTTGACCTTTGAGAAGAATCTTGTTTGAAAAACAGCCTTAATAGGTGCAACATTTCCCAGTAAAAATGGTCAAGTGATAGCGAGTGTGCCCTTTCTTTATTTTTTTTTTCTGCACAATTTCATTACCATTGGATGTAACCCAGACAGAGCAATGGCTTTTCTTTAGCTTTCATTAATTTTCTGTTGGTTAAGCAGCTCAGCTGTTGAGTAGTAAGGAATACAGCTACACTAGTGCCTTCAGGCTGAGAAGCATGCTCATTCTTTGCCAAATTTCCATCTCATATATGTAATGCCATGCTTTGGTGGTACAAGTGTGATTATCATCAGGTTTGTGGCACCAGAGAAACAAACTATTACTGAGCATGATGTAAATTTACTCAGTTCCTGGAAGTAGTGCATATTGAGTTGATATCTCCCCAATGTGCAAGAGCTGTCTAAGTTCGGTCTCCCAACAAACCGTTCTGTTCCCAAGACATGGTCCTGATGCTTTCCTGTGTCTCAAACAGCAATAACACGACAGTGGCTGAAGACAGACAGCAATCAGCTTACTCACAGCTCCATTTGCTCTGCTCAGATATGCTTAAATATGTGTTTAGGACTTCATGCGTCACAAATCTTCTCCTTTCAATCCTCTTCTTCCCCTGAGAATGTCCTTTAGCAGTGAAATGCAAGCCAAGTTTTGGCAAAAATTTAGACAGAAAAAATTCCAAATGAAGTTGAGATACTGTTTATATTTACTAGCAATAGTTAAAATAACACCTATAATACACATAACTCATATGCCATCCAGAACGAAAGGGTTGTTTTAAGCAAAATCCCTAAGCAAAATTAGTATTAAGTTCTAATATGACAGGTATTGTATTGTGGAATTTAACAGACCCACAGTGAAAGTCATTGGTTTAAGCCTGGACAACTGGAGTTTAATGAGGAGATAGATAGGCTGTATTCTGTATAACGATGAAGGATTTTCTGAAGAAATGAGTTATCTAGATGTTGCTCCTTTTACTATAATAGAAGCATTGTAAAACAAACTACTTAAGAAAAATTGAATTTGCTCCATATTAAGAGAAAAATATTTGTGGCTAATGAACTAAACCAAAATAAATAAAAATATTTCATTGCATTTTTAGTACAAAAAATTCTCACTACATATATTTGGTTTTGACAGCCTCTTTTAACTATGTAACCATCAAACAAATGATTTCTCCTTCAGCTATTAAATAAATAGGTTTGTCTTTCCTTTGTGCCTCTTTTAAGATCATTAAAATGGTAGGAGGCATTTAGCTGGCTTTAATGTGCATGGTTATATGCATTATTGCTAATTAATAGCATTAAGTATCTGAGCAGTAGACAGTGCAAAGTAAACAGAATTCTAAAATCACTAAATCAGGGAATTGAACACATCCAAGCAGAATTAAAATAAAGCACTGAAGCTCTTCTTTGTCAGTTGTAAATAATATTTTTTTAAAACAGATATTTGAGTACTGAGGATAAAAATTTGTAGGACTATGTTCCAATGTAATGGTCTCAGTGTTTTACTTAGCATGCTGCACTAGTAAGAAGAAAGCAATATGACCTCTCTTCAGAGAGGTGGAACTGGCTAGAATGGTCCCAGACGGATTAGTGATAAGGAGCTACCAAAATCAGGTTCCAGGGGCTAAATAGATGTGAAAACATAAGGCATCGGTTGAGACCTGTGCTCAGCAATCAAAACCAGAAGAAGCCACACCTATTAGCTGTAGGTAATATTCATATTAATAGACATTTTACAGCAATAATAAAAGGAAAACATTGAAAAGAATATTAAATGCTGTAGAAAACCAAACCATTGAAGGGAATATAAGTCCTCATTGAAAAGTCAGTTTTAGTTTTTTCTCTAGATTTAAAGAATTATAGCAAACATTAATATTCAACATCAAACTTATGCTTTTGAATATTTAATTTATACAAACGTACCTTTGCAATTTATTCAGCTTACATATACATAAGTGCACAGTTAATTTTATACCTTCTGAGTTTAGAAAAAAAAAAGCCAAGGCTCTCAAGACAACTAGGTCTCTCCTTCCTTCAAGGTACTTCCACAAGAATTTCTCTGTTAAATGTTGCTATTGTCTACAAGAGAGTGCTCATCAAAAGGTCCGAGGAATTTCTGGTTCTTTCACTACTAAACTAAAGGAATATTATCTTAAATAAATTGATTGTGACCACTGTATCAGATTAAGGATATCAAATAACTAGTTATAGAAAATCATAATGCAACAAATAGTAGAACATATTTAATGTACTTTCTTTGTGAAATTTCATTGAAAGCATTACTTTCAAAATTAATTGGGACTTCTGAGACATGTTGCTGCTTGGATGCTGATTTGAAAACTCAGCCAAAATAACCTAAATCCTTTCTTGCTCTTTTGCATCTTTCACTACAATATTTTATTATTTGTACTTCAAGTTCCTCAGTTAGGATGCTTTAGCAAATCTTATCAGAGCTGTGTACTTCAAGTGGCTCATCAGCTTTCTCTTTGTCAGTGTAACTTTTAAGAGCCAGTGTATGTACTTTAGGAATGATATAGTTCAAAAAATATAAAGGGCTTTAAACCAAATGCCAGATGTAATCAATAGAACAGCCAGCTCCTTCCAGAGAACACATGCTTAGCAGCAATGTAACCAAGGCTTTGTCTCTTAGAGAACGTGTTGATTTTTGATTTCTGGAGCAATGTATTCTCAAGTTAAGGCATCAGTGCAACCTTTTATTTCTTGTTAATTATATATTTATCTGTGAGAACCAGTTTTCCACCCAGACCATATAATTTGGATTGTATCTATCGCTCAGCGGGAACATTTCTGTCTCTCATAAAGCATTGTTTAAGTGCACAGATTTCTGTGGCTTTCCCTGTGGACCAATGTCTATCACATAGCAACATCTGCTATAGAATATGCTGCAAAGCTGACTTCATATTTTTCCTCTCTTCCTGGAGATAGATTTGTCCACTTCTGGTAAATGCATCCAATATCTTCACAATCACTGTTACACTCAAAATAAACATTTGAAAATATCATGTTGCAAACAGGCAACTGGACTGCATTTTGTACAATATCATAACTAATATAATAGAAATGGAAACACTACTGAACACAACTTCTCTATTATTTGCAAGTATAGATTTTAGCAGGAAGAACCTTAAAGCACAATTATTTAAAGTTCTAATACTGCTAAATATAAGACTGAATGTCAAGGTTATTGACAACTTCGTCTTTAGTACCTAGAAAATGTCATTAGCTTGTAAAATACAGAAAACCAGATTTAAAAACAAAACAATAAATAAATAAAACCCCCAACAGTGGAATTAAACTAATCTGGTTCCTTGACTTCTTTGTGGGTTTTTTGCATATTAAGCAGCCCTCAACACAGTTACAGTAGTGAAAGTCACCCTTTCATAATCCTTAGAGATAGCTGGTATCTCATTTCTTGAATGTTCAGTACAGAATTACTCCTCAGAATTCATTCCCTTTTTCCTGTGCACCACTTGTTTAATTCTAATGTCCTCAAGGGAGATTTTTGTGGTATACACACATTTATTGAAGCAAAGAAAATTCTGATTTCAGCATGCTTACTGTTACAAGACAGATTTGTTTGTAATTGGTTTTGAACTTCAAATAAACACTTTTCTCCACACACTGAGAATTCATCCTAGACCGGAAAAAAACCCATTACTTTGGGTTTGGCATTTACAATAAAAACTTCAGAATTTTTGAAAATTTCAGTCATCTGCAGAATTATTAACGTGGTTAAATGAGCTTGCATGTGACATAGGAGAGCTGCTTGTTTTACTGCAGTATTAATACACTAATGAATGTATATATGCATTGTGTTCCAGCACATTCACTTTCTCTGTGGACATTAAGGGAAGATACAAGCCATGAGCTACAATATTCTCAAATCAAGCTGTATTTGTCACTGTTATTTAGCACCTTAACACCTCATAATCTGGGAATTCATGAAAAATAACTGTTAACACTCAAAGAAGTGTAACCAAATTGGTCATTTATTTCCTAAATTTATGTCATATATTTAAGCATATATCTTTAATGCAGCATTGAGCTTGGTCTTATTTGACCATAGCCCAGGTCAAATAGGTGTTTAAACACCTATAGGTGTTTAAAGGCGTATAGGTGTTGAGTTTAAAAACTCAGTAGGTGTTTAAGATGCAGTTAATAGCTTTAGAGTCAGCTACCTACAAACCAAAGTTCAATCTGTGATTTAAGGAGACTGTTCTTCTTTCCTATGACCCCTCCAAGCACAAAGTCCATATGATGGTTGTTAGTATAATGTTCTTGACTGAGAGGACTGATTCAATCAAAGCAGATCAAAACTGCTGTTCTGAAAAATAAGTTCTGAAAAAATAAGGTCTGTGAGGTCTACTGAGTTAAACTGGAAAGCGCAAAATGTTGAAAAGAAGGAAGTAAAATGATATGGCAGTCATTGACAATACCCTGTAGTTTGATATCAAATTTACGAAAGAACTTAAAACAAATTATCAAAATAACACAAAAACGTACCCAGGGAAAAATAAAACAACATGGAGCACAGGATGTGCAGAATTAAATTATGCCAAATTAATCTGTGAGATAACTGGTTTTTTAGAACAAAAGAAGTTCAATGACTCCCTTCTGTCTTAAGTAAGCCATGGAAAAGATTTTGCTTTACTTTTTAAATCTGAAATGTACATTGTATTGTAGAAGTCACACACTAATTAAGAAACTACTCGAAGAGATGACTTCAAGTAATGCTGAAAGAAGAATTTTCTTGGTAGATTGAATGTTAAGAGAATACACCTTAAATTTACAAGTCCCATTGAGTATGATCAAATTTAATATCAAGTTGATTTGAAAGTGCAGTGTTTCTGTCAATGAGTCAGTTTTGTCCATGGCCAGATTAAAGAATCAGCTTAGCACAAACTAATAGGACTTTGTTTTCTTGAATAAAGAAACATTTAACCCAGTGTTAAACAGATTTACATCACCTTCCAGAAGCCTCTGGAAAGAATTCTGACTCTGGTAGTTATCTCTTCAAGAGTTGCTATAATCTGCCCTTGTCTCATGTCTCATCACACAACATGTCTCATCTTCCTATTTGAAGAAATTATAATGCTAAGACATATATAAATACATGATAAAATGTGTAGTAAAGGTGTACAGAGCTGTGAACAAGTTTTAAAGCAATAAAAACAAACCAAACTAAAACAAAACATATAAATGGTTCCATTTCATCAGTCCTTTATTCATTGTTTTCCTGGGGTTTCATTAATTTTATAAATAACATGTTTGTATAAAAACTAATAATAAAGAATTGGTCAGTAAATTCTAAGACCTCATCACTGGTGAATATTAAGCCCTGAAATACTTTAGTATACACTTAACTTTTTTATTGTGAAGAACCACTATTAAAAAAATGGCTTCTAATAAATTTAAGAAAACCCACCAGCAGCAACAACCAAGAATGAAAATCAAAGCAGAAGTATCCTTCTGAGAGGTAAATATTTTCAAGGAATCACTCCAATTATAAATGGAATGAGTATCAGTATGCAATACCTGTTTGCTAGCAAGGTAAATGGAATTAAAAAAAATCACATGAGATGACCATTCAGAAACTGACAGGGCTACTCACAATAAGGTCCTTCATCTGTTAAGAAATGCTTTGCTTACAGCTTTATGTAGAAGCTATTACACTTCATTGCACCATATGGCAGTAAGGCTGAGTACAACATAAGGAAATCCAGTCAGGCAAAGAGAAACATTAAAGAAGACATTCCTGTTTGTAAGGAATCATTTTGAGTTGCTTGCTGTCCATGCCAACAAGTACACAAGTAGGTTAGCATTGCTCTTACATTAGACGGAATTTTTTTTTTACATCTGTCAAGTCCCAGTTTTTTGTGGTGCCCATCCATTATCACCGCTCTGAAGACACTGATGGCAAGTTGTTTGATTGGGATATTTTGTCTTCCTTTTCTTCCACCCCATCTCCTCTCTTTGCTCTCTCCCTCTTCCCCTCCACTGGCAGCAGCTGCCTTTCCTGCTCTACTGTTTTACTTAGTCTCTACCCCCACATTCACATGTGCACTTGAGGCATTTGATGCAGATGTTTTCATGAATGTCTTGTCCATGTGATAATGTTAGATATATATAATATATAAAGTTATATTTTGAAGAATTTAGCCTTTCAAAGTGAACTGGTTAGATATTTTGCAGGTCTTCCCTGCTCAGTCACTGTAAAAACAAACTGTAGTTTATTTTAAAGTTACATCTGCAAATACTGAAGTCTCCACAACAAAAAACTGCTTTTTGAATACCTTTGAATATGAATTTTCTTGATGCAAATTGCAAAATTTAAACTGATAGCATTAAGATTGTTTACTAAGACATTGGATATAATATGTAATATTTATTTGGGTACAGTTCTTGCAGCTATCCTTGTTGCAAAGGAACCCTGTACAGCTGCAAAAATCCAGTTACCAGGCTCCTGTGTAAGGTAAAAGTTCTTTTTATGTGCAGCAGCATTCTTTGTTGAGGATGGTGTAATGAATAAATACATTATTTTTATTATGATAGTGTTCAAAAGGCAGAAGTCCTTCCACAGACAACAAAGCTGCAGTTCCTGCTGAAAGATTTAATCATGCTCACTCACATGAAGGAAGAAATACGGGAAAATGGCATAGTATATAAGTAGTGTCAGTAGGTCAAATGGAATGTATTTACTCAATTCTCATAATTTTCAAATTCCTTTAAATGCAGTTTTAACAAGAAAACAAAGAAAAATAGGAAGAATTAGGAAGAAAGGAAAAAATATATTGAAAAAGAACAAGTTTGATAATTGAACTCAGAAAATTTTAGCACAAAGTAATCGAAAGATATACATCCTAATAAATCAAGACAGTGTGCTACTGGACTTATTTGGCACTTAAAAACATGTCCCTTATTCATTGGAAGATGCAAACATTTGAGAAGCAGAAATCATCCCACAATGACTGACAAAATAGAGAAACCTGAGTGGTAGGAAGAGGACAGGAAGGAGGGAAAGGAGTGAGTGAGGGAGAGGAAGAAAGTATGGGAGGAACTGACAACTGGAGGGAGGGAAACAGACAATTAGGGATCATTGGTCCTGATAAATATTCCTTTTAATTTTGTCTCTTTTAAAAACAAAACATGTACATGGGTCAATTCCTGGCCAGATTTTTTAGCCATAAAACTATCCATAGGTGATAGTCTGTATTTCTCCCGTGTAAGATTTACAGGAGCAAGATTTCCAAGCTTATTTCAACAGCCCAACCTATTCATTTTCACAGTTTTGGAGATTAGCCAGTTCCTAAGATTGAGCACTATATGTAGGGATTACCTCACTCATGTTGACAAGCAGCCAGCACTGTTGGTAAGAAGCCACTTCATGGCTGCAAAATATGTTTTAAGATGGGGAAGGGGAATAATTTTTTTATCTGAAAAAAGGAATTCCTTTCCTATATTTCCAGAACATAGGTACCTTAGTTTGAATTTTGGCCATGACATTTGTGGCTTGAAAGGAGAAACTAATTGTTGTTGTCAGCTCCATATTAAAGAAATGAGGGGGGAAATATCCAGGATTTGTCAATGATTTTTACTTTTCCGTTTTTCCACAAGCACTCAGAGAGATATTTGTCAGGATCAGGGGAAAATATGTACTCACACGTAGCAGCCACCAGTATGACTGCCACACATGTACGTGTAGGAAAGCTCATTTTGAAAAGAGGAAGCATGAACTGACAGCAAGGACTTTACCACATCTCAAACTGTGAAATAAGGACTTAAGATCCATGATGGCTTTTTATTGTTCTACCTTCAGAGTCTTCATCATTTACTTCTTTTAGTAGACAAATTAATTAGGTCAAAAGTAATCCAGTTATGTCAACTCAGGCTACACTTACAAATCCCACATCTGTCAAAAGGTTATTTAGAATTGATAATTATTTAGAAAAGCAAGTTAGTTAATTGAGTGTTAGTAGTCGGGGAATGGGAAGAAGTGAGACAGCTACAGCCCAAGAGAATGTTTATTTGCTCTCAGATCTTGGATGACTTGCATTAGAATCTGGAGGTACCTTCCAAAGGGCGATTGCTCCTGGCTGTCTGAAGCTGGTGTGTGAGCTTCGCCTATCTGGGTTCTGGCCAACCATCTGTCAACAGAGCTTGCCTTGTTTAGCCTAGCAAAACAGAAGCTGAGAGGGATACACTCTCTGTCTACACTTTGGGGATGAACAAGGGAGAAGAATAGGAACTATTAATCTAAGGGATGATGTTGGCACAAAACCAAGTAGAAACAAACTGGCCATGAATAAATTTTGGTTGGAATTTAATGGCCTTTAGCGACAGTTGCAGAATAGCCTTCCCGTGGCTGTATTTGGAGTGACACAGCTTCAGGACTTTCAGACTTGGAGTTTTCTATGTTTATTAAGATAATTTTGTTATATTGTCTCCAAAATCTAAGTGAAATGATGCCTGTTCTGTACCAAAATATTCACTGATCATTGCTTCCCTTCATACTGCCACAAAACAGCTGTCTTTGCGAAGCCATACAAATATTAGTTTTCATAACACCATTAACTGAATACATTTCTGCACACACAGCTTTGAACTTCCCATAATCTATTTTTTTAGCATGAATTCTGGGGAGCAGCTGGGGCAAACTAAAATTACTTTAGTTGCAAGTATGAATTGTGTTAGGTATTGCAGTTCTCCTTGCATAATTGGTGATGCTGTCGTAAGTTAACCACCTTTAATGCACATCCTGTAGTTCTTCAGAGGAGCTTCTATGCCATGTGACCAAGAAACATTTGTGATGTGATCCAAAACCATGACTATGAGGGACTGGAGGGAAGATGTACATCCCATTATTGTTTACATAAATCTGAAGTCAACTATATGAAACCTTGACCTCACACAATACATAAATTCATGCTTGAACAAATCTGCAATTAAGGTAAAACTCCAGCACTGTCTCCACAGAAGTTGGCTCTGGCAATTCTGGTACAGCCATGTTGCAGAGCTGAATGCAGCTATTAGTTTTGTGCTGTAGCAATAGTGTTGCTGTGGTAAAGGTTGCTACTGCTTTTAGGATTTAGCAAGGATTTGAGATTATTTCAGCTAAAATTTTTTGTTTCATTGTTATTAAAATTGAATTATAGTATTTGCATTATTTCTGTGATATGTGTATGATATCCATGTTACCTTCTGTACTTCTCCAGACCTTTCTCTGGCTCTGCAGTGGTTGGTGTTGAAGACAGAAACTCAGTATGCAGATAACTGCAAACAAAATCACTGGCAGAAATCAGAGGATGAGACCAACACATAATTTTAAGAAGTCTTCTTAATAACTCAGCAGCCATACCCCTTTTCTTCAGAAATCTTTTTTTGATGGCAGCAATCTGAATTATCTAGGGTCAGCCTTATATCCATATTTTACTTTCATTATGTATATTTGTTATATTTCTGTAATATAAATATAAAGGAACCAATTAGCTTGTTGTTGCAGGGAGTTTTAACCAATCAGCTACAAAGTTTAATTTCCTAATCTGTCTTGTAATATACCTGCACTTATTTTACATTATGCCACCTATGTTAGAGGGACAAAAAGCAAAACCACAGTATTTTTTTTTAGGGAAATATAAATTGAAATCTTCAAAGAGTCATTTTAGCATATCTGTTTGCATACTCTTCACCAAAAATGTCCAATTTCTTTAAAGTTTAGGAATTTAAGTAGCATTCATTTAAACACAGCAATCACATTTCTTAAAGTAACATAAAATGGTTTTCCATACACAGGTTGATCAGTGTCTTGAGGGAAAACACAGGCAGTACTGGGTAGTTTGGAACCTCTACTCTTAGTTACCAGTCTCATTGAGAAGATACTCTGGGTGTGCTTTCTTCATCTTGGAGAAAATAATAACAGATGTGACCTAAATCTTGCCCGATCTTGGCACCGGGCTAGAACAGGAGGAAGCAAGTTTTACAATAAGTGATGAAAGTCTGAAACAGCTCAAATAGTTGGGTTGCTCTGATACATCCAAATAAAGTATATTTTTGTCTAGAGAGGGTCTGAGCAAATCAGATAATATCAGTACATAATTAATAATTATTTGTTGTAAGTTTCTGTTACTTCCCTTATAGAAATAATTTTCATGCACGAGCTACGTATGAAAAACTCTTTCATATCTCTTTTTTCACCTTACTCAATAAGGAGATAGAGAAGAACAGAAGGTTTGCAGCTTTCATGAAATTAAATAAATAAGTGTTTCTCATTTGTTTAAACATGTTTTTTCACCTATCCTTCACAAATTCTTGTTCCAATCCTGAAAAAGGCGTTTGCATAGGAAAACTTCAGAGCTGACTAAATTTCTTCTCTTACTTTACTTATTGTGACAGTCGTACTTTAACATTACATTCCATGTTCTTGAAGTACATAACACTGTTCTCAAAGGAGACAGGAGACACCAGTTAGGTACTGTTGCAGGCAGCACTGAATATAGAGAGAAAATTATGGCCAGCTTTCCTGGGGTGACCTGACTGACTGGAAATCTGCAATAGCTCTTCAGAACTTCAGTTCAAGCCAGTGTTTCACTTCAGTTATCAAATCAGATATACTCTAGAAAAGTCTCCACCTACTGTACTCCTGCTAATTACTTTTTCATCTGACATGCAAAAGTTACACTGCTGACAGCAGTAATGCTGCAGTTAGAACTGCTAGAAAGAAAGAGTTTGACTGTAACACCTTCAGCTATGAGTGATTCAATCCAGCATTACTGTTTCTTATCACACTTAAAAACACACTTAAAACATTAGCTGTTGACGTTCATTAATGAGTCCCAAAAATGCTCTAATTAAGCCCTGTGGACTTCATAAAAGCTAATAGATTTGAAAGTTGGGTTCAGTGATGACTTCATACTTAAAAAGAAGTCAACTTGAATTTACCTATACATTTTCTATTTGGAAATGCAATGGAAATCACTTTTTGTTGTGTAATTAACATGCATCTATTTGAACTCATTATTAAAATCTAAAACAGGTGCTTAATGGAGCTAAAGGTGTTCTGTGGAGTCAGTTGAAAATATCTGACATTTCAAAGTGACTGATGAAAAGGTCAAAGTAATCTTTAGCACTGTTATGTGAATCCCACTTTTACCTATGTGTGAATCTCACAAAGTGCTCTCATTTTCCTTGGTGGTGAGATGATGCTGACAGTCCAAACTTTGGAGAACATACACATTGCTAATGAATACTAATTTTTTTTTGTTTGTTTGCACAGTTATAATGACATGGAAAAAAATACAGACAATGCGTAAAATGTAGTAAAAAGCCATCACTTTTTGTCCAGAAATTCAGTATTATAAAGTAATCCAGAGAAACAGTGAGAACATGTGCTTCTGAAGACGGTTGCCAACATCACTATCAGGGTCTTGGGGGGACCAGGGCTCCCCAAAACTTGCTTGTAATCCAAGACCAAATATGAGGTCCCCTGGATTCTCCCCACTTTGCCCACAGTTCCAGGACCCCATGTCAGCCCCCCAGGGCCGTCAGCCCATCTTCCAGTGATTCTGCAACACAGCTGGTCTCCAGCTGCATACAACCCTGCCCTGCCAAGGAATCCCACTGAGCTGGGGTTACCAGTGCGCCCATGTCCCAGCCTGGTTTCAGCCCATTTCTACCACCACACCGTGCCCAGCTATCCTGGGGCTATGTCTGCCCCATATCTGATGTGGCTGGACCTTGGACCCACCCTGATACCCTGATTTGGGCCATAGTTGCACCTGGCCAAGACCCATAGGTCTGCCCTGCTCCCTTCTCGGCTGTGGAGCTGAGCCCTGGCTCTCAACCCCTTCTAGTACAGCCCAGAGACTCCTGGGCTCCCTGCTCCCTGGCCCTGCTCTGGTCCCTAGCAGTTATGTCCTCTCCCTAAACCAAACTGTACGGGGAAATTTACAGCTTGGCAGCTCGTATATTTTAAACAGAAGAGATATTTTATATAGTCATTAAATAGTTAAGATAGTTTTCATTCCACATTCCATTTAATCCATATGTACAAGCTATATACACGCAAGAAACTGGAAGGGACAAATGCCGTTGCTCAGCAACAAGAAACTGGCAAAAGCTCAAATACTTCACGTTTCCAGCAGACAATGGCTCTCTGAGCTCACAATCAATAGCATTTGATGCAAAGGAAATGCCCAGTTTATCACATTCGCAATCTAATAACACCTCAAGTGTATTTGTGGCTGTCATACATAAAAATATATCTGAACTCCAGCTGTTTGAATAATGTATTGAAAAATTCACCCTTTTTTTTCTTGAAAGCCGGTTACGATGAATGTGTTTGTTATTTTCAGGTATTCAGTGAATAATTTATGGAAACAAATGTCATTCTCCAGGTTATTCAAGAGATTCAGTTTAACTATTCATGAGCCAGGCTGTTCAAAGACGACTAAAGTCCATCATAAAATCTGAATTATACCTCTTCCTTTGTTCCAGGAGCCTCTTCCTTTGTGGTTCTTCGTACATCACCTTGGTTTTATGCATACACAAATGAGTCCTACATTTTGTTTCTTCTGATACAGCTATGCTTTTCCTGTTTCTTCATTTACCTTCAGTCTTTTTGTTCTTCAAGTTCTCTTTTGGCCTTTTCAGAGCTTCTCCTCTCACCTTAGGGGCTAAAATTACCTGCTTCCAAGATGAATTTGTGTTATCTCACCCCCATGTGCACTAGGTTGCTCCTTTGAGTCAGCAAGTTTCTCTCTTGATACCTGGCAGAGGCAAGCATGGCCCCACAAGCCACTGCAGAGCAGGACCAGCATCACAGACAGGGGAGATGGAGCTAGGTAAAGTGCCAGTGCTGGTGCTGGGATACAGCAGAGAGAGACTCCTTAAAGAATCTGAATTATTGTCCTTCATTTTACAAATAAAAACTTGGGCATCATCTGCTTAATGCTTGTCATGGAGCTATCACCACAATGTCTGTCCTGATTCCGACAAGCAAGAGGACTCTGTCTCTAGCACTGTCTGTTTTCTTTATGGGATATAGATGGATCCTAAACAATTAACTCAAACTGCTTAAACTTAAGAAATTGAAAGTTGGATGAGATTAATCCCCTGCAATTTTCAGAATGGCACCAACAGTCCACAGAATTTGTTTTTTCCTTCATATCTCATAGTAGTGCTGGAAAAAGAGCATACATTTTAGGGGGAACAAAAACCAAACCAAACTTGAATTTAAAATGTTAACTAGTGATTAATCAGAATTGCAAATATTGAAAAATATATTAGATATGAGGCTAAGAATTCTTTGAGGGATCCTCCTGGAAACTTACAGTGGTGGAGAATGAGCTTCTATAAAATGTTTCAGTGGTTAAATGTTAGGTTCCTCATCTTATCTGAGATATTCTGAGGTTGCCAAGATGTATTTATGTATAAATATAGTGATATATGTTCAATTTAATTTCACTCCAGAATAGTGGAAACAGTCGTGTCAATGCAAGAAGAAATATGGGACAGTAAAAGAAGCTTGGCCTTGTGAGGATTATGTTTTCAGGTTCAATGCGTAGAATTATTCTAACAAACACCTCAATGTTTAAAAGTCCCCTTGTTCCTTTTATGTCTAAAAAATACAAGATTTCCCTGCCATTTAACTTTTGGTTATTAAATTATCAATATTAGTGATATTGTTATACTGTTAAACAGAAATGTGTGTGGTCATATATGAGACACATTTTGGTTTGTGGGTAAATAGATTGCTTAAGGTAAATAAATATCTTTTAAAATTTGCTATCTTCATAAATAGTCCGAAAATTTATATAAAGGATGTAACTTAAGTTAGCACTTCTCATGTCTTCATTCTTCCTAGGGTTAAACAAAATCTTGTTTCCTTGCATTTATAAAGACAAAACTCACATTCATATGAAGAATTTCTTTTTCCTTTTACTGAAACAAAATTACATCTGTCTTGAAAAATGTCACTGTTTGCTACATGAGAATTTGATCCTATATCACTGAAGATATGACCACAAAGAGTATAGGTCACAAAAAACAGCTATAAAAAGAACCCTTTGGGGTTATTTTTATTTGTTTTCTGGAATGTGTGCCCTTACAGGCTTTTAATGTCATATTTTCTAGTTTTTATCTACTTCTTTAAGACAGAATGCCTAATAAAGAAGACAGGCAAAACTTGCATCAGGAACTCTTACTTACCTACAGAAATCCAGGAGACGGTTCTGGAAAAACAACGTGATTAAACCAGGAGATTTTGAAAGGCGTGATTTAGGGAAAGCACTCAGACTTGTCCTTCAGGTAATTCTGGCTTTAGGTTTCAGTGACAGAGTGAAAGTTGAACATGATTTGAATCAGGATGAACAACCCTGAAAAAAGGCAAAACGAAGTTGAAAAAGAGCTTTCTGAAAGTGACAGAACATTTGAACCATGAAATGTAAGTAGAAAATCTTTTAAGAAGCAGCATTTCTTGTAATTATCCCCATTTAAAATACAATACTGTAATACATGAATATCCAATTTCAGGATTTGATTCCAAACAAATTCTTCCACTGGTTTTAAAAGGTCACAATAGAATTTTTGATGGAATCAGATCTTGTAGAAAATTGTTATATTCTTTACAGTGTTAGCATATAATTACTGAACAGTCCCTTTTATGGCATGAAGGTAGAATTATTATGACAACTTTAGAAATGCTGAAAGTGTGACACTGCTGTTAAGCAGTAAATATATTGCTTGCAATACTGCCTGCATTTTCTAGTTTAGAATAAAACCAGATTAGCTGCATAGAAGTTCAGGTCTGTTAAATGGGAATTCATCCACAACTTGTGTTTCCTGATATTGTACAAGGTTCTCAGATCTCAGAAGTTTTAACCTGGCAATACTAAAAAAAGAGATCAAAAGCTTCACTAAAACAGAGGAAGTGTCTCAAGCATCATATAGTGGCTCAGCAAGGTCTTTCAACAACAACAAAACAAGACAAATAAACAAACCAAAACCCCTCCAAAAATTTAGTAAAGAGAAGTGGTGCATGCAAATGGCAGAAGGGTCATAAGTAATGCGTGGATGGAGGAATGTATGAGGGAACCGACTCTTCCCCCTCAGGAAAAAAAAACAAAACCAAAACCACAATGTTTGCTTGCAATCAATCCAGAACTTCCGAGATTATTTTCTGATGTGGTGAAGGACTCCAGGTCTGCTTCCTTAGACTATTCCTTATCATCCTCGTCTGATCCTCCAGTGAATGCCCATAAACAAATCTTCTTACCTGGAAGTGACTGCCCCTACTCCAGGTGACCTGAATGGCCTCTCCTTGAAAACTCCTGCCTACTGTATTAGGGCAAAATGTTGTTTATGAAACCACCACACTAAGAAAAAGTTGATTTAAAAGGGATCCATCTGGAAGAAAGACTTCTAGTCAAAAGAGGTAGCTACAGATCTGATATACTGCTTTGACTCATTATTTCCCCCTGTTTCTGAATGTGATTTGTAGCTGCTGGTTTCCAACATTCATCTGTTTCTGGCTTGACTTTAGCATCCAGACCCCAGCTATAAATAGTATTGCCCAACAGTAAAGATGGTTTTATGGCTTGTGATTCATACATTCACAAGGCTTCATGAACTACTTCTAGTGAACTAACAAAACATTACTCAAAAAACCCCATGTCCATATCTTGTCAGGAAGCAATATTTGTGTCTGTTTTTTGTTTTTTTTTCCCTGAAGTATTCTATGCCATCATTGGAAAAAATCTTGTAGTCCAAAATTGTACACTAGGACATGCATCCCACACCCCCACCATAATAAAAACGTATGCTAGAGCAGGATTGTGTTAAATAAAAACTGATTACATTATAGGATATAAAAAAACTAGGCATATTATTATTTTTCACTGAACTTACACACTTGATTTTACACTAGCATGAAATCCACTGGTGAATTTAAATCCATGAAATAGTAAAATTAGTAACTACATGAGGACTGAGATCCCTTTGTAGAACTTCAGAGTTTGTTTTTAGAACTGAGTTTTGTAAATGTTTTATTGACTTAGTGGTTGAATGGAAAAACATGTGTTTCTTCAGACTACACATTTGTAAACAGGGCTTTGAAATGACATCTTGGCTTTCTCTCAAGAAAATGTTGTCTGGGATGCCCAAAGGAAATCATGAATTATATGATTTCTGTTAAGACCGTTCTTCATTTTTTTCTGTAAAGGATACAAGCAAGTTTCATTCATCTGCCTCTAAAGTGAACTGAGGGCATCAAAGTTAGAGTTATTGGAATGAATTTATTTTTTTTAAATGCCCTCTGTGTGCTTCATGAAAGCAGCAGGATCTAAAGAATGTTTTCCTGAACCATTGTCACACCACCAAACAGATTTGCTGATCAAAGATGTGGCCCTGGGTGCACATCTGAGGTGATGCATTTGTTTCTCCATACCAGAGGGAAGGTGACTTATGCTTGTGACAAGATTAAATACTCCTTGTCTACTGACGCATGGTATTTCCAAGAAGAGGAAGAAGTCTCTAGCTGTAACTATTTTAAAAGGAGGGGTGTAATGAGGCACCAGTTGTTCAACACTGCATTTTTCTTTAAGGTCATAAAAATCTGTGTGTTCCCTGTCACAGAGACAGATAGGTCTTGCAGCACTGTGTTGATGTTACCATCCTCACACACTAGCAAGAAGAAGCGAAATATATTTGTCTGGAGATCCAGCAAACTTCCTTTCAGAGCTTAAAAATTACTGACCCATCAAAGAGAGGACTATGGTCTGCAAAATTTATCAGGTCTTGCAATCAGATCTTTGAACTCTACCATTTCAAGAAATGAAACACTGGAATGGGAGCGAAAAAGGTTAACAGAAGAAACAGAGGGGAGAATACTGGGCATGCTGAACACAAAAGGTGAAAATCTGATGGCCTTCAACAGACCAGAATTTTACTTCAAGAATCCATTAAATAAAATTAAGCTAATACAAACTGCTTTATTTATGACTAATCATCACATTTAAACATATGCCAACTTTACAAATACATACACCCCTTTTACTCGTACTGTTACTGCTACTACCTCTATGATTTTGTGAGAGAAATTTAATTCTCTTTTAGAGAAACAAGCTTTACAAATATACAATATTTTTGCATTTGAATAGTTCTAGTGAGTTTAAAAACAATGGAATTATTTTTGTTACTTTATTTTCAGGGAGATATCATAATTGCTATACTGTGTTAACATACAATGTGATGATAACCTGCAGAGCATTGCTGCCTCATGTGATATTTACCCTGTCTGAAATCTAGTCTCTGTGAGTAATGGCCTCATCTTTCATTGGGATTTGCCTTACAGACTCTTCTCTTGATCCATGTAACTATGAAGAACTCTGTCAGATCCAGCAGTAGAGACTGAATTCAGGGGCTTGGTGGGGGGGGAGAGTGCACTTGTTTTTTTATTTTTTTGTTGGCTTGGTTTTTTGTTTGCTTGAGCTTTTTTCCTCAAGGCTCAGGCTGCACACCAGTAAATTGCAACCCTAAAATTGTAATAGGGATCGACTTCGAATGTGTTCTCTTCATTCCACATTGTTCCACACTGAAAAAAGGCAGAGGCCAAGAAAGCAGGCTTTGCTGACTTGAAGAGGAACCAAGAAGTAAGCTGTTCAATCTGTAAAAGATTCATTGATTCAAGGCTCTCTGGGGAAAATACTGTTATGAAACTCTGTGGGAAAGGGCTAATAATAGGAAAAGTAGAAAAGAAAGTTCATGTTCTTTCTCTTTCACTTTGGAAGAGTGCAAAACCCCAAAACAAGCATGATCAAGATATTGATTTGTAATGTACACTCTATTCACTCAAGAAAATTGACCAGGCACCAGAAGCATCCCATAAAATAATTTCTTTTTCTGCTTCTGAGGAACTAGACTTCATTTGCCAGATATTCTTGCTCTGAGACAGGCTAAGAAAAGTTCCTCATGTGATGATCAGAGTGGAAAAGTAGCATCTTCAGACCTGAACATCAGTTTTCCTGATTTTCAGCAGAACAGTTGCAGGCTCTGACAAGTCCAACTGAAAAAATCTTACCTCCAATTTTCAGGCAGTGAAACAATATAACCAGCATAGTATTAGAGGAAAAGGAAAAGTATCTTAATGTTATTGTCATTGAGTACTACAAGAAAAACAATAACAGCCTTCAAAATAGGTGGACAAAGAAGCATATCAAGTACTTCAGAGGTATATTTTCAACTGTACCACAGTTTCTTAATTAGCTGTTGTAAAAATGTGATTACTTTCTTGGAATTGATCTTTCTTTTTAAAAAGTTAATTGTTTTATGGATCCAGATTAAAAATCAGACAGTGGAAAGCATGTAGCAATGCTGAGTATGGAACATCTTCACATTTTAAACATGTACACACACACAGGTGCATGTGCACATACACACACACATAGATGAGCATGGGCACAGGCACGCACGTGCAGTATCTTTTTGGTCTCTCTGCAAGTCAAACCTGCAGAGGTGCTAAAGACTGCGAAACAAGTCTGAATGCTACAGATAATCCTAAAATATTCAGATTCTTTTTACGATGGTACAGCATGAAGGAAATAAAAATCATTGCTATGTACTACTTATCAATCATTCTACTATTTAAAATGTTTTGGTAAAAAATCAGAATATAAATATATTATATATATATCAGACTCAATTGCACCATGAGTGGAAGAAGATGTGCATAAAGCGCAGGCTGAATTATGCTTCCATAAAGCACTGTGCTAACACTGACAAATACATGGTATAAGAGAAAACAGGAGAGTCACTCATTTGCCTCACCCTCTCCTGCTGCCCACTAATGGACTGGTTCTGATGAATACTGTTCAAAGAAGAAAGTACTATCTACGCCACACAGCAGAGAGCAGTGCCAAGCCAGCATCATTCACACCTTCACGTTAGCAAGTCGGTAACATTTCAGGGAGGTGTTTACAGAAAGGAGCTAAGATGGCAACTACCTTATCCACTCCCCTGTTTAAACTGAGATGACCTTTCTAGTTTCACGTAACAGACATTATACTGACAGGATGGGTGTGCCCTCCTCCCTCTGCTTCGCTCCAGCTGTGCATGAATTAATTGCTGCTTTATTTCCTCTGGTATGGCTCTAACCTGCAGATTCCAACCACAAACAAGCACAGTTATCCTGAGAAAGAAATCTCAATCAAAGAAATCTCAATCCGTAGAATTCAAATTCAATGGTCTACCAGGACTGTGTTTCCAAAAGCTATCTGGAACAAAACCTGAGATTTAACGCTCACCTTTACATAAAACATCCCCTGATGTACTTACACTGTTGTTGTTAGAAGCTCCAGCAAACAAAGTAATCCCTTCAGTTATGCTTTTCCCCAGGAATTTTTTCACGGTCTGTAAGTAATTGTACTATGCTTGTCAACCAAATAATGTAAACAAGCTCCCAGTGATTATTTCACTTGGAAAACATCCATTTACCCATAAAGCTCATGAGAAAAATCAACTTTGTAAGTTGCCACAACTTATATACACTACACATTTTGTCTCAGGAGAATAATAGTCAGGAGAAAATCTGCATAAATGCACAAGAGCACTTTTTTTTGTAAATTTTTGGATTTGCTTATCTACAAGATAAAAGTATCTGAAGTCATAAATAAGCAATCTAGCTATTTTACAGCCTTACATTGTAAATTATTTTGCTAGAATTAAGTGATCCCTGTACAGAAGGTATATGCCAGGGTAATACCGTAATTTTTTAAGCATTATGAGCTTACTGTTTTCCCAGTATGTAACTTGCACATAACAAATATAATCAAGACATGAACACTGGAACTGAGCTAGAAAAATTTATAATTCTGTGAGATAACTTATCATCTGCCAGGATGAAGGATAAGACCTAATATTACTGGGCTGAATGAAGTTATTTTTGAAATAATTATATAAGATTTTTAGAATAATCTTGGTACAGCTGATAACACAGAGTTTAAAATCTTCAGTGGAAAGATTTTAACTTCCTTTTCCCCCTAGATCCTATTCATTTAGAGATCCCAGGCTGACATACTGGATTTTAGAAAACAGGAAAAAATACCTGTGAAAATATTGTCATACTTCAGAATTGTTAGGTGTTACAAGTATAACAGCTATTTCTATTTTTATATGGAGTATCACGCCTCTTTTATGACACTCATTTTTTCAGTAATACTAAATGAGCTTAATTTACATACAGGAATTAGTACTTGTACATTTTCATTTTTATTACATGTATATATCATAGAGTTGTACAGATTAATAAAAAAAAAGCCTTTTCATGTTCAAGAGAGCAGAAACGAGGAAGGATAGTGAAATGAATATCAATAAGAAATCATAGAAAATCAATAGAGGAAATTAAAGGATAACAAGGAAGTTCTATAGCTGACAGTAAGGAAAATAAAACTAATTTAAGGTCTATTTAGTACAAAAGAAATCATATCAGTGCTATTTCAGGGAAAAAATGATTAAAAAATAATCATAAATAGCCCAATTTTTCAATAAATATTTCAACTCACTACTTGGGGACAAAGCAAAATGAAACATACATTGCATATTCACAATTTAAAAAAAAATATTCCTAAACAGGTTATTAGATGGGTAAGAAGCTGCTGGTGACAGCACTCAAAACATCATGGGATGCTACTTGGAGCCAGTGACAAGTGGAGTAACACAAGAGTCTGTCTTGGGTCCTGTCATATCTGACATATTTGTTAGTGACCTGGAAACCAAACTGGGGATACCAACAGACATGCTCAAAGGCAGGATTTCGATTCAGACCTAGGTAGGCCAGAGTAACAGGCAAATAAGAAAGCTAGGGGCAAAGACAAATGGGAATACTAGACCTGGCTTAGAAGAACCGGGCACCACACCATATGATACACTCCTGAACTTGAATGAAAGGGCACCTTGACCTGGATGAAAACACTACTTCCACAACCCAAAGTGACTTCAAGCAAGAAGAAATTCTGGGTTTTTGTAGTTCATGCTGGGTTGTGAAAAGCAACAGGATCAGTTACATTAATTTAGTTCTCCAGAGGAAGGAACTCCCGCCCACCTTTCCCTGGGTCAGTGCACAGGCTGAAACCCTCCCTCTGTAACCCCACCTGAAGGCTGCCTGCCTCTTCCCAATGGAGCAGTCATCCAAGACTTGGGTCTCATGTGACATAGCAGAGTAACCTGGGCTCAGATTGCTATGGAAGTGCTGTGAGAAGGTCTGTAAAGTGACAGAAAAGACAAAAGTCACACTGAGGGGTAGCAGTATTGAGACTAGTAGCCCAAAGATACAAGACACAATGACAGCGTGGAAATGTTTTGAGGCCTAATGGGAAAACAGCAGGAAGGTTAGTTGGGCTGGTCTGTTCAGTTTGGAGCTAGGTGTGAAGCACTGGGTTGAACTGGCAGTGTTTCCAGTGCTGATGCAGCTGGTGGCAGACAGCACACTGAAGCAGGGAGGATATCTGGTGGTGTCCAACCCTTCCTCCTTCTGACTGATTTCAGCTTCTCGGCAATGATTTTTCACACCAGAGGTGGTGGGCTCACTGCTATTTAGACTAAGAGCTCATTAACTCCTAGCTATCTCTTTTATGTTAACCAATAAGTTCTTCCTTTTGTACTTTAAAGGTGCATCTATTCTGACTGCAGACTTTCTCTGTGCCTGTCTGAAGATGCCCGAGTGAATCAGCCTGAAAAGGAGCAAAACAGCACTGCAGCAGCACAGTAGTCACATGGGTTGACCTTAGGGCACTGACTTGTCTCTCAGATGGGTCAATATTTGCCAAGACTCCACTCAGTAATTGCAATTCCTCTGGAGACCTTCTACAAGTATTTCCCAGGAACAAGGAACACAGAATAGGCATCTATAGACAAAATTACAAGTCTGACTTGTGCCTTTACTAAATAGAGCTGACCAGGAGGATATCTGTCAAGCTCTAGGTAGGTCTCATTTGACTTTGTTTTTCTTCCCCCACAGTTATACAAAGACCTTTGAGACACACAAACAGAGGAACAGTCTCTGGCAGATGTCACTATCATTACAGCCGACACATTACAGGTCCTGGCAGTTTTAACTGTGTCCAAGACCCAGAAAAGCAGATTAGGCAGAGACTACCAAACCCCAGCACCTCACAGTGCTCCGTTAAAAATCCCTATATGTATATGTAATGGATGTCAATAGTCTGCTTTTAGCCCTTCACTCCCAGATCTGTCTGCTAGGTCACCAGTGCTGTTGAGCAACTCGTCCAGCTGAACCACTGCAGGGGGATGCAGGCACATCCAGTGTGGCATTTCGGATTGGTCCGCTGGAGCAGGGGCTCACATGGCTTAAAGCATTTGAACTGCCTGTGACACTGGGACCACAAGAATGCTCAACTGCAACTGGCAGCACCTGCAGGAGAAAGCCAAACCCAGGGAAGCTGTGGATCTGTGATTAGTCTCTGTTGCAAGAAGGGTTGTTCACGGATGCTATAGCCAAGCAGCAAGTTAAGATAACAAATTGAGGGGTGGTGGCCGAGACTCTCATTTAGCATTGGATAAGTGTGTAAAGTAGTAGAAAAGAAGGTGTTTTGCAATGTACAGTGGCTTGTAGAACAGTTAGCCTTGCTCAGCTTTGGTACCTCTATGAAGTGAAAAATATTGATAAAATGGCAATTAGCTCTCAGAAGAGCCAAAAAATTACTAAAGCAGACTCTATACTGCAAGTCTTCAGCTTTCCTTCTATGTAGCTTAGGAAGGAAAAATACATATGCAACTTTGTTACATTGTTGATTGTGTAACCAGGGGGATATGGTGGAAATTGTAACTGGACAGAGTAAAAATTAAGGAGTATATCTGAGCAGTTCACAAAAGTTTTCCATTGATTTTCTAGTGCAAAAATAATCCCAAAGTATAATCAGTAGGTTTTAAGGAAGATGTGTGCAACTTCAGATAACAAGCAAGTCTTAAAGGCTTCATTAAACATGGCCACCAGGTTTTGATCTTAATGTCCCTTCCTTTTTTACATTTATTAATCTACAAATTGCTGCCTCCTGATGAAATTTAGCTCCATGCCTCCACCCAGTGGGCTTTCATTAACCAAGAAGAGCCTCTGAAAAGTACATACATACACACAGTTCTAGTGGAAGTGAGGGCGCTGCAAATTATTTCTTTTCCATCTTTTTTGCAGAATGGCTCAGATGAAAAGGAGACAGGTATTTGATATTACCTTCTGCAAACATGAGATGTTTAAAAATTTTTTAACACTGCTTTTATAATATGTTTGCTGTTGCTACAGAGACCCTGAGATTAGCTCAGTTGGTTAGAGCATGGTGCTAATAATGCCAAGGTTAATGGGTACGATCCCTGTACAGGCCACTGACTTAAGAGTCAGTCTCCATCATCCTTGTGGGTCCCTTCCAAGTTGTAATATTCTGTGACTCTCTGACAATAATTGGGAAGCATCCAAATCCAGCTAGCCTAGGGAAAAACCCTTACATTTCAGGGTTTTTTTTTTGTTATTTTAATCTAAAAATCTGATATTAGCTTTAATTTTTAAAATAAATGCAAAGCAAATTACTACATTGATTTTTGGTAATAAATAACCCTTTACTCTGTAGTACTTATTTTCCACACTTAAACTAAGGAAAAGTATGTTCTACTTTTTTCTTTTTCCAATTGACATGTAGTTACTTGCAATGGAATTCCTGCTTTGAACTGAAACAACTATCCTAGACGTAATATCCTAAAACCTTATATCAAAATAAATTCTGTAGATGTGAACTTCTCTGTTAAATTACATGAGTTATTTCATATATATGCACCTTTTTTCGTAAAATGGTGGTTCATATATGCTGAATATTATTTACATTAAGAAACACACAATTGTTACGAGTTCTCCAACTGTCTGAGCTTTCCATCCCCATCTTTTCTGCCAGGCCTCCAACTTTTCTGTGACGTGTCACTATCCATTAAAAAAATAAGTTTACAAGGAAGTGAACACTTAATATATCAAGTAAGAAAATATAGTTTAGGGAAACACAGTTTAGGGAAACACTTCTGTCCTAAGCCAGGAAGAACAAGGTCCCTTCATCCATGCTTGTTAGAGAAGTAGAAAATACACTTCTCTAATTCCCATTACTTTAATGATATATCTAATACTTCATATCTAATACCAAAACCACTCCAGAATAGCCCTGCTACTCTCTGCAAAAAGCTGTTTACAATTTATTTATACTACCATAGAACTGAAACTAAAAGACAATGAAATTAAAGGATAATGAAAAGCTTTTCAGGCTGTAATTAATCTGCAACTGGTAACAGATGCAAGAGTCTGCGGTCTTCATTACAAATTAGATTTTGGTGGAATAGGAATAATAGCCCAAACAGATAATAACTCAAACTGCAAACAAGTCATAAACTAATCATCTGTTCTTACATTTCTTATACCACAGGTTGAAGAATTTTTGTATAAATTTCATAAGTTTTTAGGAGACTGCTCTGTTTTGAGAGACACCCAATGCAAACTGACAGACAGGAATGTTTCTAGCTATTCCTGCTTTGAGGGGTTTTTTATTGTTTTGTTTCGTGGTAGTGTGGCTTTTTTGCAGCTGCTAAAGGTCTGAGGTAGCTTAACTTCGAATTTGCCAAATGACATTCTGAGGAAACAAAAAATTATGACAGCCTTACCTATACATTACAGTTTCAGGTTAATATCACATCTAATTCCTTTTTTTCCCCCTTTTTTATTGCTTTTCAGTTACAAGTTTTTCCTGAAACAGTAAATATCCAAATGTCACCATAACCTTCTCCAGACCGCTGGGTTGCTTTCCAGCCACTCTTCCATCAGCCTGCACAGGGTTGTTGTGACCCGAGTGCAGGACTCTGCACCTTGCCTAATTAAACCTCATACTGTTGGTCTCAGCCCACTGATCCAGCTTGTCCAAATCCTTCTATAGAGCCTTCCTACCCTGCAGCAGATCAACACTCCTGCTCAATTAAGTGTCATCTGCAAACTGAGGGTGCCCTCGATCTCCTCATCCAGGGCGCTGATGAAGATACTAAACAGAACTGGCTCCAATCTTGAGCTCTGGGGAACACCACCAGTGACTGGCCATCAGCTGGATGTAACTCCACTCACCAGCACTCTCTGGGCCCAGCCATCCAGCCAGTTATTTAACACAGGGAATAATGCACCCATGCAAGCCATGGGAAGACAATTTTTCCAGGAGAATGCTGTGGGGGACAATGTCAAAAGCTTTGCTAAAGTCCAGGCTGGTAACATCCATGGCTTTCCCCGTATCTGCTAACCGCATCACCTTGGTATAGAGTGAGATCAGGTTAGTCAAACAGGACCTGCTTCTCGTGCTCCTGCGCTGGCTGGGCCCGATCCCCTGGTTGTCCTGCACCTGCTGGGTGATGGCACTCAGGATAATTTGCTCCATGACCTTCCCTGGCATCAAGGTCAAACTGATAAGCCTGTAATTCCCCACATCCTCTTCTGGTTCTTCCTGCAAGGAAAAAACAAAATAAAAGAAAACAAAAAAACCAGCCAAAAAACTACTCTGCCAGAAACAAATAAAAATCCTAAGACTTAGGCTGCAACTTAAAGAAAAAAAAAACAAACAGGATAAGAGGTCAAAGGAAGGATGAGGTGGCTTTTTGTTTTCTCTTTTTATTTATCCTACTTTATATAATTAACTTCAAGTATGTGCTTAAGCCCCACTGACTGAAGATGAAGCCCATTCCTAAGTGTGCTCCTTCTGAACAAGGACAAGAAGTGAGGATCTGGGCTGGAAGAGCTGCCCTGGGCCTACGTATGCAGCTGAAAATTGGATTACCTGCTCTACTACACAGTACAATGCAGAAGTGGAAGGTGTTCCTGTGCATATTGTAACTGTGTTTCTGCACTCCCAAAGAAAATGTTTTTAAAATAAAAAAATATTTGTAATTTTTGGCATGATTCATTGCTCTTAGTGCAAAGGCAATTTATCAGCAGGCCTCCACTGCCTTCAGAGCATAACACTGTAAGGACCGAGGAGCAACAGCTCATACACTCACAGGTTCAGAAACTGAAGTTACCACAAAATGATGTATAGAATTGATTTTTAAATGACATTGACAACAGTAACCACTACCACCTGGACAACACGACATAGTTTTAAAATAAAAAGTGACTATCTTAAGGAATTGCCTGAACATCAGACCAACGTTTACAGGTGTTAATGTGGGTGTGTAAATTATATCCCCTTTGTTTTACTCTTGATCACAGTGCATATTAAGTAGTGTTCTGTTTTCAGACCTGCAATGCAATTCAGTGTATTGACATTTATACAACAATTATAAAAAATACAATACAAAGAAGTTGCTATTTTATTGTGTGTCAGTTTATCAACTACCAAATGTATTTTAATGCATACCAGGTTCCTTTAAAAGGAACCCAGTATACCTCATTACACCCAAATACCATTTTCCGCGGAAGATACCGGCTTTATTTATCTCATCTATAAGGAAAAAAAATACAAAACTCCACCAAAATTAAATAAGTAGGAGAGAAAGAAATCGTGAATATCAGTAAAAATTGTGACACAGAATGACCTCATGTTTTTTATACCTATAATTTCTATGGATGGACCATTATCTGGAGAAATTAAAACAGCATTAAAAAAAACTTTCACTGCATTGTCATTGGAGAATTAAATATATGTGCTGTATTCACAAACAGAAATTATATTTCTCTCAGTTGACAAAATCTCACATTCATGATTACAGTTTTATATCTGAGAGAAGACATTCTACCTCCAGCAGATATGTTTCATGATTCTAAGTACAGAATATTTGGGAATTTTTAACTATTATCAGGAAATAAGACACAAAATGAAAAAGGACACTGAAGCAAAAGGAACTTCATTTATGAAAAATAAGCTTGGCTTATTGTTGTCTGATTAAATTTGATGACCTAACAATTTCAAATAACTGTTAAATACCCAGTAGTGTGGATGCAGTCTTGAATGCCGTGCTGCAAATACTCAGGGATGCTGAGAATGCTAATTCTGTGTTGTGTATGTAAACACACAGCAAAATTTCTGGAAGCTTCAAATGCTCAGTATCAGCGCAGGTCAACCAAAAACTTTCTGCCATAAATCTGATGAGTCTGGGCCAGATCAGATGTACTGTGTGCACACCGAATGCAGACTTCATATGTGCACAGTAAATCCTACATGCTGAGACCAGATGAATTTCCTGCCAAGGAGATGGCCATCTGTGGAGGGTAGCTTCTTCCACTCCTGCCTGGAAAATCCTCAACAAAAACAGAACAGTCCTGTCATCAGGGAGAAACCCAAAACTGGTGTAGGTAGGAAGCATAAAATATATCAGCCTGAAGACTGTTTAATATAAACACTCAGCATATGCAGCTTTTGGGGAAACAAGCATTTAACAGCCCCAGCCCGACCTATCTGGTAGATACTTCTACATACAGATCTACAACTCGTCCTTGAAACTAAGAACAAATTAAAAAATTCATTGTTAAGTATGCAATTTAGGATTTTATTTTGAAAAGAAGCATATTCATTTATTTTACATTACATTTGATCTAACTTAATTGGATAATAAAATAAATTGAATGCAAATATTAACAACTGAATGGTAAAAAACTAAGGTCTTCCCATAATACAGCATTACCTTGCTACTGTACATGTTTTACCATCTGGGTCTTCTTAAAGCAATCTAAGCAATGTGTAAATGACTTTTGTCAGGCATTGACCAAAAACATACTATGTATTACAGTTGAGTTTTAATTTTTTTAAGTGTTAAATAGGAGAATTACTTCTAGCTTTATGCCAGCGTATCGTTTAGATCAAAGTGACGTGGCGGCAACTGTAGGTCATGTACTTTCCATCCGCCATTGGCAGTTGAAATCCTTGTACTTCATTATATCACAGGAGTATAAAAAAAAAAAAGAGGAAACAAAAAAAAAACATGCCTTGTAGCAAATCATTACTGTTGAACTAAAAAAAAAAAGAAAAATCGAAGGAGATAGAAAGAAATCGCTGCAATAAAATTAACATCTCCCAGCTCAAAAGTGCCTGCAGAGCACAGTACTCTGCTGCCCTGTCCTGGTCAGCTGTGTGTGATACATTCAGGACTGTTCACTATTTTTCACTCTGTCTAAATTTTAAAAGAACTGCACTGTGAATCACAAACTTTAGGTGGTGTTGACAAATGACATTTCTAGAAGTCTAGGTGTCAGAACAAGCTACCATAAACTTGTATGGGTAGGTATGTGTCTCTAGGAGTGATACCTGCGATTTATCTTCAGATGAGATTATTTGCCCCTTGACAGCATCCTCACTGACTATAGAAAACGTTAAGAACACTAGAGTTACAATGTTGCATTTATTCTTAAAACAGGACAAACAATATTACACTCAGTTAGTAAAAAAAAAATTCAGGAATTCCCTGATTGTTGTTTTTACTTACTAGTTTTTGTGTCTCAGAATACCTCTCACTACATGGCCACATTCCATTGGTCAGTTGGGGTCACCTGTCCTGGCTGTGTCTCCTCCCAACCTCCCACGCACCTCCAGTCTCCCTGACAGCGTGGCAGTACAAGGACCTTGGCCCTGTGTAAGCCCTGCTCAGCAACAGCAAAAACATCTCTATATTATCTACACTGTGCTCAGCATAAATCCAAGACATAGTCCTCTACTAGCAACTGTGAAGAAAATCAACTCTACCCCAGCCAAAGCCACCACACACATTTTCTAATAAGCAAGAGTGGATTGAATAAATTAGCTTATTTTTATTTTTCCTTTTTAATCTGCAAAGTGGGATCCTCAAACAGAGTTTCTCAACAAACATGTTGCATTCCTCAACCGGGTTGATAGCGAGATATTAAAAAAAATAGGTACAAATGTGGAGATAATCTTTTGGGGAAAATACATAAATCTCGACTTTATAATAATGATCCAAATAGCTATTAATTAAAAGCTACGCAGAAGAAAACAAAGTCAATAACAAAGCTATACCTAAAAGGTAAAGCAATTTACACACTGTAGGCCCAGTTACACAGCAGCTTTATGAACAGACCAACAACTATTTTACCAAAAGTTTAGATTGAACTACCTTAGACTTCTTTTTTCTTTGTCACATCCCATAAAGGTTTTCTTCAGAGGAGTCAGCAAGATATTGCATGGCGCTCAGTTCATTATCCACTCAGCAATTTCCAGAAGGCATGCATGAGATAATAAAAATTCTATGGAAAGTTGGTATTTCAGAGATTTGTCCTGTCCTCATAGACTTAAGTGAGATGCCCTTCCATTTCCCTTATGCTCACAACATTTCTGTCCATTAATCCACTTAGAATTCCTTCTAAATTCTTGGATTAATGATTCAAAACATTACTTTGTGAAAGGAGAAACAGACACTAAGATTAGTCAAGTTTTTAACTTCATATTCTTCACCCAATTCCTAGTGCAGACATAATTTACCAGACTGTAGTTAAAAATGTCCAAAGCCTACCTTGTCCCACATTTCCAAAGCCTTAGTACCTTCATGTATGAAAGGTTTTATTTTTCCTATTAGTGACACGGAAAAAAATTCTTTCGAGATGCGTATAGGGTAAGAAAGTCCTTGGGCTGTCAAAGTTAGCCTAATGAGATGATCTATTTCAGCTACTGTTATGATTTCCCAAGAAGTTACTTGCAAAAGGAGCAAGGAAAGCTTCAGATTCTATTCCTCAGAACCAAGAAGAAAACACGAATGTATTGTTTTTTCTTCCCTCCCTTATTTCTGATTCACCACTTCACTGGTCTATAATGAAAGGGAAAAAAAGAAAAAAAGAGGTATGTGGAAAGTTGCCTGCATTCACCAACTATACAACTTACATTTAAAAGAATAAAATTTCAAACTGTGCAGCTCTATCCCTTCCACTTCATCTAATTCAGATGATGTACTGGGAAGACATCAGTACTTAAGATGTGCAGGCTTTCAGAGAACAGAAAACAAACTGCCAGAGAAGAGAGCAGAGTGTGTGACAAAAAAAAAAAAAAAGGAACAGCAACAGGACTTACACTTCTCATATTTCAACATGATAGAGATCATACAGGGTAAGAGACACACGTGATCAAAAACTGGAAGCAGCATGAATTCACATGGAAGATGTTTCATGTTATTCAGAAGGAACACAAAGCTAACATTTTAAGTCTTTTGCCTTCCTGATAAAAAGACTCACAAAACTAATAATGGCAAATACTTGTCATTTTCATTTTTTAAAGTAAGAGCTGACAGCCTAGAATGACAAGAATCAAAACAGACTCTCTATACCAAAACTTGCCTTTCCAATTTTCTGGGCACTTTGCAGATTTCTGCTCTTTAATATTTCAGCTCAGAACCATTCAAAACTGGCACTTACAGCAACTATCAGGAAAAAGTAAAAAACCCAGACCAAAACCAGAGAGGGAACAGTCTAAAACAGAATAAGCATGTTAAACTTACACTCCCATTTTTTCTCATAGAACGGACATGCCCATTTCAGAAAGAAGTCCCACACTTTCTGTTGGTGCAGTAACTTATGCCTTGTGTGCAGTTTTTCCAGATGACATTGCAGCACGAGGATTCAAAGCCTTGCAAGAAGTATAACAAGATAAGGTGGAAAAAGCCTCAGGATACTGACACAAGTAACACTTCAGCCTACAGTTCAAAACTATTTTTCCTACGCATTTTAAATAAGGAATTTTTTGCAATTGACATCAACTTCTAAATGAGATAACGTAATACTACAAATAATATTGCAATACTGTAAACGTACTGCAAATATTATGAAGCAAATCCTAAGAAATTTCTTCCAACACATTCCTTTAATGTCTAACTAATCTTTACTATATGCAGAAAAAACCTCATTATTATTTCTTTGCTGCCAAAGCAGACTGAAATAAAGAAAAAAGTATACTAATATTATCCTGTATAAACTTAAGGAAAATGGTTTACTTGTTTTATTGGAAACTTATTAGACTTACAAATTTATTAGACTTTCACTTTGTTAGGTCAAAGATCACTAACTGCATCTACAAATAAAAGTTTAAAAGAATTTTTTTTCTAAAGATGTTCCAAATAGCAAAGTTTAAAATTGATACATTCAGTATACCAAAACCTCAACCCACCTACCAGATCCAGCATAGCTAGTAAAAAATCACCAAGCACGAAGTATGTCTCAAGTCCACGAGAACTTTATATTCAAACGATTTTAGGACCTTTTGTAAGTCTTCTTCTTTGTGGAGAATGATAAATAATAGCCATCCAAGTATAGTGTATGTTCGCTGTTTTCATGTGCCAAACCCTATCCAAAAGCACACAGAACATGCTCCTGGAACTGGCAGTTCATGAGACATCAAATATGTCCCAAGTATCACTTTAGTCCTCTCATGTAAGTATAATTTAGTAGCCACAATTGCAGGAAGTGTTAGATTCATGTTCAGATGGCACTGGCCCTACTGATTTTGAATCCAGGATGGCAAGTAGCTAATAGAATTTAAGTTTAGAAATACAGACCATTTATTTTCAAGGTACCAGATCTCTCAGCATAGAATACGTATTTTCAGGATGAATATATCACTACTGGACTGATGAGATATATCAAGTCAATAACAAAAGTCATACAGAAGCAAAATAACATTATTTATTAGAAGTAATTTAATAAAATGTCCACAGTAACTCAAATATATGCAGAGGTTTAGGTATTTTGCTGTATTTTCTGAAGAAGAAACTCTACTTGTAAGTTTAGATTTGGCTGTCCTTTTTTTGTCTTCTTACTCAATATCTTATAAGCTTCCATTTTCTTTTGCTTGTACAACCGTTGAGCTTCTTCTCTTTGTTGTTTTCTTTTTTCTGCTTCCTGAAATTAAATAAAGATGTATGATTATGAAACAATTACATACCTTCTATGACTGTGAAGTTACCTATAAGCAATAAAAATTATTTTTATATAGATATTGGCAATTAAGTACTGTACTAACAGTAGAAACAGCATTGCTCTTAAAAGCATAATCAGATTGCTCTTTCAGCACATACTGCAATCAAAACACATTATATAGCCTAAAGCTTCAAGAAAAGAGCCAAGTTTTCTTCAGTAGAACATCCTACAAGAGGGTTTGTTGCTACAATGCATACCACTTCCTTTTTGCAAAATGTGCTCCTTGACTATTCTCCTTAAAAGATAAAGCCACAAAAAATTCCCCACTTTCTTCTTTACAGCGCAAGACAGAAAGAGTGTCATACAGGAGCTCCCATGTAAATGTCTTGGCAACGCAGATGTGCTACGATACTGGACACTTGAACTCGTCATGGGCTCAAAGGAAACTCCTTCCAGTCTGGCTGGGGTTTTACTTGCTCCCATTGCCTCTAAATAAGCTGCTCATAACATTCATTTCTTTTGGCACGATCTGTAGCTAACAGTCGAAAAACCAGCTATCAGCTGAATAACCATGTAACCTACCCAGACACACAAAAGCATCAGCTTGCATAAAACTAAACTAAAGATATAGAGTGTTTTATCCAGCTATACATATATAGATATACATACATATATACATATATAGAGTGTTTTATCCACTTATACAATGGTTACTGAAATTTAGTATGTCAACAGGGAGTCACACAACTTCTGCAAGCTGCACTGTGTGCCACTTTACTGTGCAACAAGCAATATATTGGGAAAGAATAAAACCAGTTAAATAAGGATGTCTCAAATCAGTAACTCAAGTGAGTTATTCAACAAGGATAATATTGTGTCCTGTAAAAATAATTCCCATTAAATTAGAATGAGGTGAATTACTAGAAATTTTGACCATGGATAGTATTGTATTTAACTGTTTCACTGTTGGTCAAAGTACATCAAAAGGTAATATGAAGACTGCATTATGGTAATGCCATAAGAAATAGGATAGATATTTAATTTTTCATAACAAGATGATGGTATTATTATTACTTCCCCTTCTACAATATTTAAGTGGTCTAATATAATCCACTGGGATATGCAGATCAAGCTCTAAGCTTCTCTTGATGTACCAACTGACATAATAAAATCCTGCTAAAGGCAATGGCAAGACAAAAATAGTAAGAACAAAGAGAATGATATTCTGAATGCCTGTATGCCTGAATACAACTGTCAAGTTGAAAAACACTGAAAGAGTACTAATACCTGTATTCTTCTCCTATGGTCCTGTCTGGGAGACTGACAGGTAGAAATGGTATTAATCTAGTCTTTGTCTACAATCAAGCAAGAACTTTGTTTAAGATTTACCTCTTTCTTCCTAGCACGCTCAGCCTTTATTTTCTCATACTCTTCTTTTGCCTTCTGATTGGACGTTTTCTTCTTAAACTTCCCTTGAGTCACAACTGACCTGTAAGAAAAGAT
The DNA here is from genome assembly GCA_035584735.1 of Pseudotriccus pelzelni. Lineage (NCBI taxonomy): Eukaryota > Metazoa > Chordata > Aves > Passeriformes > Tyrannidae > Pseudotriccus > Pseudotriccus pelzelni. The sequence continues at coordinate 39,154,424 of JAWMRA010000041.1, forward strand.
ACATGTATTTCAGACACTGATTATCAAGGAGACATAACCATATATCCCACAGCTACTGCAGAAACACCGCACAGTCTTCCAATGTTTTTTGCACAGTCAGGGAAGTCAATTACAAATACAGACTTCAGAAGAGTCATCCTTCTACACTGAATGTAGACCTGTTTGCACCGCTCTTACTTGATACCCAACATCATTCCATGCCACGCAGTGAGCAATCACCACAAAAATACAACAAACTAAACTCCTTCAATGCGGAATGTACCAAAGACTGAACTGTATACAACTTTAGTAACACATATACCTTATCTGCTGGATCTTCACATGAATGATATTTCATGAAGTTTAAAGAGTGCCTAAAAGAGTGCTTCCCCATTGTGCAAGCTTTTCAGAGCTAGAAAAACCAAATGCACTAGCTTGGAGCTCTATTATCTCTTTCTAGTTCCAACACATAAATGCAGCTGCAAAGATGCAAGGACAGCCAGTGTTGGCAGATTGCCTGCCAGAGAAGTCAGGCTGACATAGCAAAGTGAAAAAGCACAGAAGTAACTCTCTAAAAGCTTCTTCTTCAATGAGATGGCACAGTAATGTTCAGAAATTAAGATACCGGAAAGGTACAGTAATGTCCTTAATGTTGTGAAATAAGGAACTGCACCTATGTTCCTTCTAGATTGCAATATAAAAGACTGCCCATGTATCTTTTACCAAAGAAAAGAGAAGAAGAAAACCAGTGCTATTTGTCTGACATTTACTGTCACACTACTTTGAGTGGATTTTTCAAGTTATTTAGTTCGTTTTGTTTTTTTTTCTGATTTACAACAAAGCCATTACATAAACAGTGGGGTAACAAAGACATTTCACACTTAAAAAATATAAGCCTTGCCAGATATTTAGTGACTGTTCACAAACTAAGTTTTTGATTACTCTATCACTCGCACTACAAAAAGCTGAAAAGTACCCATCAGCATCAAGGAGAGTCAGACCAAAAACAAAGAGAACATATTTGCTCATAATTTCATTTTAAAATAGCACTTTCTTCTGGAGAAAAATGTAAAAAATTTTGCTTTATTCTTATCTCCACCCTGTAGCAATACAATGATGCCTCATCGTCTTGAAACTACTTACATTGCCATTTATTTTCCTTACAATCACGAAAAATATTTAAGACCTAATGGCATTTTTAGTAAAGCACATCATCACCATACTGAAATCCATGTAAAGTGTAAGATCTAAAGTAATGATTTAATGATTGAAACAATTACTTGCTTTTAAAGACATATTTTAAAAACTTACTCTTCTGCTTTATTAAGCTTTTCTTCTGATAACACTGAATCCTCTGGTGTCCTGCGCCTCCGCTTCTTGAGCATTTCTTCTTCTGCGAGGTAAAGATGTTTTAAGTGCTCTGGATAGGTATCAGTAAACTGATCATCCTGCTGGGAATGGACCTTTCTTCCCTTTCTCAGTAATCTCCTGTACTGTCTCTCGATTTTTTGTTTCCTCCGAAATGCAAATCCTCGTCCTGCAAACATAACAAAAAGGGAGTTAAGTACACCTGCACTCAAATGGTACCAAACCATGCAACTGCTGTCAGGACAATTTCAATCTGTTTCCTTTACAAAATAGAAAAAGCCACGATGTGTGTCAATTTTAGTAAGGACCAGTGATAAATTCAAGGAAACAACAACTGTTTTAATTATAATTCCTTACTGTAGCATTGAAGCTTGTACAGATTTACTGAAAATTATTGCCTAAACCCTGCAGAGAAGACTGCAGACATCACTCCTTAACACCTGCTCAACATTATCCACCTTTGCCAATGCTTTTTGAATCCAGTGAAAAGATTTCTTAACATTTCACTTTTCTCCTACTTTTGACAGCTTCATAAGAAGCATCAAAACAGATTCCAAAACAAGCTCTTAAAGGAAGTCTCACTAAGACACTGATAATAATACTGTCAGCAGCAGCTGCTGCGACACAGCAAAAAGTCACTAAATCACTGTATTATGCTGTATTAATAACTTATTACACCTTTGCACTTAAACAGTATTTAATTGCTACTACTTCCTTTCTACACATGTTCATAAAGAGCTTTTCTACAGCTCCAAAGGTATGCTAAATCACAGAATCGTTTAGTCGTAAAGGAAACAACAAATAATGGTTGTTCCAGACTCAATCATTATAGAACAACTTACCCAAGTTTAAGCTAAACATGCTTAAACATATGTTGTTTTTTAATTGCATTAGTCTTAAAAGCTACTGGCTTTCATAATATTTACTAAGAAAACAGTTTCTAAAGCAAAGTTAAACTAGTCATAACTTTTTTTTTAATTCTTTCTCCAGAGCTGCAAGTTCAGAAGAGTGCTGTGGAGGCCGATGAACTTTTTCCTATTCATTTTATTCATTTTTACATCTGCATAAGCACCTATCCATAGTCCGAACCTGTTTTCAAGTATGTTTAAATATACAGCTTTCTATTGCACTCCCGAGCCCTGGGAGCTCCGACTCACACCGGCCGCCTCCCATCAGCCCTGCAGCCCCGAGCCGATGGCCTTAACTACCCCTCGGGCAGCGGGCAAGGCAGGCCCGCGGCTCCGCCGAGCGTAACCCTCGCTAAGGCCGTAGCTAAGGCCCAGCTCGGAGCTGGCCCACGCAGTCCGGCCTCCTTCGGCCCCGACTCACCCTCCTGGACGCTGCCCACGACGCTGCGCAGCAGGACGGGCCTCCACCGCCGCTTTCGGCCTGACGCCGGGGCAGCCGGGGCAGCCGCCCCCGCCGTGGCCGTGGCGGCCGCCGCCGCTCCGCGCCCGCCCCGCCTCGCCGCCGCCATCGCGCTCCCGGCGCGGCGCACCCCG
>JAWMRA010000041.1:39163159-39173314 GCA_035584735.1 Pseudotriccus pelzelni
CACCTAAAAAATCCAATGCGCAGGCTGGAAGGTGTAAAGACCTTCCCCGGTTCTTTGTTCGTGAAGACTGGCCATTAATATATATAAAAAATAAGCAAAATTATGTAGAATTTACAGATTGTTTTAATTAAAATAAGGAGGAATTAGACAATACAAAACAATCTCAGAATTAATAAATTAATCATACTAATACGTTTCACTTAAAAATAAATGTACGTTTTTGAAGCTAAGAACTAAATAATACCAAACTGAAGTACTTAATCATGAATCTAACAAAATACACATTTGAATCTAACTTTGACCCACATCTGATTGGAAACAAGATTAATTTAATTCTCCCAGTAGATTCACTAGTTACAAAGCAGCTTGGAAAGTACATGAATAGAGTGATTGTAAATCAAAACATTTCATATATTAAGCAGCTGCATTGCTTTAAAAAAGTCTAGTAGCGTACATTGGCAGATGGGGCTGACTAGGAAATGTATAATGAGCAAGTTTGTAAACAAAAGAAGTGATAATGTTGACTGAATTAGCTTGTCAATTATACTAAAGTAGCTCTGCGAAAACAATAGATGTTACCACATTTACACTAGTTCAGCTAAGAGCAAAATTTGACCTCAGTTCTGAAGGATGAATACTGATGGAGAAAAATAATGAGTTTTACCACTTATGGAAGCAAAATAAATGTCCAGTATACTAAGAATTACCTGTAATTCTCTGTCAGCACTATTAGAGAGCTGTTAAGCACTGTTTCCTTTTGTTTGCAGATGATGACATGTTTTCCAGTGCATTTTGTGAAAACTCTCAGAAGCTTATTGATGTACGTTTGTTTGCCCTCGCTGCTAAGTATTATTCTTTGTCCAACCTTGGAGTGTGTACCCCATTAGAAGATGTACTTGAAGCACTGAAAGGAAACGGCCAAGGAGCAACAGGTACATTTATGTTCGTATTTTAATGTTTAGTTGTTTTCTATAGTCCTGCAAGTTATGTTTTTTAAGGGTGTTTTTTTATCTGGGTTTTTCTCCCTACATGCTTCTCTTTTCCACTTTCATTTGTTCCTAGATAGTTTCTTCACTGCCTTTATTTAGAAAATGGATTTTCTTGCTAAAATTTGAGCATTCAATATCTATTAACTGATCCTGAGATTCAGTTTTAAAGGGGATGGGACAGAGAAGTGGGTGTATCACTATTCGGGATACCTTGTTTATTCCCTTTGTTTGTCTTCTCCCTGAGTAGCAAGAACCATGGTTGCTACTCTTGCTTTTTTTAAAAGTATCACCCCAAAATATAAAAAATGCTTGATGCTTTAAAAGAAAAAAGATTTTCTTAATTGTGTATGTTTTGGACTAATACCAATTATATGTGATAAAGCTAGATTGATTTAATTTTCTGTAGTCACAAAAATTGAATTAAAACACTCTCAAGTTGGCATCAAGTTGGACACTGTGAGTCTTACACCTGATTTCTGAACCAATTGATAAACTATCATTTATCCTTATTTGGACTGCTGTAATTTTTACGCAAATGTGCTATTCACGGAGTCCTCAGTCTCTCTAGACTTGTCACTGTCTTTTGAGATTTCTCATTAGTTTTTAAGAGGCAGACTGAGCAGCTCTCTGCCTTTGCCCTCTAGTGTGTTTTAACTCTGTAATATGTTAAAACTCTTGACATTTCTTATCCTAAGTGATAGCACCATTATATAAATGTTGTGCATCTCTCCCATTTCTACAGAGATCTCTTTCCAATTTTACAATTTTCCATTATTAGCTCCATGTTTTTTTTAGAAGTACTAGAATGCCATATCTAAAATAGTCTGAATGATTTGTTGTGCATTTGTCTTACTTTCTGGCTTCTTTGCTTATGCTCTCAGTTCATCTGAAGCCCGTTTTTCTTATTGAAGCCCATTTTTCTTATTTGACAACTGCATGCTGCTGGTTTTTTCCCACTTTTTACTTGTTTTCATTTTTATTATGATCTCATTCCCTGTGTTCCTCTTAATTTTTTGTAATTCTGTAGTTGTACTTTGTACTCATACTTAAGTTCATACCTAGATTAACTTTCTTAGGCAAAGCTTCAAGGATTCTTCCATCTTCTTGTCGTGCAAAATGGAGCATCAGGAACAAGACAATTGCTGAATATTTTTTTCTCTGTTGCAGGAGTGGTGCTTGGTTGCATAACTGGGACTGGGGCTTGTGCTTTTGCAGTACTTCTAAGTTGTAATTCATAGGAAAAATAAAACATGTTCCAAATGTGTACAATAGAATTATAATTCAAAACCTTTGTGCTGAATTGGCAGTAAGTATCAGTTAAGTTAACTTAATTGAAGTTCCTGGTACTCATTTGGCAGAAGCAAAAGACCAAGTTATGGATTCATAATGTGCAAGTTGCCAAATGGAAGTTGTGATCTTTTAACTTTAAGCTATTTTAGGTATTTTGGACTTAATTCTGCATTTTAGAAGATATGTTTTTTTCCTGACACACTAAAGCTTGCAAGTCAAGAGAAATGTAAGATTGAGAAAATTGGCAACCTTATGATAGCCTTGCTTATATTCAGGATAATTCCATTTATGTTTCAGATGTTTTTAATATGTTTTCTTGTTCTAAGACAAACAGGCTTTTGAGCCTATTCCCACATTTACATACTTATGTAGTTCTCTGTCTTCTTCACAACCTTAATATAGATATACTTCTGTTTTTCCTTGGAATAATTGGTAAGCATGAACATTTTCAGCATGTTGTGGACACAGCTACTCAGAATGGAGTTCTGAGTCTAAAGGGTTGCTTCCTAATGGGAATCACTGTGGTCCTGACTGCCCCATCAGGTTGCTGGCACTGAGCACACAGGATCCAGGAGAGCCTGGCCCAAGGGGAGAAAGCCAGCAGGGAAAACTTGTTTTGTTGCAGGGTTCGTATCTGATAAAAGAAGTGAGGGTTGGATTAAGAGTACTCTCTCTACAGGTACCCATGCTAGGGGTTAACGATGGAAATGAGCAACATTTCAATACCAACTAAAAATACTAACATTAAGCTTTCTGTCACTTTATCATATCCAAGGTACTTCTGTAAAGTATTTGAACCCCACTTTATTTTTTTCATCACAAAAAGAGATGGTTCGCTACATTTCTAATGTTTTTTTGAAATTAGTATTTGTTCTGCCTACATCTGTTTTACACATAATATGGACATCTACATGTATAGTATTTCTTTTCAAGACAGTAATTTTATGATAGCAGAAGGAATTTACCCAGTTTGTTTAAAACTAGTATACTTTTTTTAAATTCAAATTTTCAGTTGTCTGGGCAATATAAAACTGTCCCCAGATATATTTTTTTGTATTAGTTTGTAATATGTCTGCTTGATTTTCAAAATAATGTAAAAATCTATCAGAATTTTACAGAAAGTGCAACAATAATAAAATTTATTAAGAAATCCATAATTTTCTGTGAACAGTATCATTTTCCCTGAGCTGATGTGTAAGTAGTGTGTTTATCCTGCAAAAAGCAGGAAAAGAAGTTGAACAATGTTTAAGAAACTTTAGTAACTAAGGTGATAAATAATCTATATATGCAGATATCAACAAATTATGCCTTTTCCATCTTGAACCTTAGCTTATATAAGTTGGATCATGTTTCTGGGTTTCTATCATTATTGAAATACTTAATTTGGATTAAGTACTCTCTGAAATAATACTTCACCTAGCATTACCCCATTCACTCTTTTGAGTTCATAATACAGAAAAGAGTAAAGGTCCAATATGTGGTCATCATTCAAAGTGACAGTGCTACTTTGGAAACCAGTCAAACAACTTTTATTTCTCTCAAGAAGTTAAATGTCTGTTTCTTCCTGTTCTGATTCTGCTGCTTCTTCTGATGAGCCTATCCAGACACAAAAATGTTCAAATATAAACAGGGAGACCTTTTTACTTTTTAATTTTTTTTTCCTGTCTGTTTTTCTTTAATTTGATATGCTTACAAATTAAAAGCTTTTTAGGTCACTATGTAAATCTTCACAATTTTAAAGTTCAGGAGAATCTTCAGTGAAATGACAAACACTTGTTTCTGCTCTTTGTTTCATTTAAGTCTTTTAGTGTATTTTTTCTTTTGTCAGTTCATAGAGTCTATATTAGATTTTAAGTACTGTCATAACAGTTTATTATAAAAACCCCAGATGTTTAAGAAATAGAGAGATCCTGTGGGGTTTGGGAGAAATAGAGAAAACACTGGGTTTCTTATGAGCTCAGTTCAATTCCCCACTCTCTTTTAAAGAAGTAACACACTTGGCTCTGGTCCCAGCATGATCTGATCAAGGAATGAACGTAGTTTTTGCCTAATGATCAGTTTCTGGACAGATGAACACATACTGTGCAAAAAGCAGAGAATGGGAAAGTGTATTAATCCACCTAGTCATGTAGAAAAGTCCTGTTTTCTATGAGCATGCTCATCAATAATGATCCCATTTCTTCTACCATCACTTAGAAAAATTTCCATCAATTTAACTATGTCCAAGTGTACTGTAGCATTCGTCCCCTAAGAGAAATGTGTGTGTTTTTTCCAAGGGAGTTACTTCTGAGCTCCTACTTTAGCTGGGTGGAGTAGAGATTAGCAAGTGGGTGCTTGGTGTTGTCCACAAGAAATAAACCTGTGATAAATATTGACTCCATCTCATTAACACATTCTCCAGCAACACTGAAATGAGTGATTTTCTACCATAAAGGCATAACTGTTCTATAACTATCCATAGGGTAAATAAAGAAAAGTTCATCTTCCTTTCACTTTTGCCAGCATCACTCACAACTGTTATTAGTGATATCTCCTACTTGATATTGTGAGCAAATCCGCAGCATTAACAAGCTGTACTATGTGATTATTAATTGTCCCTGCCCTTATTTTTCATTTATGTCAAGGTAAATGTGATAAATGAGACAAAAATATTTTTTAATGGACAGGGAGAAATAGCACAGTTTTATAGTAGTAGCCATTGCCTAATATCTGGTCAGATATTAGATATGCTACATCTTAAAAAACCCCTGAGTTTTACAGTGTGTAGAATTCTACCAATTCATCCATAATTCAGAAATTTAATCTTATAATAATTTAGTGAGTTTTTAATTAAAAATTACTATCCTAAAAATATAAACACTGTAGCATATGTTAGTTGGGATTTTTTTCCTGCTTGGTCACAAGTCTTTGTTATTATGGGTTGTTTTAGTGTGTATTTATTTTCTTAATCTGTTACAGGTATCAAACCAGATGAGTTTATGAATAATAAGAAATCACATGAAGTGCAGGTGATGTCAGAGCTGGTAGACAACATAGCAAATTATTGTGGTATAAAGCAGGTATGAAAGCATTTCATACTGTTACTAGGTACCTTCCGAATTATTCTCCTTATTATATGCAAATACATAATTTTGATATTCTGTCACTGCTGGTTTTATTTTTCCTGTGCATAATTGTAGCTGAAGAAGAGCTGTTTGGGCCAAGCGGAGAGACAATCTTGTTCTCGTATGGTTCTAAAGGAGCTGCTTTTCAAGTGGCTCATCATCACTCATGAGTAATTTTAAGAAATTATGTTGAGCAGCTAAAAACTGTACTGCTTTTTTGCTATGGACAAGTACTGCCCTGTTTATCAGTATGATATTGCTGGCAATTTTCCATAAGCATCAGTAGGAGACCTGCCTTATGTCAGGCGCACAAGAGTGCCACACAGAGACCAAAGCAGAGTATCTTGAGAAATTTGAAAAGCTCGTCTTCTTCTGGCACAAGATTTAAATTATTTCCCATTGTTTAATACTGTTCACCTTTATTTAACATGGATTGAGATCTATCAATTAGGAATTTAGTTGTGACACTTTTAGTTGGAAGAGAGTTAAGCAGAGATTTATGTAGCAGAGTATGAATGAAATACGTTTCGTAGAACATCAGTGACAACTGGACACCCAACACCGTTATCCCCCAGCAATTACTGTATGAGCTGGCCATTTCATACATCAGATGGCAGGTTCTTCCTTGAGTGGTAAAGAATTGCAGGATTCTTTTCTCAAATTTGATTGTAACTAACCTTTTTTTTTTTTAACATGTAATTATGATTGCACAGGGTGCTACATCACTGTTTCATTAAAACTGTGTAGAGTTTTGCTTATGGATCTGTTGACAAAACACAAGCACTCCAATACTTGACTTTTTTGAGTAGTGTATTTCACATTCTATTAGACAAAAGTACACCAATACCATTTCCCCAGTTTTACATGCATATAGGATTTTTATAAGTTTTTGCCATGTTAAACTTTCTGTTAGATTCCATACCTTAGACCTGTGTTATGGTAAGGCTGCATTTCTCACTATCTGGGTGAGCTGAGTTCATTTATTCATTTTAATCTCTATAATGCTAGTAACTGGCCAATGTATCTTCATCCTTGCTTTAAACTAGAGGTGACTAATGGCTCTGAACTTGCATTTGATTCCTTTCTACATCTGAGCTGCACTTCCTTTCTGTGCAAGGAAGTAAGTGTAAATGGAGACTAATTTCCTTCAGACTAACATTCATTTCCACAAAGATTTGTGGAGAACAAACTGGGTTTGTTTAAAACCAAAGATTAATAAGGTATCTGCCCAGATTTTATGCTGAACATATTTTCTCTGAGCATTTTTTTCCTAAGTAAATATGTCTAAGTTTAAAATTAATGTACTCGTAGCATCCCAAGTTGCTTCTTACCACAGGGAAGGCCCCAAAACTTGGATTCAGCTCTGAATTGCTAAAGCTGAACTTTGGTTAGGAGGTTATTTGGCTCAGACTGAGTTTAATTTAAATAAGCAAATGATGCAGTACTCTTGATAGGTTTGGGTCAGGCCTGTGGCATCCTTGGAAACAGAGATCAAAATTCTCAGTCCTGACCATATGTTTTGTAAGGTACGACTGAGGAAGGCAAAGTTTTAGGCAGTCTTCTTATAACTGGAATTACCAAGTAAATAGAGATCTTAAAAATTAAAAGCCTTAAAATTAAGGCCAGATATTACTGGTTGAGGCACAATCAATGTGTGAGCATCTGTGGTTGTTTACAGTGATGGAAGGCAGTCTCTCCAGCAACTCTTTAAAGGCCAGCAGCAGTGACAGGTGTGGGTGCCCTCCTAAAGTAAATGTGCTCTGTAAAGAACAGAAACAGAGTAGCAGCAGATTTGTGAAAGTCTTTTATTCTATCATAAGCATGTTTTTTGGCTTGCCAACCTTTTGTTTCAAGCAAATATTAGTTGTTCAAGAATTGAAGACTTTCACATGCTGAAAAAGCTGTAGGATAATATACTTTGCTTATAATGCAATATTAAATGTTCTCTGCATTTGCTGTAAGGTGGTGTTTCATATAGCATTTTCATTTAGATTTAAATAGTTCCTGTGAGATTCAGGAAGGAAAAGAAAGAAAAACCTGTGTTCAGAAAGTAAAAAAGTAAAGCCATCTTAATAACTGGAGTTTCAATGTAGCTGGTTGCTAGTAAAATCTCAAACCAATCATTATTAGGTATAATGTCAATATGTCAATATGCTGCAATTTTATGCAGGCATTATGCACTTTTATCAGATGGTTTGGAGTATCTTTTTACATAGGTTTATTTTTTGAAAAAATTGTAGCGTTTAATAAAAAATATTATTTCAGTATATCACTGAATATGAAATGCCTACTGCTCTATATTAACTTTTTCTATTTTAATCATACCCTATAACAACATTTATTTGCTCAGAGTTACAAATCCCTAATATATGAAAAGAGGTTTCCTGTTACTTTGAGAAAAAAAAAAGAAAAGCCTCCTTCTCAGTCTTTAAAAAACAACTCCTTTTGTTTTGGTTTTCTTTCAACTTAAAACAAATACAGCAATTATAACGTTTTAGGAGAGTTTTTCCTTATTGATTTTTTTCTATCCTTCTCACAAAACAAAATGTATGCGGCATTTAGTTAAAAAATCTAGAGCCATGAAAACACGTTTTACAACAGCCCATGTCCTCAGGGTGTTTCTTTCCGATATTACAGATCACTGACAGCTTGACAAATGCCCTCCATTTCACCTCCATAGCCATGATGTATCAAGGGTGGTAGAGGATATTGCTCTCTGTTGGTATTTTATAATGTAGTATAATAAATAGTAAAATGAGAATAAAAGCAAAAATTTTAATACCACTGTAATCACTTGTAGATCAATGATTTGAATTAAAACATTGGAGCCAAATAACTAAAGGGGTTTTTTTCAGTTGTTTACTGCCGCCTTTAAGCACTGTTCCTATCATACAAATGGAACTTTATTTTTTAAAGAAGTACTTGATTAAACTCTGAAAAGAAGCTAACGTTGATTCCTCTTCGCTTAAGTGCACGTTGCTTTTCTTTAATGTATTTGTCAAAGTTTTCCTTGGAAATTGCAGCATGTGCAGCAAGACTTGCAATGTGTAATGTAAGGATGATATAATTCTGCATTCAGCATCCATTACATTTGTGATTTGGTGCTTGGAAATGTTGGAATGCTTCTGGAGACAAAGTTCTTGATTGCACTGTGCCAAAAACTGTGTTTAAACATAGTACCCAACTCACTGTGGACGAGACCTTTGGAGTTTATTATATAATGGAAATTTCATTTTAAAAGTTCATGCTTGACAGATATGCTACAGATCGCTGATTACCTTTCCCTATGTAATCAAGGGAAGGTAGAGCAGGGAATAATGTAACGCAGTGTATTTGTTTAGTACAAGATCGCTGTCTGCTTATTATTAGTCAATTTTTCCTTTAGTTTAAAAACTGTTCTCCCAGTACTAATTTAACAATGTATTGGTGTTTTCTTTTTGCTTGGAAACAACTACAGGAACTTTCCCCAAACTGCAGCTTGTATCTACAGCCACTAGAGGTCACACTTAGGAATAATTCACTGTCTCTTGTGTCCAAATGCTGCTTTTCACAGAAATAATTAAAAACCTCAAGAAGTGGATGTGCGTATGTTCTGCACAATTAAAATATACTTTACATAAAAGAGTAGGTAAAATCATTCCTTGAACAATTTTCTTTCCTTTTTTAAATGACAGAGTCACAGAATGAGTAAGGTTGGAAAGGGGTCATCTGGTCCAGGGGTCATCCTAGAGTACATTGCACGGGATTGCATCCAGACAGCTCTTGAATATCTCCAGTGAGAGAGACTCCAAAACCTCTCTGGGCAATCTGTTCTGTGCATGGTCACCTGTACAGTAAAGTTCTTCCTCGTATTCATGTGGAACTTCCTCTGCATCAGTTTCTGCCTGTTGCCCCTTGTCCCATTGCTTGGCACCATGAGCAGAGGCTGGATCTGTCCTCTTGATACCCTCCTTTCAGATACTTGTAGGCATTGGTGAGGTCTCCTCTCAGATGTCTCTTCTTGAGGTTGAACAGGCCCAGCTCCCTCAGCCTTTCCTTGTAAGAGAGATGCTCCAGTCCCTTAATCATCTTCGTAGCCCTTCACTGGACCTGCTCCAGGGGCTCCATGTCTCTCTTGTACTGAGGAGCCCAGAACTGGACACAGCACTCCAGATGCGGTCTCACCAGGTTTGAACAGAGAATATTGGTGATAGATGTGAAAAATAAATGTAATTTTCAAAAGTGTGCTTAGATTATATAAATTCTATTTCACTAAATCCACTCCTGTACAGATTTATTTCAAGAAATTTGATGGATGTAGCATGTCTAGATTACAAATATACTGCAATGTCACATGATAACTGCAGATGAGGAAGCTGTGTGCAGCCTGGGTAAACAATTTTACCTAATAGCATGTATTCTCCACTGTTCTATGTAGTTGCTAGTGACATTAGTTCAAATTTTTCTTTCTAATTCCATGACTGTCCAAATCTTTTTAATTAGAGTAATAATTAGAGTAATAAGAATATTATTAGAGTAATAAGAATAAATCTTTCTCATTCAGTAAGACTATTGCTGTATTGAGAATTCTTACCTGGTAAAAAACTACACAGTTGACTTTAAGATCACAGAATCATATAATCAGCCAGGTTTAAAAAGACCTCCGAGGTCATCAAGTCCAACCCTTGATCCAGCACTGCTGTGGTTACTAGACGTTGGCACTCAGTGCCACATCCAGTCTCATCTTAAAAACCTCCAGGGACGGTGAATCCACCACCTCCCTGGGCAGCCCA
>JAWMRA010000041.1:39173729-39195007 GCA_035584735.1 Pseudotriccus pelzelni
CACCCCCAGGTCCCTTTCTGCCTGGCTGCTCTCCAGCCACTCTGTGCCCAGCCTGGAGCGCTGCAGGGGGTTGTTGGACCCGGCACTTGGCCTTGTTTGAACCTCATCCTGTTGCAATCAGCCCAGCTCTCCATTCTGTCCAGGTCCCACTGCAGAGCCCTCCTGCCTTCCAGTTGATCGACACTCTCCCCCCAGCTTGGTGTTATCTGCAAATTTGCTAATCAATTAAGATGTAATTCTGTGTTTTAAAGTCAGGAGGTGGACCAACAAAGCAAAAGAACTAAGTGAGTTGGGAAGGATGGTTCTGATAATGTAGCTATTGGATCTATGCTTAATTTTTAAGGAAATAATTTTGCATATGAAGTGTGCCTTGTTGCTCATAATTATAGCAAATTTTCTTTTCTTTTTTTTTTCCCGTCCATTATCTAGGTGATTGATATAGGTTCTGGAAAAGGCTACCTGAGTTCATTTTTGTCCATGCAATACAACTTAAAAGTTTATGGAATTGACTCCTCCAACTCCAACACAAACGGTGCTCATGAAAGGAACAGAAAATTGAAGAAACACTGGAGAGCATATCAGAGTCGAGGAAGAGCAAACCTCAAAACCCAGAGTTCGGAAAAGACAAATGACAGGCCACTGGAGATTGAAATGAAATATAAAACAATCAATGAAGAGTTCTTAAATAATGCCAGAAGTCTTCAAAGTCGGGACCAAGCCATTATGCAAGATTTAATTCCTTCTCCTGGTTTCACAGAAATGGGTACATTTGAAACCAGGACAGAAACTGAAGCTGATTTGGTGGCTCAGACAAAATCTCATGAGGGCAAACTTTCTGAAGAAGTTCTTGATATTCTAAATGTTCTGCCTGCTGATGCTGTAGAAGTTTTTTCTTCATCTCATTGTAACTGGGGGGAACTCCGTGAAGAGGATAAAGTGCAAAGAAAAATGACATCTCGCAAGACTAAAGCAACAAAGTCGAGTGAATCGAACCTCTATTTACCCTTAACCTCTTGCATCACTGCAGAAACAGAACTCAGTGACATCGTAACAGATCTGGAGGTTATTTTTCTATAAATATTTACTATATTTAGATTGTACATTGTCTATATTGCCATTTTCATATGTACATAATGGTTGTTGGGTGTACATAGAGTGCTGTCTGTGGTGTAAATGAATATTCTGGCACAGTAATGGTTTTCAACCAGGTAGCAGAAGTATGTCTAGCAGATACAGATTGGTTTTTTGTTTTAATATATGTGATGAGACTATTTTGAAGCAGCTTTTAGAGTTTATGAGATAGACAGTAATCAGCTGTCAAAATTAACAGCATACATATTAGCACATTTAATGATTTTACAACTGTCATTATAGATAAAATGTAACTATTATGGAAGGGCTTATATATATCAAGTAGATGAATATACTGAGTACCTGAGTTTCAATTTTCCTGAATTTTCTAATTTTTTAAGTTACAGATTTTTTAATTTCAGTCAAACTGGGAAGGCATAGGACAATTTATTGTGTATAGTATTCAAGATGAAGAGTTTGTAAACAGTGTTTTTATTTTGACTTTCCAGAGTAATTTAACTTAGTAATTTACTGGTTGGCAGAGCCCAAACTCACCTGCCCAAAGACAGTGACACAAGTCTAGAAGCTCTGTGGTTGTATGTTTAGTTCCTATGCCTGAACTAATGTACATTGATTGAGTTAGATGCATTCTGTCTTTTATGGAATAATAAAAACATGCCTATGTGCAGTAGTAACCCATCTACTGTATTCCAGGGTGTAATTCATCTCTGATTCAGGACCACAGGTTTGTGCTGATGGTCCTGTAACTTGAGCAAATAAATGCTGCTGAGTATCTGAGAATGTGGGGAGCAAGCTCATGTCTGTATGCAAAAGACACCCTGAGCAGCAGGGTTTGTTGAAGCATTCACATTTGTATCCACTTAGCATGTAATATGTATGATGTAAAAGGTAGAAAAAATCCTATAATGCTGCCTTTCTTTATGGTGAAAGAGTAAAGGGGAGGTTTTACTGATTTGCACATGCATGTACTATATAATACAGATGGGTGAGAAAATCAGTAAAATTAGAATGGTTATAGACAGGTATCCCAAATGAGTGACCCTGGGCTAATTTCATGTTGATAACCTGGAGAAGAGAAGGCTCTGGGGACACCTTATAGCACCTTCCTATACTTGAAGGGGGCCTACAAGAAGACTGGAGAGGGAATTTTTACAAGGCATGGAGTGATAGGACAAGGGGGACTGGCCTTAAGATGAGGGAGGGTAGGTTTAGATTCAGTATTAGGAAGAAATTCTTTACTGTGGGGTGGGGAGATGCTGGAACAGGTTACTTAGAGAAGCTGTGGATGCCCCCTCCTTGGAAATGGTCAAGGCCAGGTTGCATGGGGCTTTGAGCAACCTGGTCCACCGGAAGGTGTCCATCCCTATGGCAGGGGGGTTGAAACTGCATGATCTTTTAAGGTCCCTTCTGACCCAAACTGTTCCATGATTCTGTAGTTCTGGGGTTAATAAATATGGCTGAAATTCAAAGCAACACCGTGTTTACCATGCAGATTCCAACTAATAATGCAAGAAGAGAAATATCTTGTTATGAATGGTGAGAAGAGGGGAAATTTTGATAGAGAAATGGAGAGCAAAGAGAAACTGCAGAAAAAAGAAAGCAGGAAATAGAATGGATAGAAAAACAGAGCATCTGAAGCTGAAGTTCTTCCTCTGTGCCTTGGAACAAAATGGCCATTTGTTGTTGAATAGGAGCAGGCATACTGAAAAACTGTGCCAGTACCACAGTTTTTGAAATAACAAAGCCTGCTCTTCAGCTTCCATCTTTATTTAGGAAGTGGTTTTAATTTCAGCACCTTAAAGGTGCAAAAATTCCATAGATATGTCCATCCAGATTTACAGCAGTAAATCTTAAGTAAGAAAGGGAAGTAGCAGTGGCACTAATAGCAAGAACAGGAAAGCTAGGAAAGACAAGAGAAAATGGCCTGTGTCCAGTCAGCATGTAGATGTTCCCTTCTATGCAGCTGTTATTCATAGTCTTGAACGTCTCATGCCTCATGGCTGGTTTTCACTGTGTTTTTCTAGCACTGAAGACCTTTTACAAATATTGAAAAATTCTAGGGCAGAACAGCAGGAGTCTTTGTGGAGTTGTGTACTTCTGCCCTACAGCTCACTCATTTGCAGCATATTTGGGTTTGGGAGTTTGTTGTTATTCATGGTCTTTCCGTTGATGAGGAAAATGCTTTATTATTGACCTTTTTTAAAAATTTTTCTTTCTAGGACTGTGTGATGGTGGGTCTACATACGTGTGGAGATTTGGCTGCAAATACACTACGAATTTTTGCTGCCAAGCCTGAAATCAAAGCAGTTTGCAGTGTGGGCTGCTGCTACCATCTGTTGTCAGAACAGTTTGAAAACCAGGAAGGTAATTCTTCAGAACTTAACTTGTGGCTGTGAGTTTGCATATGGAGAATATTATACCTTTTAATTAATAACCTCCTTGTGTTTTTTCCTTTCCAGTGGCTTATTTAGAACTGGTTTTAATAACATTATATGGGTCATTCACTCCCGGATGCCCTGGAGCTTTTTCTGTTATGCCAATATTCCTAATATTCTTACTGAGATTAGGGACATTAATGCATAATGTTTTTATGTGGTTATGCATACAGCTGGTTTTATTCCATTGCTTCACTTATAAATGTGGCGGCTTTTTTAGTCCCGTATGTTTCCATCCTTTCAAAATATTTTGTACCAGACTTTGTCCTTGCCTGTCTACATGCAACATCCTGTTATGTTGAGTTGTACATATACAACTATGAGCAGAACTAAGTTCTTGTAATGTAAGGTAATACTCAAAAATCCACTCATTTTGGTGCTGTGATCTGGATCATTGCCAGTTTAGACCATCATGGAACAGTACATACATAACAGTTTTTCTTGGGGACACAACCTAAAAATTATTTTAGAATTCACACTAAAGGCAAATTTTCCTTCAAATGTGGAGGTTTTTAATTTTTGATAGAAAGTTGGTATTTTTACTTGGAAATTCTTTTACCTGAAATTCTGTATAATGATAAACATTTAAGCAGCTGGCTTTCCTGAGGCAAGTGGTACATAGCTGAGCTGTCTAAATGACCAGATGCCAAAGTCCTGGAACCTGATCCTCATATCAACCAAACCTGAGAAAGGGGTAGATTGGCAAATTTTATTTCAGCTCTTTCAAGGAACTTCACGGACACAGAAAGGCAGGTGAAACCCAGCTGTTGCTCTTTAACAGTTAACTGCTCAGGCAGCTAGGGCACAGTCCAGACTGATTGTGATGTGCTAGCTCTTGCTTACCATAATAATCTTTTGATGTTGTTTTTGTTTTTCTCTGCAACAATTTTAATGTGTTTTTGCAGTGTATTAGTCTCAGTTATTTCACAATACTTCACCTCACTTCAAAACCAAAAAGAAAATACAATTGAAATTCCTAAGTCCTAGAAATGCAATTAGTAAAAAAACATACAATTCCTTTTACACCAGAGTTTTAAGAAATTAAGAACTTTCCACATACTTGCCTGAGTCTGAGTGTCTGAAACATTTGGTTGTTTCTTAGTATTGCAAAGAGGACATGGCTTCCTGTTCTAGTTGGAGGATTATGTTTTCCAGACCAGTGCATAAGGCTGTACCAGATAATTATTACTCAGACACCACTAAAGAATCAGGTGTTCTAAGTTCAAACAAACAGATATACATGCATGGTAATAAGAGAAACTGCAGTTTCATAGCAGTATGGAAATGAAACCAAATTGCATGTTGGAATTCCTAGCCGTTTGATTTTTCTCAGCTTGAAGGATAAAAATTTGGGCAACATAAAAGAAAATTACAGTATTTTTTTCTTGGAAAAGAGAACATCATGCCAGTGATGCTGAAAAAAATAGATTTTTTTTTTGTACTGTTACTAAGAGGGTGCATATTCTAAGATCTAAGATGTGTTCTTTGGCAGTTAAGGTTTAATACCAAGATCAGTCTTGTTTGAGGCCACTGAAAAATTGCTTTTTCACTTCATATTAACTGGAATTAACTGATATTCATAGGGAGAAAATTTACCTATTTTGATGCCTAACATAATGTTTATGTCTGAGACAGTGAGTTGACAAAATGTCAACAAAATGTTACCATGGTGTTCTTGGTGGGCTGCTGAATCACCTTGGTTATCTCAATTTTGGGGATTTTTTTTTGTCTGTGAGCTTACTACAAGGAATAATGCATTACGTTTCTCATATATTCTAAAGATAACAAAGGGATTGCAAGATTGCCTGATTCAGTTTGCCATTGGACTTTCTGAGTACTTTGGGAGCATTTCTGATGAAAGTAGTGCCAGCAGTCACAATCATTGGTAATACAAGCAGTATACAGTGTCCTTTTATGTCTATAAAAAACCTAAATTCATCTGGAAATTTTTGTTAAGGGACCACATTTCCAATTATGCTGGAAATAATTTTGATCTCTTACTATCATTAAAGTTTTTGCTTTGATTTATTAGTAGCTATAACAACCAAGAGGTGCTGTGTAATGCCAAATTGCAACTCAGTTTAAAAAAGTTGAAGCCAACAGCTTTTAACACCTGTCTTTAAATTTCTTTTGCTCTTCTAAGCAGTACCAAATTCTGTGTTTCAGTTAATAAGCTCTTGGAAAATTCTAAGTAGTTTTACTTTGGCTCTAAGGAGAATTGTCTGTTTACATAGAGCTTCTTCTAGGGATAAAATATACATAGCCATTAGTATAATTTATTCCTTCGGGGTTTTTCTTCCCTGTTACTGCATTGGATAGTCAATTACATCAAAGTAGTAAGGATTTTACTATTTATTAGAGACTTTTTACATAAACCTATTTACATAATGAGCCATTATGGCTGATTTCTGGAAAAAAACAGTTTGCTCATGATTTTTAGAGTTAGAACAGTAAGCATCAGGAGAATAACCACAGGGTGTGATTAGTCTGTAACAATTGATGAAATTAACAAGGATCTGGATAGTTACCATTTATAAGTATTGGAGAGTTTGAAATAAGATATAGATGTAGTTGTATAGATACCTTCAGTATAGCTCTTTTTGAGGATGGCTTGAATGCTACAAATCATGAACTCCACCTTTTGTAAGGATCTCTAAAATCAGGTGCCTGCTGGGCACAGGAGTTCTAGAGCCCTCTGGAAGCTGTGAAGAGTAGCTTCTCAATAATGCACTCTGGAAGAAGTCAGCAAAGCTTTTACAGGCTAAACTTTAAGCTTTAAAGGCTAGTGAACATAATTAAGGGAACCAAAAGGGTTGCAAAGGGTAGTCAAAATTCACATGCAGAATTTTATCAGATTTGTGAAACCTGAAAAGTCCTTGAGTAAGGTGGATTCAGAGGAAAAAGCTTTGAAACTGAATTTTCTGAAGGATTCCTTACGTAAACAGAATGGCTTCATATTGCTCCATTCCACTGAAATATGAAAGATTGCTCACTGTTTTGGAGTATTAGACTACCGATGATTTATGTGTTGCCTAGGTATATTTTCACAGATATTCCATAGCCAATGTCTTAGAATAGGTAACTCTGACTTGTAATCTCTCTTGAGCTGGGTTCATTTCTCCCAGTGGTTTAAACCACCACATATGGCCAAGGAGGACTTAGTCTTTCCCATGAAGGAAAAAGGCAATTAAGTAGTTAATCTACTTTGTTTGGAATGACAGAAGTAGACTGAGAATCTATGGTGTCATGGAAGATAGATGCTATGGAGCACCTGAAAAAGGGTTTTTTGTGTTTTAGTACTACCTTGACAAAGCTTCTCAGTGTATACAAAGAGAAAAAGTATGATGTATGTGAACAGATTTGAGGAGGGTAACACAGAATAATTTCCACTGAAAAATCTCAGAATGAAAAATGACTTTTCAATCCACTGAATTACATCATCAGTCAAAAGCAATTAGGTTTAGGGTTGGGATTCAGAGAGCCACAAAGCCTCTAGGGACACCAGGGCTGGAAAGGTGTGCCAGGGGGAGCATGACACTGCACCAACATCCCTGCCTCCACACCTTGCTGACCTGGGTCATTCCATGGAACTCGAGTCAAGCTTATTTTTCTAGTAATAGTAAAACTGTTGGTCTGTTGTGTTGTAAAGACCATATTTTACTGTAAAGCTTTGTGAAGTAAAATTTAAATGCTAGCACCCTCGAAATTGTAGTATTATTCTTAGATGAAAATCTACGGATGGCCTCGTATTAAAGGTATTATACAAGCTTGTCCCATTCTCTTGGATTTTCTTGTAATTATCTGTGAACATACAGAATTATTATCTGTTAAAAGGATTTTACCTTTATCTTACTTCTACTACGATATATTTTTTCTATAACTATTAAAAGGTAGAAACATCAATATAAAATTGCTGATGTTTTATTACAATATTTGTAGCAATTTATTTTATTAGATGTGTGATTTAGTCTTTTTTAAAATTTAGCTTGGAGGTAAATTTATAGCAATTTAACTAATATGTTCTAGGATTATACCCCAGCATAGCTTCAGTTCAGCTCATCGAATGATAACCTAAAATTCTCCATTTTGTTAACTGTTCATGGAAGGAATTCTGTCTGATTCTGTAGTGAATTATAACATGATTACTTCATGCGCTGTTGAACAATTGAGCTGTTTACTGTGAAATCTTCCATGAAATACCTGTACTTAAAGTGTTTCTTGAGTGGTTTTGGAGATTTATAGAGTTTAGAACAGCTGTTGTGTTCTCAGATAGAAGCACAATAAGGTATTTAGTGAGCTATATAATATTAAGTATATCTGAAAGTAGTTGCAAGCATTAAAAGAATTTCCAGGTTTTTAAAATGTAGCTTATAAATATATGAACTTTATAGTGATGTATTAATCCTACAGTTTTCATCAGTGTGCTTGAGTGGAACGGATATGAAAAAATAAATAGAACTTCAGGCAATACTGTAGATGTGTGGTCAACTTTGGATATACACAAAAAGTTCTTTCTAACTTAAAGCATGGGTTTTCCTCACTTTTTCTCCTACTTTACAGTTTCAGTAATTTAAATGAAGGTGGTTCTTTGGCTGATTATCTTTTTCAAAGGTGTCATAAAGTCCTCGGTATTACGCATGAGTACACTGCACTGATATTGTGATTGTAGCTGAGAGGGTAGTAACTTCAACTTGCATGGGTGATTAATTTGCCTGGAGAACAGGGTGTAAATTAGAAGGGATTTGCTTGAAAAGATTGGTGATTTCATCTTTCTAACTCGGTTTACTTTTTTTTTTTTAATATTTTAGCATATGTTTTAGAAAGGCTTATTAGTGTGAATCATGCAATAGCAACCACGGTGGTCATTGTTTTCTTTGAAAAAAAATAATATACTTAATAAATTCCTACTGCCATCCCTGCAATAGAAATATCCATGTACTCCATGTACTCATAATTAGACTTGAAGTTAATTAATGTTCCAGAGCTTGTCATGAGGCACTTACAAATCTTAGTGCCTTCCTAGGGCTAAAATCAATTGCAAGCTGTTTTGCCAAATTTCATCTTTATTTCTAAAGAATTTTCTTTCTTCGTCTGCTAATCATTCAGAATTAAAATCCTATTCTTAAATTATGATACTTAAATCAATATTCACCTGTTATGAGCCTCTGACATTCCTGAGGGCTAAAAAGGGAGCAAAGTGTGAGGTTGCCCGCAGAAGATTACCTGCTTGCTGTTACTCTCTAGAGATCAGCTGAGACTGGGCACTACTGCTAGAAAAGCAAGGGTTTTGCAGGGGGAGAGTTCTTTATATTTTTTTCTCTTTTTCTTTGCTTTTATTAAATGAATTAAATGTATCTCAGACTGTTGGTAAATTTGAAGTTGTATTTCTGCTGTCCTCTTTTTAACCCCATTACATGATTTATTCTTAAATATGCCCCAGTCACCTTCCTGTGCTAAAAAAACAGGATCCCAGCCAATTTGTGGGGTTTTTTTAAGATCAGCATTCTAAAAAATCAGCTGACAAATGTGCTAATGAAAACTCTAAACATTTAGAGTTTGACTACATTTAAAACTGGGTATTAAGAACATCTATAAAGTAATCTCCGTACTTTAGTTTCCCCACAT
Organism: Pseudotriccus pelzelni; assembly: GCA_035584735.1. Taxonomy (NCBI): domain Eukaryota; kingdom Metazoa; phylum Chordata; class Aves; order Passeriformes; family Tyrannidae; genus Pseudotriccus; species Pseudotriccus pelzelni. The sequence continues at coordinate 39,182,882 of JAWMRA010000041.1, forward strand.
TTGCATTAGTGTTAAACATGAAGAATTGTGTTGTTATTCAAAATATAAATGATACTGAAACAAACTGAGCACAGATTGTAATGCAAATGCTTCTTGATGTTTTGAAGAAACAGCAAGAGCCTTTGCAGCTGCTCTTTTCTGGAAAACAAACATTCTGCCTCGAAGCAGAACAATCTTTCAGAATTGGAATAAACAAATACACATTGTTCTGTGTGATGCTTAAAAGATGTTTATGATAGAATAAGAACACAATGAGAAGTGATACTGAAGTCCTGCTGCATGGAATGACTGCCTGGCCTGTATCTTGTGACTCATGCCATAGCATGGGGTGCCCGGAGGATTTGCAAACTTTTCTCTGGGTTTTTTCAGTGGATTTTTGTAAAGGAAATTACATTCACTTAAAATTGTTTTGGAAAATGTCAAATTACCAGAAATTCAGCATAAACCAAAAACGTGTGTTACAGGCGAAACATGTTTCTTATAGCACCACCACAGGTTTTGGTACTGGCTGAGAACAACTAATTGTTTCTGCTACCATTAACTACTGTTCCTCTTGCCCAATCCATTGTGCATTCTCTAAGTAAGAGGTAAACTGTTCTTTTCTCTCCGTTTTGCAGAATGCTGCGACAAAGTGTGGGGATTTCCCATGTGTCAGTATTTGAAGGACAAAGGCTGGTGTTGTGGTCGCAATGCTAGAATGTCAGCATGCTTGGTATGATTTCTCTTCTTTTTCCTGCTAAGAGCTTTGTCCAGATGTTATAGAATTCATTGTTTCTGGCTTCTAATCCTAAAGCCATTACTTTAATCCAAGACTATACAGAGTAAGATCATTAATGTTGTAAGCATGATAAATTATATCTAAAAAAATAGTATTGACCTTTCAGCTTTATATATTTTATACTTGCTAAAGGCATGAAAAAATGAGTAGTGACAGAAGCGTATTTTAAGACTGTACAGAAAGGCCAAACCTTTGCTGAAACTTAAACAAGGTAAACCCTCAGGGTAATAGTTGCTGGCCAAGGACTTAGGGGGAAACAAGGTAATTGTCAAAGGATTGCAATCAGTAACTCCCCCAATGCCTTCATGAGTCATAATACTGAATGTTCTGACTGTTTAAAACTTCAACAAACCTGCCCATTCCAAAAACTAGAAGGCCTCTAAAATCCATGAGACTTAAGAATCAGGAAACTTTTTTTTTAACATTGCACCAAGAGATGAAGTACTTTTAAAGACCTAGCCTCATCAAGATAGGTTGATGAGCTACTGTCTAATTTGAAAAAAAAAAAGATAGGTACTGGAAATTTCAACCACTTTTAGTTAGAAGATCACTATTCCTTCCCTTGATTAATTTTTAATTTCTGATATCATATTGAATCACATCAGGCTATGACTAGCCTCTGCTGCTAGCTCTGTACCTCTGTTACAGAGAACAGTGTAGACTAAAGACTCAGTATTGGCTAATGTATTGAGGTGACAGAAGCTTGAATTAGCATGATAATTAAATGCTATCGGAAGAAAGTATAGGAGGACAGTTGTTTAGTATTCATAAGGCTTAAATGTGTTACCCTTGGAAAGTAAAAGAAAAGAATTGTTCATTTTAGAGATGTTGCTATAAAACGTCACCAAAAAAGTGTTTTCTAAAGAGATTTGCCTTTTCTCTTTTTCTTGTGTCATACAATACCAATCCTTCCTCAGCTGACACATTAGCTATTTCCTCTCCTATTCCATTTCTTTTGGAAAAAGTTTGGGCTGTTTTTCAACAACATTAGGAAGATAAATTTTGTAATCAAATGACCCCCAGAAGACAGTACTGTTCATGCCGTATGTATCTATTTTAGATTTCTCAGAGATCGCAGAAATTTGGCAGTTAAAAACTTTTTTTGTTTAAACATTAACAAAAGGAAAAGAGTTCTCTTGTGTCACTAGATACTTCTGCTGTTAAGTTTGTCATTCTGTATATGCATTTTTCATGACTAGGATTTTCCTTGCCTAGTAGGAGATACAAGAGAGCCAACACAGTGCCACTAGGCACCATCTTTCTAGGGGTAAAGGCTGGCTAGGAGAGACTCAGTCTGCTGACCAATGACACTCAGCGTTCAGATTGGTTGATGTGCCTAGGGTCAAAGGTGCTGGGTGAGAGTTTCAGTTTCAGACCCATACAATACATGTTAGAACCCATATCCATCTCCTAAGCAGCAGCAGGTTCATGCTGGTATGAGAGCTGTAGCTTACACAGCAAAAGACAAACCTTATAGTTGGCCAGAGTTATGAATGAACTGCATCTACTTGGACTGTGTTCAAAGAACAGTCTGAAATACAAGGTTAGTTCTATAACGAGGAGGAGGAGTGGATGACTGAGTAACAAGCAGTCTTATTTAGTGTAGTGAAACTTGGGGACTAAAGGAAAATGACCCATAAGTGGTGAGGCATTTCTGGTTTGCTATCTAATTTGATGTAGTGTCAAATAATTTACTGAGTTTTGGGTCTTCATTTCTACTACAATCTTTAAAACTAGTTTAAAATTTTATAGGTACAGTATCTTTTCAACTGTGAAAGGATATACCATGCTTCTAATTATTTGTCATTCTTTGTCACTATGGATCATAAAAATAATTTGTATTTCAGTAGGAACAGACTCAAAAAAAATGCATTTCTTTTTAGTATTTTCACTGAAAGTAATCCTCTGAAATTCTCATACAAGACAAAGAGAAACAAACAAATTTTACATGTATCTAGTTCCACACAGTCAGATATCATTACTTTTTCTGTAAATAAACCAAAATAACAGAAGTAGCTGATTAAGAGTATCTAAAGGTATTAATACTTTAAAGTGTACAAGCTTGTGTTGTGTCACACCATTAATCTTTAACATGTCATCTCCTCTGACTTTTATATAATGTGTTTATAAAATGTTATGATAAAGAATAAACATATCAGCAATTTAATTCCTTGACTCTTAAAGGCTTTGGAGCGAGTTGCAGTTGGCCAAATGGTAAGTAATATTGTTTATTTTAGCCATTCTAAGATAAAATGTGTTTTCCCCCTTTGAATGTTCTTAATCCATGGCCTTTTATTGAACTCCTGCATATCTGGAATCTAAAATACTGGCATATACTACATCAAATCCTGATAGATAGCGGTGTGTCATCACAAAATCACATTTTTATTGCTGTGGTTGTACTTAGTGAATCTGTTTTCTTTTGACGATTAAGAGTCTGAGATAAAAAAGCACAGCTTAAAATTTAAGGCATTAAAATACCCTTTCTAACTTCCTTTGCTATCCTTCAGCTAGCACATAAATTCAGTGTAAATGTCCTTCTGATATCCCTGGTTTGGATCATTCTATCCCAATGTTTTATCAACTAATGTAAAAATAGGCATTGTTATGACAAAAGCTTGAACCTGTTAGAAACATCATCGTTCTCATTTTTAATCCCTGTATATTTTTTCCCTGTGAATATTTTGAATTATTGTTGTGCAAGTTATCCTTTAGGAGATGCTGGACACCAACGGTGCAAGTATTTAAAAGGCTAGGCTGAGAGACTTCTTTCCAAATGTAAGCCCACTGACCCCAGTAGTTTTTTCATGTGAATGTTTAATTGACAATCATTAACTATTTTTATGCAAACAGATCTTCCATACACAAAGATACGAAATTGCCAAGTTCCTTTTTTTTTAGCATAGTACTTTCTACACTGTTCAGACTGCAGAGTATGATGAGTCAGCTAAAGAATTATGCCTTTTGTATTTAAAACAACTTAGTTAAATTGTTATTTATTTTGCATTTTAGAATTCGGATCATGATCGGTATGCTTTCCTCTGTTCTTTTTCCTTCCATCAACCTTTGATCCTCAGAGTTTGAGTCCTTTTTTTTTTTTTCCTTGCATTTATGGTTATGTTAAAATCTGACCCAAAAGCATAATTTTGACTGGACGCAAGAGTGTTAGTAAATTGTCCTCTTAAATCTGACTGATTGTAAAGAACTCAAGTCAATATGTCATTAAGGAAGCCAATACTGGTTTTGTTACTCTGATCTTAATTTCAGTGCCAATTTTAAATCCTTGCTATTGTAAAATTTTTTGCAGCTGCCTACAGAATCACTGTTTTATCGAGCTGTTCTTCAGGTTATTATAGAAGAAATGTATGGTGTTACCAAAAGGTAGGAAGCTCTGAATTCACAGAATACCAACCACAGATCTGATTCTTTTCTACCTCTATTCTATAGAGAAAGTATTTTGTATATAGACATTAGTATTAAAGTGCAGGAAAGATTTACTCATCCTGAATCTATATCACAAATGTACTGCCCTTCCTCATGTGTAGCTGAAGTAGGTCCTCTTGGTACTGGGTACATGGGTGAAACATATCTTCATCAGAGAACACTCAGCAAATTTACTAAGAAGTCAGTGCAATCCTGGGTTACGCTATCATGCAGAGGTCCTGGAAGCTTTTATACTGCAGAAGGGAAAAGGCATTTCCATTTGTCATGAGAAAAACTGCTGAAAGCTCAATGGCCATGATGGCTGTAAAGAGCTACTCACTGCCTGTGCCTACCCGGGCAAGTGCTGCCTCCTTGTACGATGGGATTAGGAGAGCTATTGCTGAGTATCTGACATCTGCATTATACTCTTTCTTGTGGTTGTAGTTGGATTAGATTTTATCTAATTCTGGGGGATGTATGCCTGTTAACACTTGGAGCATGTCCAGAAGCACAACTTCCAGTTGAAAATAACCCATTTTTTGAGGTCTGATACTATTCCACAATGTCAACCAAGGCATGAGAGATGGGGAAAACCAGAAAATTCACTTCAGCCATATACTCCAGATCTAAGATAAATGCTAATGCTGATACCTCCAAAGCTTATACTAGATGTAGAGTCAGACAGCTTACCCTTCAGAAGGTCGAATTCCTGAAAGAAGAAATGCTTCTTTATCTTAAAATTACATAAAATGTCACACAAAAAATGTGGTATTTTGGTTGCTAAATTGTAAAGAAAAGAAAAAGTATGAGATAGATGTTTTATTTGTTAAAGGAAGTAATTGAGATTATACTTCTGAAATTAAAGCAATGGCTACCTTGGAAAGACCTCCCCCACCCCCAGTTTTATGTCTGAGTATAATGTTATATGGCATGGAATGTCCCTATGGTCTATTCTGTTCAGCCATCCTGGTTGTGTTCCCCCTGCACTTCTTGTGCACCTTCAGCCTACTCGTTGAGAGGCAGACAGAGAAACAGAGAAGGCCTTGATACTATGCAATCACTGTTTGGCAGTAGCTGAAGCATTGCTGTGTTACCAGCACTGTTTTAATAGAATATAATATAGAATAGAATATATAATATAATATAATATAATATAATATAATATAATATAATATAGAATAGAATATAGAATGAAAATACCTGTCAGCAGAAATAAGAATTTTGTCATTTATATAGGGAAATAAAAATATTAGTGAAGAAATTAAAAACAAGCTTCAAGTAACTTTCAAATTTTTACAAAAAATAATAACCTTAATATAGCTATAATACAATTATACAGTTGCTGTGTCTAGAAATTACTTCAGTATTAGCTAGATTGTTTTAAGTGGAAGGAGGGAAAAGGGTAGTTGTTACTAACTTGGCAGTAGTAACTGTCCAACCGATTTATTGCTCCCGAATTAAAAATTAAGTTAAAAATATATGAATTTCCATTGTTGGATGTATAAAAGCCTGCATCTCAATGCTGTATTTTCAGTGATCGACATGTTGGAAAAACTTTCTCCAAATCATCCTCCTTCACAGATTATGTCAGAAGGTCTCTGAAAAAGCTGGAACTGGATGATTCGAAGGTGAGTCACTAAATAGAGACTAAATGAAATTCTTAAATGCCTGTAAGTTCTTGAAGTCAGCACCACAATGGAATGTTTAAGCCACTGAGTTGATTTACTTCCTATATTGCTGTATGAATATAAAGCATTATCATTGTTATTAAAATTAATGGAGCAAGTCCATACTTGTATATATGTATTAAAAAAAACCCTCCAACATCAAAGTTGGGGGGGTTGTTTGTTGTGGTTTTTTTTGAAACAGACTTCCATGTTTGAATTCTTTAAAATATTCTGATTTAAAATTACTTTATTCTAATGACTTTATATAAAAACAATCCTTTTTTCTACATGGTGCTTATAATCATGATTTTTTTAAGACTTTCTATTATTTCTGAAGTAAATCCTACAAATCTCCTTTAAGACTAAAAATTTAATACTGTATTTTATACATGTTGTCATTTAGAGGTAAATATACTTTTCAGATGCCAAGTGAAGCAGGCATGAAGAACTTCTTGCCTGTGCTGACACTATACATCCCAGTAAAAAGTAACTGATGCATCCTTTTAAACCAGCTGAAATATTATCCTATACAAGCATGTTGCCTTTTTATCTGTATTTAAGTTTAAACTGAAAGAAATCAAAAAAATCATGAATCATGTAGTAAATACTTTGACCCCTTTTGATTTTCTTTTTCCCAATGTTATTGTCATCCTTTTGGACACCTTTTGAAACTGAAAATGTAACATTGTAGCAAGAGAGGCATTTCAGTCTGTGCAATATGTTTCTCTTCCAACTTAATTTCCAATGTATTTCCAGTTTAGTTTAGCCTCTAGACAGTCTTCCTTAGACCTTTGAAGGCCTCATACCTCTTTTTTCCTTTAAATTAATAAATGTTAAGGAGCAATATTAAAGTCACTTTCCTACATAGAGAAAAATAAGTAAATTCAAAATTGAGTTTTAAACTTACAAAATCTTTTGGAGATCTCATTTATGTTCTTGAGTGTCATGCCTTAGTACTACAACTGCTCAATTGGTCAACAGATGGCAACATAACATTAGGCATGGAATTTGAGTGTATGAAGATCACAACTATGCTGTGTGAACAAGTCGTGCAATAGAGACACTAGAGAGTACTAGACAGTAGTACCATCAAAGAAGAAGTAGGAGTGGCAAGTATGTAAAATATTTAAAGTAAATGTTGTTGTAGTCTTTCTTAAATTAGTGGTTAAAATCTGTAGTCAAAATGTCAAATCACTTAAAATTTGCCAGGCACATCAAGCATGAGCTATGAGAAAATGGCAAAACCAAATAAGCAAATAAATTCAAATGACATTGGAGTCATGCTTACAACATTAAGAAAAAGACTTATGCCTGAAGTTTGCAGTATTTTAAAAGGATTATATTTAATTCTGTTTGCAAATGCAGTTACTTTTTTGCTTTTCTGTATAAATAGGCATTAACATCATGCATTCACCCCAGCTGAAAGTAAAATGTGTCTTTCTCACTGTGTGTACAGTCACCCAAAAGCCATAGTGGATTTTTTGTGCAATAATAAGTTTACAAAATCGTTGATTGAACTCTGCTGGTGGAGATTTATTCACTATTTTCTTTAAAACTAATAAGCATAGAAACTTTATGTCAAGAGGTCTGATTTTAGACGTACTGCCTTTTGCTAGAAAGGATCTGGACAAATGCAAGTTGCCCTGAGAGAAAGATGTCTGTCAACACTACTTCAAACTGCACATTTGTGTGGTTACTAAAGACCTGATTCAAGTCAGTGCTTACTTTTGCTTATGTTTCTCCTCATTTTATGTGCAGCTGGCTGCATACTGAAGACTGGATTTTATGCCGATGTAAACAATATTATTTTTTATTTCCCAGCTATGTTGAAATCTGCAGCAGCACAAAAACAGTGCTATTTTGATACTACTGAGAGGAAAGTTGTAACTGCTCCCTCAACAGTGGTTCTGACCCTGCAGTTTTCATGGTGTAGTCAGCACTATATCGACACAATACTGGAGAATTTATTAAATTCCTCTTTTCAGAAAAAAAAAGACATATCTAAAAATGTGATGAAGCCTAAACATTTGCTTTCAAAGACAACATAAAATCAGAGTAATTTATGCAGAATTTATTTTCTAGATGTGTTCAGAAATGAATAAAAGAGCAGCTGTTCTGCATAGACCAAAAGTCTACTTTTTCTTTGGCAGTGGCCAAAAACTGATGCCTTGGGAAGAATATAAGGTGGGAGTAAGCATATATGAAGCTTATTTCCAGAATAGTCCAAAACGTCCTTGTCATTCACAAGAAAAAAGGGAGGCAATCACTGTTTTAATACATAAATTTATTTAGGTTATATTTAAAAAGCAGCTAAAACTTGGTGACACTGCATAATACAACGAGAGAACTGTGAGAAAAAATTGTTTCTGTATGAGTCTCTGTTTTACATGTGCAAAAATATCTTCTAAAAACCAGTAGTCAGGAAACTGCAAGTCTATAGTATTTTACTAGGCTTATCAGAAAGTTAATTTCATCTCTCTATGATAATAAAAGTACTGGAAAGTAGAGGGGTATCAAGGAATCACAGAATATCCTGAGTTGGAAGAGACCCACAAGGATCATTGAGTCCAACCCTTAGCCCTGCGCAGGACCGTCCCCAAATGTCACATTATATGCCTGAGAGTATCATCCAAGCGCTTCTTGAACTCTGTCAGGCTTGGTCCCTCGACTTCCCTGGAGAGCCTGTTCCAATGCCCAACCACCCTCTGGGTGAAGAATCTTTTCCTAATATCCAGCCTAAACCTCCCCTGACACAACTTCAGAAAATTCCCTTGGGTCCAGTCTCTGATCACCACAGAGAAGAGATCAGTGTCTGCCCTTCCTCTTCCCCTCACAAGGAAGGCATGAACTGCAATGAGGTCTTCCCTCAGTCTCCTCTTCTCCAGGCTGAACAGGCCAAGTGATCTCGGCTGCTCTTCATATGGCTTCCCCTCAAGACCCTTCACCATTTTCGTTGCTCTCCTCTGGATGCTCTCTAATGTCTTTTTTTATAATGTAGCACCCAAAACTGCACACAGTATTCAAGGTGAGGCCACACCAGTGCAGAGCAGAGCAGGACAATCCCCTCCCTCGACCAACTGGCGATGCTTTGCCTGATGCCCCCCAGGACAGAATTGGCCCTCCTGGCTGACAGGGCACTGCTGACTCAGATTCAACTTGCCATTGATCAGGACCCCTCGGTCCCTTTCCACAGCACTGCTTTCCAGCATCTCATTCCCCAGTCTGTCTACATTCAGGGTTACCCTATCCCAGGTGGAGAATCCGGCACTTTCCCTTGTTGAACTTCATATGGTTGGTGATTGCCCAGTCTTCTAATTTGTCAAGGTAGTGGCACTAAGTTTTTAGGAGTCACTGCCAGGGTTTGGTAGTTTGTCATGGATGGTAGTATCTTGGATGGTTTTGATCACTGTGGCTGAATGTGGACTGTGGGATGTAAACATTCTTCCAAACTTACGGCTGTTCCGGGACTGAAGTTTCCTATTAACTGAGCCAAAATAATGTCCTCAATCTATAGTGTTTCTTTTCAGTGTGGAAGAGCCTGTCAAGTCCAGATTAAACACTTAGATGCAAATGAAATAATTTTTCTGCATTTTGGTACAGGACCATTCCCTTCATACATCTCTCCACCTCGGTAGTAAAAATGAGATATGCAGCATGACTTCTGCATGTCTGACAAAATATTCTCACTTTGTGAAGGCAGAGGGAGGTCTTTTAGTGTGAGCATGATGCTTCACAGGTATGGTTATATTACTTATATCTTCAGAATTAATGGAATTGCTTTATGGGCCATGGATCATAAAATCATAGAAGGGACCTTAAAGATCATCTAGTTTCAACCCCCTTGCCGTGGGCAGGGACACCTCTCATTAAACTAGGTTACACAAAGCCTTATCCAGCCTGCTTTGAACACTTCCAAGGACAGGGCATACACAGCTTCTCTGGACAACTTGTTCCAGTGTCTTGCCACCCTCACAGTGGAGAATTGAAGAAATTATATGTAATTTAAACCTACCCTCATTCAGTTTAAAGTCATTCCTTCTTGTCCTATCACTACATATCCTTGTAAATAGTCCCTCTCCAGCTCTCTGGTAAGGCCCCCTTTAGATACTTGAAGGTGCAGTAAAGTCTTTCTGGAGCCTTCTTTTCTCCAGACTGAACAGCCCCAGTGCTCTTAGCCTGTTGACCACAACTCTCTGAGTGCAACCATCCAGCTAATTCCTTATCCACCGAGTGGTCTCTAGAGACAAGGATGCCTCCAAACATGTGGGATAGTGTCAAATCGTTTGCACAAATCCCAGTAAATGATGTCAGTCGCTCTACCTTTATCTACCGGTGCTGTAACCTCCCTGTAGAAGGCTACCAGATTTGAAGGCACAGTCTGCTGTTAGTGAAGCATATTGTCTGTCACCTACCACCTCCTTATTTTCCATGTTCCTTAGCGTAGTTTCCAGGAGAATCTCCTCCGTGATCTTGTCAGGCACAGAGGTGAGGCTGACTAACCTGTAGTTCCCTGCATCTTCCCTTTTTCTGTTTTTGACAATGGATTATGCTTCCGCTTTTCCAGTCCATGGGAACTTCACCAGGCTGACATGACTTCTCAAATATGCTGGATAGTGGCTTAGCTACTTAATCTGCCAGTTGCCTCAGGACTTGCAGATGCATCTCATCAGGTCCCATGGCATTGTGCATCTTCAGGCTCATAAGATGTTCTTGAGCCTGATCTTCTCCTACAGTGAGTGCTTCTTCAGTCAGTCAGTCCCTGCCCCCTTCTGCAACTTGAGTGGTGAGGCTGGAACACTTGCTGGTGAAGACTGAGGCAAAAAAGTTGTTGAGTATCTCAACATTCTCCATAACCCATATAGCCAGGTCTCCTGCTTTCTTCTGGAGAGGGCCCACATTTTCCCTAGTCTTCTTTTTATCACAAATGTACCTATAGAAGCCTTTCTTGTTGCTCTTGATGTCAGGCAGATTTAATTCTAAGAGGGCTTTAGATTTCCTAACTTGATCCCTGGATGCTTGGACAATATGTCTATATTCCTCCCAGGCTACCTGTCCTTGCTTCCACTCTTGATAGTCTTCATTTTTGTTTTTGAATTTGTCCAGGAGATCCATGGTGGTTTTGCTTGGCTTCTTTGAGCTTGGAGAAGATGACCCTTGAATATTAACCAGCTTTCTTGGGCCTCTCTTTCCTTCAGGGATTTATCACATCGTACTCTGTCAAGCAGCAGGACATGTTCTTCCATCTCCCTTGGCTGAAGGTGCTGTTAAATAAATCCAAATATGTTCAATATACATTGTGCTTACTAGTTCAATTGTACTGGAATTCCTAAATTACTTCTCTTTGCTACATTGACTTTGTGCTTTTGCAAACTTCAGACTATTTAATTTTGAGTTTTAAAGCTGGTAGACAATACTGAAATCAGAATTTATGCAAAAGTACAATTTTTTTCACTAATTGGTTATCTTTTGTCAGACAAGGTTTTTTTTTTTACACTGGGTAAATGGAGATATGCTTCTCTTAGCTTACCATCGACTGTCCTTGAGTTGTAAGTTCTCCTTAGCAGTGACTAGTGGAATATCATAAAATGCAGTTTGCAAAGGAAGGGACATATGATAAAGAATCTTACTGTGTGGTTTAACTTTACTGTTGTTTTAAAAAGCATTAAAAAGCCACATACTTAAGACTGGGGAATTGTCAGAAATGAAATTGTATAGTACATTAAGACATGAATATGCTGAATATATACAGCTGTGGATGTGGTCTACCTGGACTTCAGGAAAGCCTTTGACACTGTCTCCCACAGCATTCTCCTGGAAAAGCTGGCAGTCCATGGCTTGGACAGGGGCACTCCGTGCTGGGTCAGGAACTGGCTGGATGGCCGGGCCCAGAGAGTGCTGGTGAACGAGGCTGCATCCAGTTGGCAGCCGGTCACCAGTGGTGTTCCCCAGGGGTCAGTGCTGGGGCCAGTCCGGTTTAACATCTTTATTGATGATTTAGATGAGGGGATTGAGACCATCATCAGCAAGTTGGGGGGGAGTGTCGACCTGCTGGAAGGCAGGGGAGCTCTGCAGAGGGACGTGGACAGACTGGATAAATGGACTGAATCCAATGGTACAATGTTTAACAAGACCAAGTGCCGGGTCCTGCACTTTGGCCACAACAACCCCCTGCAGCGCTACAGGCTGGACACAGAGTGGCTGGAGAGCAGCCAGGCAGAAAGGGACCTGGGGGTGCTGATCGACAGGAGGCTGAACATG
>JAWMRA010000041.1:39195396-39216270 GCA_035584735.1 Pseudotriccus pelzelni
AGGGACCTGGGGGTGCTGATCGACAGGAGGCTGAACATGAGCCAGCAGTGTGCCCAGGTGGCCAAGAAGACCAATGGCATCCTGGCCTGCCTCAAGAACAGTGTGGCCAGCCAGGAGCAGGGAAGTGATTCTTCCCTCTGTACTTGGCACTAGTGAGGCTGCATCTCAAGTGCTGTGTCCAGTTCTGTGCCCCTCAATTTAGGAAGGACATGGAGGTGCTGAAGTGTCCAAAGAAGGGCAGCGAGGCTGGTGAAGGGTCTGGACTACAAGTCTCTTAAGAAATGGTTGAGGGAGCTGGGGTTGTTCAACTTGGAGAAGAGGAACCTCAGGGGAGACCTTATCACTCTCTACTGCCTGAAAGGAGGTTGTAATGAGGTGAGTATCGGCTTCTTTTCCCAGGCAACCAGCAGTAGGACAAGAGGGCACAGTCTTAATCTGTGACAGGGGAGGTTTAGGCTAGATATTAGGAAGAAATTCTTTACAGAGAGAGTGGTCAGGCATTGGAATGGGCTGCCCAGGGAGGTGATGGACTCACCATCTCTGGAGATATTTAAGAAGAGATTGGGTGTGGCACTTTATGCCATGGTCTGGGTGATGTTAGCTCAAAGGTTGGACTTGGTGATCTCAGAGGTCTTTCAACCTACTTGATTCTGTGATTCTGTAATTTCATTTTATGTTTTATGTTATTTTACACTATATTACATTACATTATTTTTAACTACCTTAGTCATGGAAAAGTTGTAAAATTTGCTGTAAGGTATGGTCTCCCAAGTGCTTTGAACTGATCTGAGACACTGCTCTGCTAAAAGGGTTGCCTTACTGCTTTCATATACTCTTGTTAGCGTTCCTGATAATGCTTGTACAAGAAGAGAGAGGAAACATGGAATTGTGCAGTCAGTGCAGGGGAAAGCAGTCCCTTTGAGGCAGCAGAGGAATTGCATCTGTTTAAACAGACTGTGGAATAACATCCTTAGGTGTCTCTCCTCTGTAGGGCATGTACAGCTTTGGACAGTAAAAGAGACTTTCCTTCAGTCAAAATGCTCAGTCTATGGAAAGGCAGAGCTCTGAGAAAATGTTTTCTGAAGAGATGTTAAGTGTGGTATCACTAATTGTCTCATACTTTGTGCCTGAATGCTTTCTTTTCAGCTCAGTCAGCATGTCTGTGGGACTGCAGTCCAAGCTGGGTGTGCTCAGGCACATGGTATCTCACGTGCTCTCAGGCCTCTGTTGGCAGTCTCGTAGATGAGTCAGCCCTGTGGCACAGTTTTAGTGCCACCTCCAGCATATCGTGTAGTTATAACTAGGTCAATGGAGACCTTGCTAGGTCTGCTTGGTTGTTTCAGCTGTTTGAGCAACCAAAGAAATGAGTTTAAAGGAAGGTTACATTACAGTGCAAAGAGGTGCTTTTGTTCACAACTTGATGAACACCCAGAGACGTTGTAGCTGCACAAGGGAAAAAATACTGGCAAAAAATTCTCTGTATGAAGTGAAGGTTAGTTGAATGTCAGTAACTTAAGCTAGATCTTTGAGTGCAGAATCAATCTTAAGACAAATAGATGATAGATTTATTTGACTTTTCTCATGTTCATAGTATCAACATCATAATTTTTTGGCTGCACAAATGCATGACAACCCAGAGAACAGTTGCATGGACAGTGAATGAATGAGGCTTGCTTTGCGTGTGGAATTACAGTTCTCCTGAAAATGCAAACAGTAATCTACTCCAACTTCACCTTGGAAGGATAGCTGATGATTGCATTGGGTACCTTTCAGGAACTGAAGGCAAGTAGCAAGCTGTTGCAGTTTCAGTCAAAGCCAGTATTATCTGGGTTTTAATCTTCCAAGAAATTGGATGCATGGCTAACTACCAGTTACTCTTTTCATGGGTAACTTTTCTTTTTTCCAGCTTTATCTGGAGACACAGTTTGGAATACTACCTAATCTATCCATGACAGCAGGATGCATTCAGTCAGAATGCATAATAAACAAGGAGGGAATGGAAAAGGACATACTTGAGTATGGCAACGTCCAAGAGACATTTCTGATCCCCTTTTTATTTGTCAAACATTTCACAGTTTGTTTTCTTTCAATTTGAGTGCTTCATCTTGAAAAATGTAGAACATAAAGGAAGCAAAAGCAGAAAGGTTTCATGATCAGATTTTTCCAAATATAGATCTTTGTATTTTAATTCCAAATAGCCTGTAATTTCAAAAATCCATTCTACTAAAACCCTATTAATACTCAGTTGAAATAGAAAGCTTATAAGGCAGACGTTAAATAAACTATTTTATTTATATCATGACTGATGTATTTTAGTTGCTTTGACTCTTTAGAGGGGAATAGAGAAAAAAAAAGAACTTCTAAAATATTTGCAGAGCTCTACAGAAAATAAAATAAGATTTAAAAAAATTCCTGTTAGTCCACATTAGAAATGCCAGATCAACTACTCAATCTTGTATCTGCAGTTGGGAAAAAGTACTTTCTAAATTAAAATAATATGACTGAAATACTACAAAAGTTTTTCTAATCCCTCTTGTTTTAAGGCAGAGTTAGAATTTTGTATCCTCCCTGAAAAATATTGGTCAGATCATCTAAAATCTTCCAGTAATGAAACTGTTGCCAGTCCTTAATTAACCTCTAAGAAAAAAAGTCTCTTCAAGGTTTTGGCTAACTTTTTTTTTTTGCTGCAATACAAGTCCTATCCACTGTAGACACAGTGAACAAACTGTTCTCTGCCTCTTGGTGATAGCCTTGTAAACACTTTTATTACGCCCGCTCTCAGTTTTGTCTAATTTAGCCTGATCAGTTCCAGTTTTCTGAGTGTTTCTCCTTAGATCATGTTTTCTAAATTTCTGATCTCTTTTCTCTCTCAGGGCTTTTTCAGACAGTTCATTTCTTTCTTTGAAATCTGATGCCCAAAAATGGATGCAGTATTCCAGCTAGAGCTTTTCCACTGCCAGAGTTGAACGATTACTTCCTGCACTTTGCAGGCTGCTCTCCCATACACGTCACAGAATGGTGATTGCTGGTTTTTTGCAGAAGCACAACTGCAATTCTCGCTCAGCTTATGATCTGCTATATCTCTCAGCCTGTCACTTGGTGTTCCCCGTCCTGAACAGCTGATTATTTCTGCCTGAGCCTAGTCCCTTCTGCTTTTCTGTACAGCGTTTCAAACTTCTTTTCTAAGCAATGCTGCAATTTCTGAAAATTATTTCAAGTTCTGGCAATGCCTTCCTGTTGCACGTTAGCAGACCTAATTAACATGGATTCTATTCTGTTGTCTGAGTTCTTAATGAAAATACTGCATCCCATAATGGACCTCCAGTCAGCAGGTCTTTCAGTTATTCAAAGACTCATTAGAAGCTACCGTCTGGTTATGGTCATTCAAACAATTTTCACTCACTGTGTAGTACTTTGGTCTTAAATTTGTTTCTTACATTTGCTTATAAAATTATTATGTGAAATGTTGTCAAAAATCTTTCTGAAATTGAAATATATGATAGCCAGCTTTTTTTCTGTGTTGTGAATCCTTTTACCCTCCTTAGACCAACTTGTGATTTGTTCTGGACTAATTCATGTGGACAAATTCATCTGCTTATGTTGTAGTGTTTTTTAATTCTTTATTTGTTCCATTTTTTCAGTGCATTTAATTTGAGCTGTGTGTTCTATGACAAAAGAGATACCCTCTGACATACCCTCTTTGAGAACTTCCCAGCGACAATGAGTAATAGTTCTGAGGTCCCTTTAGTCCCTGCTTGGCTGTCTTAGGATGAAGTTCATGATACCTCATTTGAAAACTTACAATTTTTTAAGTGTTCCCTAGTTTGTTTCCCTATTTTAGGCAGAGATTTTACATCTTTGCAGCTGGATTAGCCACATGCTCTCAAGATGATTCTTCTAATAAAATGTTCAAAAATGCGTTAAACACTTCAGCTTTCATAGTCTTTTGTCATAGTCATAGAATCGTTTAGGTTGGAAAAGACTTTTAAGAGCAGCAACGTTAACTCAGCACTGCCATGTCTGTCAGTAAACCTTGTCCCTTGGAGCCACATCTACACATCTGTCAGTGCCATTACTTTTCTGCTAAGTTGTGGTCCAGCTCATTCCATAGTCACGAAAGAAGAGATATACTGCTGTTGAGGAGGGGATAAGATATATGGGAAAGGAAATGAGAATGTTATCTCCAGTTACTGTATAATTGTCATTTAGGAATGACTGGAGCTTTCTGAGTATTGAATGTATCTCAGGATTTCATGTCAGTGCAAAATGCTGTCTGAAGAACAGTTATTGTAAATTGGAACTGAGAAACTGCTATTGGAAAGTAATTATAAACCTTAGAAAAGGGCTAATTTTAAAAGCAAAACATGGATTTCATTTTGTAGTGTGAGTTTCAGTCAGGAAAAAATATTTAATTGTAAAGTTCTCTCTCAAAAAAAGTAACTAGAATAACTCTGATATCTATTTTTCTTAAATCTCTTCCAGCTTCCAGACAGCTGTATAATGGATTACTATGAAAAATACAAGCACAGAATGAACGAGCTAGAAGCATTTAATATGGTAAAAGTTATAGGATTAATACTATTACCTTGTATATACATGCTAGTCTAGAACAAAGCCCTGTTAAAGTTTTATATGGAGGTGGACTGTCTTACATTGGTATGCAATCTCAAAAAACAAAGCAGCCCGCCCTTCCAAGCTTGGGAGCATAACCTATTCCAAAACTATATTAGGTGTAAGTAAAATAAGAAAGCGAATACATGGAAGATTCTTTTTCAAGAGGGACTATTACACTGGAAAATGGAATGTCAGTCTCCTTTTAAACCTAGACTTGTCTCCATGCAGTTATTTCATAAAAATTCTTTTTATTAAAATTCATTATTTCCCTCTTTAAAAATGTTCTGCTACATATAGTGTAATTTTCTTATTGGACAATGTCTGAAAACCAGCTAAATAACATAGTTCACTGGCTTTAGGACATTCCATGTATTTTTGTCTTTTAATATAATCTGTTTTGAAGATGTCCATCCCATAAGGAAAATTAACAAACTGACATTTGTACAACAGAACCCCTAAAAAATGATTGACCTTCCTGGGCTTGTTGTGAGGAAGTATAACCATTTGGAAGTGTATTGCCTGTCTTTCCCAAAGGGATTATAGTATCTAATTTTTCTTTCAGCTGAAGGTTGTTCTGGCTCCTTGCATAGAAGTTTTGATACTTCTGGATCGTCTTTGCTATCTCAAGGAGCAGGTATTTTTGCATTATATTTTATGATACCTAAAGGCTACATCAGTGAAATGAGGTTATTTCAGTCTGTTTATTATGGTGCAGACCAAAAGTCTCTGTTGCAGAATTATTATTCTCATCATATTTGCAAAAGTATAAGCATTCATTCCATTTAGGATAAACATATGCCCAACAGATGTTTTTATTTTCAGCAAAGCAGCAACAGTAAAGTTTATGTTCTTTTAATTGTATGGTAATTACTAGTCAGTAGGCAGTAAAAAATAAATTAATTAAATATGCAGCAAATCTCATTTTATACAACATTGAGATATTTATTAATTAAAAGGAATATTAGAAACGTTAAACATGGTGCTGTTCATGCTAGAACTTCCAATTAATATGCTTTAGAACATATAATTCAAGAAATTTTGAATTAGATCCAAAATGTTTATGATTTCCTTTTACTGTTTCTTAATTAAGATCAATGATGAGAGAGGGTGCACTTTTTTCAACTGTATGGCTCAACTGAGGTACATTTGACTAACACACAGCCTGAATATATTTTACAAGTATAGACCTGGGATATAACAAGCAAACGCTACTACATTTACTCCATGATGATTTATATTACACTGTTTCTTCTAACGCTAATTTTGAGCTTGGCCTGATTAACTCAGAAGCAGCAGTAATAACTTTTTCTGCACCAATAAACAATTTTCACACAAATAATAATTTGCTGGGAGAAAATGGTAGCATCTTCCAGCTTCTGCTCTGAGCCATGGTCAAAACAAATTTTTTTAATAAAGTTTAAACTCATTCGTATGAATAGCTATGTTTTCCCACAATAAACCTTACATTTTAACAGCTCCATTTTATAATAAGTGAAAACTCACTTTATTCTCTGCCAACTACTGAGTTGTAGTAAATGTATGCTTTTGTTCTAACTGGTATTTTTACAGAGAGGCAATTTGAAATATTTAAATGACGATGTATTTTCCCAAGTGCCAACCAGTAAAAATTTGCATAGAGACCTCTACGATTTCCAAGATGGGAGATCAAACTTGCTGCATTTAGCACTAATTTACCTTTTCTAAATGTAACATATGCATTAATTTAATCTTGTACTGGTTGATTCATAAAATGTGTTTAGGATTTAAAATAGAAATTATAAAAGCCATATGCAACATGATGACCAGATCCAGCTGGCCTGATTCATTTGAAAAGTCAGTTAATTAGCTTCAGGAGTAGAATGTGCTGCCTAAAATGAGTATGTCTTGATCCTTAATTTCTTTGCTCTAGTTCAGTCAAAGAACAAACCCTTATTGATGAAGGGGGGGAAGCTATCATTTGATAGTGCCAGAAATAACTAAATAACTTGAAAATGCATCCTGTTATGGTTGTCTGTTTTTTCACAACAAACTTTGCCTGATTTTCTTGTTAGATAAGTGGTTTTCCCGCTTTGCATTAAGGATAATTATTTTTATATTCAATTTTGTATTTCAAAATGTGGACCTATTATCATAGCTTTTAAGTCAAACACATTTGTATGTACTTCAATCATATATCATTTTACAGGAAAGCATTGCCTGGTCTGGACTTGTGAAGTTATTTGATCCTGTGAAATCCCCCAGATGCTATGCAGTTATTGCTCTGAAGGAAGAGTCATGTTCTTAACTGGAAGCAAATTGCAGAGAGGTTGAAAATTCTGAACTGATACTGTTGTTTCCTCTCTTTTATTCTGTTATTTTTAATTGATTCCTCAAGTACACTGTTTGCTTTTCAGCTGCAAAAGAAAAAACTGCAATGCCTCTGAATCTTCAGAAGTAAATATCTCCTTTATAAATATGATGGCTTCCTTATGTCAGTTATTAAACAATGTTGAACATCTGACTTTATTGAAAAAGCTATGACCTGTACTATGTGATTGCTATTTAAAATAGTTTTTATGTTTTTTCTTTTTAAGGTACTATGCTTATGTATCAATACCCCTTCTCTTGATATTTCTAATCTCAAGATTATACCTTCTCAATTTCTACCAGTGGCTGGTATCAGCAGTCTCAGACAAGAGTCACCCTTTTTGCTTTTCTGGGTTCAGATGCTGCAGAATATAAACAGAAAAATAACCTGCACTGTAAACAAGAGGCTCCTAGACTAAACAGAATCTTTTTACTTCCTGTTCTGCAGGTTATCAGGACCAGCTTATTTACAGACTAGTGTAAAAGAGCCTAGATAGTGACTACCTGCAAAGGACAGTTTTCTATTAATCCTTTCCTCCTTTAGGGATTTTCCTGGCATGCACTTGTTTGCCTGCCACTCTGAAGAAAAAAAATGCGTGTTCTCTAATCCAGTGGGAGATTTCCCAGTGCTAAAGAATCAGCTGCCCTGCTGGGGTTCACTCTGTAATCCTTGGAAAGCTATTATTTAGCCAAAATCTGTTGAGTGTAAATACTTTGGTACCCAGGTGAATTGAAACTTCCTAGGCAGTTTCTTGTTGTCTGTGCTGCATTCATGAGTGGGAAATTTATTTGTTGACTGTTTATCTCAATGGGTTGCCTAATTAAAGTTGCAGATTTTCCATCAAATAAAAGAAAGAAAAGTTTATATTTTAAGTCCTAGTGCTTTTATTAGAATTTTCCAGCATATATAAAATATAATTAACTACCAGTACACAGGGAAAAAAAGGACAAGTAAATATTAAAATGTTGTGAAGAAGAAAAGGGGAGAATACACCTAGAAGATGAGAATAACAGAAAATATTTTTATATTAACTATTTAGCAACAGTAATAGTCATGGGAGTCAGACTGAGATAAAGATGTGAGTAGAAATTAATCTTATTATGTTGCAGTTTGCAAAATATAATGAGAGCCTGTGAACGTGGTCATTCAGGAAAAGAGAAGTAAGGTATTTTTCTAACAAGTCAGATCTTTATTGATGTATTCACTTGGAAGAAATGCTTCTTTTTTTGTGTGTAAGTTCTGTGCTATCTATTTTGGAACTGACAGTCCTTATTAACTCCATGGTTCCACTATGAGCTTCTCACATTTGTTTGATCCCAGTACATTCAATCCTTACAGCTACTGAACACCTTCAGTACCCAAGGAAATTAACAGAAGTTGAAGGTGCTCCCAGCATCTTCGGAGTAGAGCTAAGAAGAGAAAAATGAGGCCTTCCATGTATGCCACCTTCTGTTATATAAAGAGTACCAAGGAAACTAACAAGCTGCTGAATTCTTTTCCCAGGAGAGTAATCAAAAGAAAGAAAATCCTTTCCTAACCTCTAGACATCTGGAAGTAAAAGAATATCTGAAATAAAATATCTGAAAAGAATATTTGAAATAAAAAGGCAATCTAAAGTATATGATGTTAAAAAGAAAAAAGATGAATAAAAATCTTAGAAAAATAGGGTTTATTACATTATGTTCTGCTAACACATGATGACTAATTATTAGTGAAATGTTAGAGTGTTGCCATCCCTATCTTATGTGCTGTTGGAAAAATGTACTTGGGGAAGAAATTGCCTTTTTTCTGAATGAATTGATTCTTCTGCTTTTTCAGACCAAATACAAAAACTGTGCATATATGATGTCCAAACAAAGAAAGCACAGTTTCTCACTGAAAGCAAGGGCTTAAAAAGTACCCTATTATGGCCCAAATATATGCATTTCAGCAAGCCCCATCTGGTTTAATCTGAACACAGTCAAAATTGCAAAGGGTATACAGACTATTGCTAATTTTGTGTGTAATGCCAGGTAAATTCAAAGTTAAATTTTTATTATTATCTTAAGAGGCAATTTGCAACAGTTTAGAAAAACAAGCACATCTCTAGGATTAGCACAAGTGCTTTTCTGCTGATCGAAAAAGTTCTGAATAAATTTGCATTCCCTTTCCCATCAACTTCTCAGGCTCTTTCAGTACTTTTCATGCACTTTGTAGTCTATGCAGGCAAAGACAGAGGCAATGTGCTTCTTAGAATAATAACTATCTAGAGGTTTATATGATGAGTTTGCATTCAAGCAGTCAGTTGCTGTCTGCTCTCAAAGCTATTTCAAAGCTTTGGATGCCTGAACACCTTTAGGTTATTGTTTACACAATGGAAAAATCCCTGACAGTAATCATTTTTCTTCATGGTTATTGCCAGAAGTTCTTTCATAATGTAAACTGTATCCTAAATATGACAAAGTCTTTTGATAGGAAGGAATCTCCATTTTCTTTCAGGGTGACACACTGCTATCTGTGCTGATATGCTGCTTAAGGAACAGGATTCCCATCAGGTATATATCTGATTCTGTTCATGGCACAGCTATACGATCTGTAGCAGATTTGGAATATTTTATTTATTTTTCTTAGGGCTGAAACCTGTCCTTAGATGGAGAAACAAGAGTATATGCAAGGTGTGTGTGCAAGATCTCCAAGCCTGCTTTTTTGACAACAAACTTTAATTCTGCAGGTCTAGTGGTGTTCTCAGGGGTCACTAATGGGGCTGGCACATCTCTGTCAGTGACATGGACAGTGGGATCGAGTGCACCCTCAGCAAGTTTGTCAAAGACACCAAGCTGCGTGGTGCAGTCAACACACTGGATGGAAGTGGATGCCATCCAGAGGGACCTGGACAGGCTTGAGAAGTGGGCTTGTGAAATCCTCATGAAATTCAACAAGGCAAGTGCAAGGTCCTTTACTGTTTTGTGGCAATCCCAAGCACAAATACAGTCTGAGCAGAGAATGGAACAAGAAGAACACTGGGGAGAAGGACAAGGAGGAATGGAGCAACTCAAGTGTATGTGTGTGGGAGGGGGGGAAGGGACAAGCTGAATTTCATGGAGGTAAGGTCATGCCTTGTCCCACACTTCAGGAGCTGCCAGCTCACCACCTTGGCTAGGAGTTTTACTTTAGTATATAACAGGGTTCTTTAATACCTTGAGATGGTATCAAGAGAATAAAGTCACAGGCTTGTTCCCAAGGAAAATCTTTATTAATTTAGGGGAGCAAATAAGGGAACTTGACCAAAGTTCAAAAGGACACAACACAAGCTAGTCGAAAATGTTCCACCACGATACCACCTCAGCATATACTATTAATCCACAACACTTAAGTCAAAATCCCATCAATGCTACAACACTTAAATCAAGATTCAATCCCTCCAGCTCCAAGCCACTCTACGCATCAAGAAAGGAGCAAAGAAAGAGAAGCAGAGGGAGCAAGAAGAGAGAAGGAGGGAGAGATAGCTACCACTGAAGCCTTGTAGAAGACCAGGGCTCTCGTAAGTCCAATGGCAGGGCCGCGACAAGAGGCAAACACATGCCCTTGGTTTTGTCTGCTCTGGTCCCTGTGGCCAGCCAGGCAGGGTCTCTGACCCACCAGCCACTCTGGGGTTCCAGGTCGGGGTGATGGGCTGTGTCCTCACTGTCCCTGCCAACCTGAGCTGGGTGAGGGGCTGCAGGAGGTGTGCTGTGTTGCTGTTTTCCCAAGCTGTTTGTGACTGACAGCTGCTCCAGGGCTTCCCCATGTGGGCTCCAGGGGCCTGCCACAGGGGATACGATGTCACCCCACCTCCATGAGGTTCAACCCATCCCTTCCCCCTCCACACACACACACATATGCTCTCCACAAGGTGGTTCTGACCCAGTAATTACTGATCTGGTGTCTAACACACACAGCAGCCCCTGTGAGACCCATGGGGTGACCTGGAGCAGCTGTCAGTCAAAGGCAGCCCAGGAGCACATCCTATAGCAGCCCTGAGAGCCCCTGACCCAGCCTCAGATTGGCACAGCAGGAGCACCACCCCTTACCCCGGAGCCCCAGAGTGGCCAGTGGGCCAGAAGTCCCACCAGGAAGGGGTGGCCACAGGGGCCAGAGCAGATAAAACCAAAGACGTGATCTCCACATGTTTGAACCCACTGTTTTCTCGACTGTTGTAGCTGGTTCTACATTGGATCTAGGAATGGTAGCTATATATCTCCTTTTATCTCACTTTCTTCTTTTTCTTCTGCCAATCTCCTTTCTTATAATTTTGGGTAGCTTGATAACAGATGGGTTAGTTTTTGCTAAGTTGTATGTGTTAGCATGTGCTAAGTCAATGCTTTGTGGAATGCTTTCTTTTGGTTGTATGTTACCCTTTAAACTTTTGCCAAGTACTCTGATTTTTTCTGCAGTAAAGTACCAGTAAAGTACCTCCTGAGAAAACGTGGGCTGCATCTTCTCCTTTGCTCTCTCTCTTAAGATGTTAAAAGAACCAAAGGCTCTTCTAGTAATTCAGCAGGCAAATTTTTGGAGCCTTGTATATTTTTAAAGTACAAGTAAAACTTCCTTGGTGGACTCATAGCTCAAGACTTGAGGTCTTACAGGTGTCCATGCTTATGGCAGGGGGCTTGGAATTAGATGGTCTTTATTATATTGTTCAGAGATCACTGATAATAAGGCAAGTGGTAAGATAGGACCAGCACCAAGAAAATCTTCCCCGCTTATGTGAAAAGTAGCCAACTTCACTGCTGTAGTATGATGTTTCAAACTTCCTTTTCCCTGGGAAGTAATGGAATACCTATCTTTGTTAGCATCTTTGAATCTCTTTATCCCATGCATCTTATCATTCTTACTGATATATGTCCTCTTTCTTCCTGATACATATTCTAGAACTCTGAAAGGAGGCAAATCCATGTTAGGCTGTGGGCCAGGAAGAATTTTCAGTGTTTGTAACCAAATCAGAACTGAGGTATAGTTGCCCATTTCAACTGGCCACCTAACCCTTAGAACTGTGACTTTAACTCCTTTATTTTCTGAAATCGGTTCAAATTTAACAGTTTCCAAAATTCCCATACTTCCTGCCATATGGGAACATGACCCAATTCTCTGGGAATCCAGCTGCAGTTCCCTTACCATCTGAAATAACCAACTCATATTGGTTGATCTGTATTCTCTATCTCCAGACAACTGCTGAAGCTGTTGGTTTCTTTGAATTTGCTTATCCATGCTTGTTATCTCTGTCAATGTTGTATTTCACTGTACTCTAAGAAAAAGTAAAACCCTTCTGAGATTTAGGATGCCTCAGAGAAGTTATCCACAGTTCTGCTTCTTGCTGCTTTGTCCATGAAAGCCTTGAAATTAATTCCTGATGATCAAAAAGATTAGCAAGCATCAGACATTCTGAGAGGCATAGGTTATTAAAAATTACTATGCACAATATCTTCTCTTCACAAGTCTTTTTCAATTCAAGAGCTCTGAGGCATTTTCTTCACAGGAATTCCAGAGCACCTTATCATTAAACTTAAACATCCAAAGAAACCCACCAATATAATGAGGATTGGCCTCAGAATTGTACACCAGTCTTCCCAGTATAAACCTGCATCTTCTTCAAGGCTGTCTGCAATGTTTGTATTAAACTGGAAAGAAAGAGATGTCTGTCTCACCATCACAGTGATGCTGTTCGTGAAATCAGCAAGAGAATGATATTCCACTCCCTGCTTTATGTTACAAGGCAACAGGCCTCCTAGAATGGGTATGCCCAGCATTTGAAGATTTCTTCTGATTTCATTATTGAAATCCATTCAACAGATTTCTTCAGTCAGTTCAGTCTGCTAGTTACTTCAGTCATTTTTGATTACCGTTAATAGGTCTACAAAATTTTGTCCTGTGGTTTATATTCCACAGGTGGACTCTTCCCTTAATACACTCATCCAAACAGCAAATGACTTAAACTAATTGCTCGGAGTGTTAGCTACTTCTGGTTTATTCATTTATTGATTTTACAGTAAGCTTATGTTTTATCCAAGTGAAATCATACTATATACCATAATTTGCTCAGAAATGTGCATTTGGAGTAAATCAGAATATGGATTCTAGATTCCCAATTAGATGTAAAATTGTGCTGCATATGTTCTTGTGTAGGAAAGTACAGTATATGTACATGTCCTGAGTCATGCTGTTGTCCAGGATTTGTTAAAATCATAAACATGAAACATGTAAACTAGATTATATGGACAAAATATCTCAAATATTTGCAGTTACTGTACAGTATATTATTGTTCTTTACAGAGTGTGGAAAGAAATGCAATTATGATATTCAATCAGAGTGCAGGAAAGCATGAACTTTAAGTAAATAAACAGGAGGTTCACATTTAATTTAGGAAGTAGCTACAATAGTGACAAATTTTTTTAGGGCAACAATCTAATACACTGTGTACTCCGGGAAATAAAGCTGTTTTCTATACAGCATTTATTTTGTATCTGTTGTATAATCCAAGTCTGGGCTTGCTCTTTATTTTTTAATAGTTTATCATTAAATTGTCTCTTTTCAGTGTTTTGCAATTACAGTCACAGTGGTTATGTATATTAAGCAGGGACTTCCCATTTCTTCTTGCATATAACACATGCTAACAAGATACAGTTATTTAATGTCTTTGTGTGAGATTAACAAAGACTATCCAAAAGCAAAAATCACTTCTAAATGTAACTGCAGTTTATCTGTGGATTTAAAAAATTCTGTATGTGAAACCTGTGACACTTTTATATCTTCATTACAAAATTCTCAGGTTTATATAAGTCTTCTTCTCTTTGCACCTGGACCAATATGAACTTTTTTGTGTAGATAAAGATGTTGTCAGGGAGCTGGTATTGAGTTTCACATGGAATTTATCAAGAAAATCAAGATGCAGTAAATCTACTGAGCCAACAAATCAGACTGTTAGGCTGAAGCTCAGATGGCCTTAACACACCGTCAACTCTTTCATGAATCACTGATGAAAAGAGCAAAGCTCTCTGCTTACTGAATAACTTTGTGGTGTCTGGCACTGAAGGAGAAAATTCCAAATCAGAAAGGAGCGGTGATCACCTCTTCAGATACACAAACCTTCAGAAACAATAATTAAAATGTACAGTTGTAAATCTATGTTTATTACACCTCCTATTATTAGAGTAATGAATAAAGACTGACAGCAGAAGCAACCATGCTGTTTCTCAACTATAAATCCTAAATTCACTTGTTAGTCTTAGAAAGGCTGAAGTCATCAAGAGGACACACAAATGTTAAAAAGTGCAGAAAGAGCTATACGTGAGTAATGTGCCATTTGTTAACCTTTTTATACTCTAAGATGTGAGTATCCATTCAAAGGACACAACTCACAAAATACACAATGAACAGCACATAAACCAAGTTTTATCTATTTTAAGCTCTTCAGTGTTTATTGGCAGACTATAATTAGCTAGTAAAGGTTATAAGGTTGATTTTAGCAAAACTGTTCCTGTGTTGTTAATGATTAAAAATTGTACACAAAAGCAAATAAAAAATACAAACCCTCACTTTCACAGAAATTTTAGTTTTAATTTGAGAATAGGAATATTGGTACAGAGTCATGTAATAAAAATGCGTATCACTAAGATTACCCCTGGACAGATTCTTGATTTAATTAAAAAATGTCTGTCCAACAACGTAGTGAAGACCCGTGTCGTCTTCATTTGAGTCACTGCCTAATTTCTGTTGATTTCTATGGGAGCAGGCTTGGATACGAAAGCATCTGCTGAAGACAAACAGTCTGGATGATCAAATATCTCTTGTACAAGGACAGTTCCAAATTTACATTTCTGGGGGCAAAGAGATTGTGTATGCTTCCTTTATCTATACGTACTGAAGTTGAAATGTATAGAAATTACTAAGAATACTGGTTCATCATTCAGGTCTTCCTGACACATAGTAAGAGAAGGTTCAGATAGTTTTTTTGGTTTTTTGTTTGTTTGTTTGTTTCAGATAATATGTTTTTAAAGCATCAAAACTCTCGGGATTTTCTCTTCTCCTCTCACTAGTCCTTTAACAATGAGGGCACTGACTACAGTAGTGCACAGTTAAATGGCACTTTTGTTCCTAAGAATAACAGAAGTGTCACAGCCTGTACTTTCACTGAATCCAATGGTTGAATTCCCATTAACACCATTATAACTGATTTTATGAATAAGTAAAGTAAGATTTAGCCTTAATTCTTGAAAAAAAGCAACACTTGTTACAGTACTTTAACAGAATATTTTCATAGCAAGATTTCACTTTGTATTTGTATTAACTTATAATTTCCACTTGTATTTCACTTCCTTTCCTCTGTACAGAAATCTTATAGAACATTTTAAAACAAAGAATTGAATTTATGTAAGTGGTATGTTTCCCCAGTTAGCCATCTCTATCAGCACTTTGTAGGCAGCACATCCCTTATTCATGAGCTATGTGTTAAAGAAAGGAAAGTTAATTAATAACTCTTTCTGCACAGCCCATTAATTCAGTACAGAACCTATAAATATAGCCTGTGAGACAAAAATTTTGATTGATTTTTATAATTCCATCTAAGATGTATTTTAAGAATGGATTTCTATAGAAAATATTTTTAAATGTGATTTTGTTGAAAATGTTTTACAACAGGACTTGAAAATTATGTAACTGCAGATACGATCTCAGTGAAGAATTAAAATAACATTTCAAGTTGTCAGTGGGGATATTTTTTTTTAAATTTCCCATTTATGATTTAGCATTTAGCTTTTAAGACAACATAAATCAATTAAATGTAAAATGTATCACAATTATTCACTTCTAGTTTATTATTGAAATATAGCAACTTCATATGTTGCTAATTTACTTTTCCATGGCAAACTGCACCTAACATTTTGGAAGAGCAAATCTGGGAACATTCATGTTTTTTACACATTAGTATTTTACAGTTCTACTGAAGGAAATACAAGTGTATGATATGGTGAAAAATGTAGTGTTTCTCCAATTAAGAAGCTGCCATAACAAATCTGAATACATGCAAGAGATGATTACAGTTCACAGTAGGCACTTAATTTCTTTATCAGTTTGTCATCAGAAGTTAATGTCAACTTAATTAGCTGCTTTTTAGTCAGTTAAGGTTTGAGACCTGCTTTACATTCTGGTTCTGCATCTCAGGAGGGCAAAGATAGTTCCACTTTACACCATGTAACACTGCAATATTATTACGTTTGATCCCAGAGGCCATATAAGCCTGTTAATGTAGGATTACCCCAAATTAACTCTATGCTCTGCAGCATCACTAGTTGACTGTGGTGAAGTGCTGCCACTCCCGTAAAGTCCAGGGGAGAAGTAGGTGTACGCTCTGAGCATCAAGTCAGAGTGTTTGAGACAGAATAAAGAAGAAGAAAGAGCTTTATCGCTTCTGTTCTCCCACCCACCACTTGTGTTATGCCTTCAAGCACTTTGGGCTGAGTTTTCTCTTACTGTATAAGGGTGGCAGTGAACAGCTCACACAGTGCTTGAGGGTCAAGCATTGCTCCTGCATATCTCTTTCATGTAATTGGTGCCTGGGACGTGCTGCCATGAAGTGCTGGATAATTTCCTTTGTGAAAGTCAGCCTGATTTGTACCTGTTAAGTGCAGCCCTCGCAGGGAGTAGCCTTATTAATGCAATGTTGTGGTCATTTAGGGAACTGTTCTTTTCTACAGGAAACTTGCAGGATTTACTTTCTCTTCTAGGAGAAGTGACACTGTGCTTTGCAGTACAGTGGGGTGTGATGTTCCAGGTTGTTCTGAGCATTTTTTATTGCACTACAGCGCTGCTCTTGAACAGTGAAATCACAGGCTTGCCATTGAACATTGCAATACATGTTATCATTCCCAGGTTGCCTAGAGGACATTATTAAAAAGAGACAACAACAAAAAAAAAGATTTCTCTTCAGAGTATTTTTATGTGTGGTAAATCATAAATATCCTCCTTTGTTGGCAGAAAAACAAGTACACTACCTGAATTATCACTACATTTGCATTCTGACAACCCTCTTCACAACATAATGTTCTTCAAAGTGCTTTTCAAAAACTGACTTTCACTCTTGAAACATCTCCTCAGGGCAACTATATTTTTGTAGAAATGTATTTTTTTCTTTAATATTTAATATCCATGGATTTTTTACCTGTTTGTTTTGGTTTATTTTCTTCAGTTGTGGGATAATGGAGTGTTGGAGAGAAGTATCATTTTCCAGTTGAAGTAAAAGTTTGCAACACATGTTTTTGAATAATTTCAATAAGCTTTCATATAGAGAAGAAATCTTTTTTGGTTTGTAGATGCTGAGGAGGTCTGTGCCCATTACAGTTTTGAACTTTAAAAGTTCTGATATCAATATATGCAATCACTTCTTTCAGTTTGCATAACTTTTGGAAAACAAAACAAGTGATGTACTGAGCAACATGAATTTGAGCAGTCTGCTCTGCCAAAATCATAGGGGAATTATTCTAGGCAGGCAGTTTTATGTAACAATGGAAAACCCTAAAATCCCTAATGTTTGTTATGAAAGCTAGCTACAGACCTATTAATATTTTAAAGTTCTTTTTCATTCCTTTTTTGTGTCTAGTCAATGTATCTGCTGTTGAAAATGACCTTACAAGTGTTTATATTTAGTTCCTGAAAAATTGTGTATTTGTTTGTTGGCTTAAAATGCCAGGTTTTTTTATGTCTGCACTTTGTTGCTAAGTTGTCCTAAAAAACAGACAGGTGATAAATTACTTACCATACAAAACACAGATGCTTCAGTAAACACTATCAGAAGAACACTACAAAGCATTCTCATTTTCTGAACTTAATGTCATCTTTCCTTGCAAAAAAATTATTTTTCACTGAATGTCTATGTCATACGTAGAAGAACAGGAAAACATTGCAATAGGCCGATTGATTAATTTAACTTTTCACTTAGTTTATGTCCTAGGTGTGAAATACATTAGCTGCTTATATCTAATTTAAACCATATTTGAAGAACTAAAAATCATCCTGCAAGATTCCTACCTGATTCTGTCTTGTTTGCTGTTGAATCCTCTCTGATGTGAATTGTATGAGCAGATCGTATTTGTCTCTCACACTTGTTGTCTTGAAGGATACATTAACTTCTTCAATGAATAACTGAAGAAATTGGCCCGCAGATGGTTCACAAATGGTATGGAATGATTATTTACATCTCCCACTGCTTTGTTTTCTGACTGGATAATTTTTGCAGTAAAGCAAGATGTGTTTGTGCAGACATTGGTTCAGTTGCTTAGCCTCACTGCTTTAGTCCTGTCTAGGTCATGAGGCATTTCATTGTAGTACAAATAAGTGGGGGGCGTCTTAGGGGATCCCGGGCTAGAACAGCAAGAACAGCAAAATGAAGGGCAGGATTAATGATGGAATATGAATTATGACTTATATTTCTGGCAACTATGAGAGCATCTGATCAAAATTAGCAGTTGTAACTACTCACCTAATGGAGAGCATTTACAAAACTATTTATGGAACATGTACACCAAATAGGCACAAACAAAACCAAAGAAACATGTTTTTAAATCAATCAGATAGCTGAAGAAAGTAAACATTTCTGAAATATATTTACCCCAGACTTTTCTGCAAGATTAATCTGGTATGCGTAATATACACATGTAATATTTATATTTGTATCATGATCAAAATAAGTATGCCATGAACCAATAACAGGGAGGCTAGGAAGGAAATTCAGAGAGTTGATGCCAGAAAGAACATTGCATGATGTGCAGACTGAATATTGAAAGAAAGCACATGAAAAATAGCCAAATATGTAGTGAATCGGACATACCACGGGATGTTTTGGAAACACAGCAACAGCAAACAATGGAAATATTTTAGACTTTGTTTAGCTAAAACAGAAAACAAAAGCAAGACCAATTGAATTAATTAAGGAAAAAAAATGTTGACCATTTGGAACACAGCAAATGTAAACCAAAATAATTGAACAGAATGTAAATTAGAATTGTTTCCAGTTAGTGTATCTATTTTTACACATTGTATGCTACACACACACAGAGTTTTATAAATAATTTTCTCTAAAGACAAAACTCTAAGCCAGCTTGGTGAGCATTAAAGATGTGAGGTGACATGTTTGACTCAAATATGCTTGAATATAACTATTTGATTTACAAAAATTATCATGTGTGTACTGTCATGGTGTATAAATACACACCGTGCAACACAGTGCTTTGAACAGCACAGAGTGATGAATTTCTGTTATTGTTATTGATTCTACTGTGTCTGCATTTATATTTTACAGTTTTTACAAATATGTCAGGATTTGATGAAAGTTGCAATTTAGACAAAGCCATAATAATGCTTCCATTAAGTTTTATCTTGTTTCTCTAGCTTCATTTTCAATTTCATTTTTTCAGTTCTGGACAAGAAAGTCACCTTGCCTTTTTGTAATTTTAGTAAATATTCCCACTGCTCTCTATCGAATATGAGATGAGGTAATACTGCCATACAAGGAATATCTACTCAATGTCAATCTCTTATATCGATCTAAACATTACCTAGTAACCCCAGGAGCCTTTTTTTTCCCATTTCCCATTCCCTTATGCAAGCCTATTTTAATGCTGGAGTGCTCAGAAAAGAAGTAGTGATGAAAATCCTTGTTGGCTTTTCTTAGAATGTATTTTCTGCCTGCTTTTTTTCCTAATCACTCCTGTGGCAAATCCAGGGCTCATGCCTGAGCATGCTTTTTTGTATTTATTGGGCATAACTCAGTCCTTTCCCATTGCTCTCCTCCACTAACAGTGTGAAATACCTAAGGAGAAGCTGTCCCCACTCAAAGACTGCTTTATCTTATCCTCTCTATCAATCATTCAGTCTGTAGTCAATATTATTAATGGTGAGAACAAAAAGTGTTATTTGTTTGTTTATTTGTTTATTTTAATGTATTTCCTGCTTTCTTAACTGCATGGTTCACCTCCATCACTGTTTGAGTAGGGTGACACTTGTTAAATTGGAGATTCTCTTGTAGCCACTTGAGTCCAAGCAGTTCAAGGAAAGCTGCTAGATATGATTTCATAGTGCTGTACCTTAATGCAGAAAATAATGGCAAGAGGAAAAAAGGGTTGGAGTTCACAAGGTCTATGGCTTGATCTTCGCCTGTGTTAAAGCAATTTCCATGTACCAGGAAAATCAGCCTTACCTTTCTGATGCATGGAGTGTTCCACGTTAGCAAGTTGTAGACAAGGATGTTTGTGGTAATATTTTATAATGACTTCTACCAACGGTGCATGAAGGATATAAGTTTTGATCAGTTACAAAGATTTTTGTAATTTTTTGGGAAGCAAGAGATAAGTGGTTAAATTCCCCAGTTCATGTCCTTTCTGCTCTTATGTACCTACTGAAAGGAGATTTTCTGAACCTTATGAAAGACGTTCATTCCATGTAGTTCTGTGTGCATGCTCTTTAAGAATTTACTAGATTTTTCTTGAAATATTTTTAGATGTTCCTTGTTAGTATGACAGTTAATCACCAGCCAAATAATCAGCATTCCCACCTTTATTCCTACCAGTCCAGGATTTCTTGTACAGCCTGTGCAAAATGAAAAAGTGAATTGATGAGGATAGTTCTTCTCTGTGTGACCTATGATCAGAACTTCCTCTACTCAGTGAAAAATATAAGGTATTTTCCTTATCTTAATACTTTTTATATGCCATGTAGCAAGGATGCCAGCACATTTCCTATTACAAGCGAGTATAACAGTCTAGATTAGTTCTCGTATGTTTTTTTCCCAGGAAGTTAAATTAAGGATTTTTGTTTTAATAAAATTGCTCCTTTTATTGTAGTAATAAGCGGGGGGGGGGGGGGGGGATTAAAAAAAAAAACAATTTGAAAAAAAATTTTTTAACTT
>JAWMRA010000041.1:39216370-39284594 GCA_035584735.1 Pseudotriccus pelzelni
CCCCCCCCCCCCCCCCCCCCCCCCCCCCCCCGTAGAAAATCAACCAATTGGCACAATACTTTTTTCACTGTATACCCCAAATTTTGACTCTCAGTATCAAGCCTTCAAGGTATCAACTTTTAAAGTCACGACCCCACATAAACTAAGGAATGTTACAGTTATCTGAAAAGTAAAATCCTTACATTTGCCAAGAAAATAAGCTTGGATTCTGTCTACTAGGTTTCCCTTCTTTCAGATTTCACTTTTGTGTCCATGTACGCATAAATATGTGTGGTATTCTTAGACATTCTTCTATATATTATATATTATATATTATATAATATATATTATGTATTATATATTATATATTATATATTATATATATTCTTACATATTTTTAAAGTCTTACTGGGAGAGAAAACTGTGAATTCAAAGTGTTGAACTATAGGTTGCCCTTGGCTGACTGGAATTTGTTCAAGTATGGTCTCAGGTTCCATGGAGCCCTCTGTTAACCTCGGGACTTACTCCAGTTCAAAGCACTGTCTACGCTGTAGCTTCCTGAAAATGGAAGTGCTTGACAGAGGCTTATTGTACAAGCTCAGTATGGACTGTTTTCTTCTCAAGAAAACTTAGGTTGTTTTATACCACAGTAATTGTAGAATGATGACAATGTCACCTTGCCAGGTTTCTGGCAATTCTCCAGTCTTCTAAGCTTGCAGACCTCAGAAATTCATTTAGCTCCCCACTGAATATAAATTTCACTATTCACACATGGATTTAGTTCACAACTGAATGTTTCCTGTTCAAAATCCACAGTTATTTCTCCTCCAAATCCAGGCAGAATACTTGTGAAGATTCAGAGAAAATCTGCAGAACTCTCCTCTGAGAGTAGGGAAGTGAGATGCTACAGGGCCATCTAACAAGGGATGGAAAGAATGATTTTTATACTGATGTGTGCAGTAAATCACTGACTGTCACAGATAATTGGGTTTTCTATGCTAACACCCCAGGCCTCCCATGTCTCTATATACAGTCTGGCCCCAAAGGCACAGGATTCCATACCTCCCATCCCATCTACTCTAAGGTTATCTTCCAGCTCTGTCCACAGTAACTCACAGCATACAGCCTTTCAGTGAACACCGTAATGAGTACAAAGCTGACAGGAAGATGAGCATTAATATGTGGTGAATGCTCACTTCAGCCTACTCCAGTTCAGCGTTGTCTCTGTATGCTGTTTGCCACTTTACCTCTACTCATGACACTCCCATCCCTGCATCCTCATCTCTCACTGGATCCATTGCTTATGCATCCAAGGGCACTGAGGCTTCACTAGGATGCTTTTATGCAAAAATGGTGGTACAGAAGGTGATAAGTCAGCACAGAGCCAACTCAGCTCTGGGGAAGCTTGATAGCCAGTCTAACTAATAGGTGACCTTCACCCACTAGAACCAAAAGAGTTACATGATACCCTGAGAGCCTTTCTAGGCTCATATCTTTATGTCTTCATCCCAGTGTATCATCTTCCAAATGTTTTACTTTCCTTATCAAAGCTGGAAACAGCAATTTACACAACATCAGGTTTCAAATCTTGCCAATCCTCTAGTCAGCCACTGAGGTCTTTTGTAAATTATGAAATAAGGTTAGTATTGACACTCAGAGTTACATAAGGAATATGTTTGTGGGTGTTTCTTCTTAGTTGTGACCCTAAGCATATTGAAATACATTTCCACACCTGCTTTGTAAATGAGAGAATGAAGACAAATATAATAACTGTGTTCTGCAGAAGAGACAGTATGGAAATAGATGCTCTGCTCCTACATGCCAGTGTGCTCTCTTTGAGGGCAATTGTGTCGCCCCTTTCACAACAGGATTTCTGAAGTAAAATATTCCTTGGTTAACCCACAACCTTCTTCCTCTCCAAAACACTTCATAGATTAAAACTACAATATAAGTTAAAGCATACCTCACAGGAAAAAAAAATCAGTAATATTAAAGAGCATTTTAATACTTGAGTTTGAAAGTCAATCTAAATATATACTGACATTGATCAAATGTACAGTTAAGTTGGCATTCAGACACAAAGCTATTGTGATGATGCAATTCTGGAGTCTGAAATATGTAAGCAGGGAAAAAAATTACAGATTAATGAGAAACTTATTAGGAAATGCAAAAAACATTTTAAAACTTTACATTTAGCATGCAGAAGTCCTATATCATTTTTTATGAAGCAAAATGCAGTGTTACACATCTTCAGCTTTGACCATGGTTCCTTTGTGTAAGTTCCTTAAACTAGTGGGGAGTTACAGATTTCGCATACCCTTGCAAAAGCTGCAGGGAATGCATTGTACTCTGTTGAGGCTCGCATTACACCGTGCTGTCAGCTTACAACTTGGGCACTAAGGTCATGGTCTGACTGCGCATTAGAGTCAGGCTTGGAGTCTATAGTGTAAGATCAAAAATCACACAGTGTAAAGGCAGCATTAACACCATGTTGCGTGCTTTTAATGTTATGAACTGGTGTTTGCATAACCACACCTGATCTGGATCAAAAATAAATTACTGGGGGATCTGGAAATGCATCAATCAAGAGTTAATGACTGGGATATTACAACCTAAACCAGTCATTTGTCAAGCACTTTGATACTTATGTTTCCTAATTGATGCAGAATGCCAAAAGGGAAAAGCTAAAACAAACAAACAAAAACTTGAATAATAAATATATTTACTTTAAAAATATATGCAATTTTAGAGGGATGTAGAGTACATTGAGCAGAACTTCACTGTTCACAAACACCACAACAGAAAAGTCAGGCTCTGAAACTCCCACAGGAGTGAAGGAATGCTCTGCTCCATGTTATATGAAAGGAGAGAGAGGTGTTCTTAATCACAGAATGGAGGATACAAGACTTTCTGACTTACAGAGGGCTGAAACACCTCAAATTTTGGAGGCTAGGTTTCTATATAGCAAATCACACTGGAAATCTGAAACAGAAGATAGTCATTAATAGGGCATGCAGTTTCAACTCTTCAAAAATTTACTTAGATTTTTATTTTAAAAGCAATTTTGACACAGAAGGTGCAAAAGATGATACAGGACAAAATAAAACATGTGGAAATTAAGATCAGCATACATGAAACGGTTCCATGCATTTCAATGAACAACCAGTGGCTGGCCTTCAGAGGAAAATGCAGACACTGGAAGTAATTACACTGTATTATAAGAGTCTCCTGGTGCCAGGAGAGTCTGAAGGAAGAAACAGGAGTTTTTGGACATCATTGCACCAGAAGATGATTAACCACCAGTCCAAAAGCAAATGAAACATTTATTCATTTTAAGTTGGACGCAGGTGCACAAGTTTCTGAGCTGCCAGAAACCATGATATTATCTCTGAAAGAAAAGCCACAATTAGTAGAAGGTAAATGGTTAGACTCAGGGTGACCTTTCACCTATTAAGAAAGGAAGAAAACTAAGTATGTGGGGAAAAATAACTTGGATACTTCACAATTTCTAAAAAACAAACATAGGGGTTCATTTTTGTAAATTATCATCTTGAGAAGATGCATTGTTAAAAGAAACAAAATAATGAGGAAGAGTTTAAGGATGCTTTCCAGTAGATGATATATTTCTCAAAGGAGTACATGCCAGGTCTGACAGAACTGATAGTTCACACTTCCAGCAAAGTTCTGCTCACTGTTAGGGATCCACACAAGACATATTAGCTGGCAGAAATAAGCACGTGAGCAACATCAGAAGCTTTGTGTTGCTCCAGACAGTAACAAAAATAGAGATCTAAAATCTCACTGTTTGAATTGAGTATAAGGAACAGAAGCAAGGAATGAACGGGGTAAAGCACACAGGCAGAGATGCAAAGCAGCATCTCCTGTACCTCCAAGAGGAATGTGAAGATCAGAGGAGTCCATGTGGATCAGGGAAGAGCCTATACCTACCAGCCACCTAGAGCCACAGCCAGAGGGTTCCACTTCGCCCCACCACCCAATGGCCAAATGCAGGTGGGGTGTTGCACAGCAACAAAGATTACAAGTGTGGTGTTTGAGGTGGCTGTGCAGGAGGCACATCTGAGTAATGAGTTAGAAAAACTTAAAGACCCAGGTCTAAGATGTCATGAGCTTAGGGATAAAATCTTTTGCCTTGCACATAGATGATAGGAGAAGATCATTTGTTCTCATGTATGAGAGGATGAACTTAAAATGGGCAACAGCTGTTGTCATGGGACATGTCCACATGGTATCTTAAACTATGTCTGTTTATTGACCATTCTAGTGAAAAGGGAGAGCTCAGGCCTGAGGGAAAAAAAAAGGTTTGCAAAGCTTGTAGCCACAGGATTACTTTTCCAAAAGAGATGGCCTCATTCACCCTTTCCCATTTGGAATGTTGCATGATCTTGTCTCAGGGACCTGATGGCACCATGGTTCTCAGGGTCCTGATGGCACCATGGTTCTCAGGGTCCTGATCCCCTCTCCAGGGCTGTCTCCACCTTGCCCACAGCCCAGGATGCCCTGTCAGACCCTCAGTGCTTCCCTCACCATGTTCAGGGCACAGGACCCCATGTCAGCCCCAGAACCATCCGCCTTTGCCTCAGCAGCACTGCAGCAGTATCAGCCTCCAGCTCCCCACAGCCCTGCCCTGTCCAGCCATGAGATCCCACTGAGCTGGCCCCACCTGCAGGCCCATGTCTCAGCCTCAGCCCCATTCCCGGAGAATGCCCAATGCCCAGGGCTGGGTTGTCCCTGGCTGGGACAGTGGGATGGAGACAGATGGAGCTAGGCCCTTCCCTGCTGCACCCAGGAGTCCTGCCCCGCACTGCACCCCAGCACCTCAAATAGCATCCAAAACCATGACAGGTGACACAGTCCAGTGCCCCTCCAGCGCTGCTTTATTAGGAGTTTAGCTTGAACCTGTGTCCTCCAAGTTCTGCCTGTGAATAGAGACATGGTCTCTAGTCTAGTTGTGCTCTGCTGGTAGCTTACGGATAGCTAGGACAAAATTTTGAAATTTTCTGCTACATTAACATGTTTTTCAGTTGTTGATTTTCAGTTTACATTCAGCTGGACAAAAAGAGTGGTGAAGAATTAAAAGCTCAAGAAGTACTTTTATAACCAGAGCCATAACCTCTAAGCATGAGGACTTAGTTCATGCCTTGCTGCTCAGCTTGAAATGGGGCAGGAGTGAAAAAGCTCTCTGCCAGGCTTCTCCACTGCAAAATCAAGAAAGGACTTGCTGAATAAAGGATCTCTGTGAGAAACTGAACTGCACGTTAGCTGGTATCTGGATGGCTGGAGTTGGAGTTTCCTTTCTGCAGATGCAATCCTGTTTGTGTCACATCTGAATTTTAGGGACTAAAATTTTAGG
Source organism: Pseudotriccus pelzelni (assembly GCA_035584735.1). Classification (NCBI taxonomy): domain Eukaryota; kingdom Metazoa; phylum Chordata; class Aves; order Passeriformes; family Tyrannidae; genus Pseudotriccus; species Pseudotriccus pelzelni. Next base: position 39,221,721 of record JAWMRA010000041.1, read on the forward strand.
CACCCAAGAGATCTGAGTGCCTAAGTAGTACCTGAGAAGGTTAAGGGATGGCAGGATCAAGCATCCATATGCACAGTAAACCATGTGCACCTCACCAGTGTGAAAAACCCCACAGACAGGATTTCTTATTCTCTATTTACAGTTATCCCTTTTTCATTGTGGAGTTCCCATAATAGGTCTGCAGTTTTTCATGCAGAAAACTAACAAAAACTAACTGCCGTCTTCTCCAGTGTCAGTAGCAGATATTATAATTACATAATAATTTAAGCTGGAGAGGACCTCTGGAGGTCAGCACCCAAAGCAGGACCAACTCTAAAGTTAGACAAAAGCTATGTTGAAGACACAGCAATCTTCAGAAGATGGAGAAGCCTCCATTTATCCTGAGGACCAGAACACAGCAGGTGGTGGGGATTCACTCAAGCCTTCTTCACATCTCTGGGGCCATGGCAACTGCTGAACAATAGCAAAAGGAGAAAAGGGAAACAATTAAAGGCTTGTTTATTCTGGCGGTATTCTGAAGGGATTGCTTGCTTCACCTGTGTGCTGTGTGGAGTGCAGGCACTTCAAACATACTCTGAGAATGTCTCCTAGACCAGTGTAGCACCCTCGGCAGGGGCTTCGAATCCCATCCCTGTAATCCTAAATTAGATCTAGCACCAGGCACAGACAGCACTGCTCAGCCCTGCCAACAAGAAATACATGTACACATGCAGGAGCTGCAGATATCTCTGGAAAGTCTGTGTTGAAAACAGGAGCACCTATAGAGTTTAAGTAAATCCAAGGTCTGTTAGCAGCTGTGCAGAGATTTACAGGATCATATTTTTGTATATTGGCACTTACATGTGACCTAAATTTCACCTGAAACGGTGCCCTTTTCTGGTGCCTGCAGTGCCACGTTGTTACTGAATGTGAGAGAATGTTTATGCAGGTTTGTCTGTAGGTCATGAGCAACTCTTGATTGCTGCACTTGCCCTTCGAAATTTTGTTTTCAAATTATGACTAAGAAAATAAGTTTCTGACCTAGTACATGTGGAATCACTTCTATGAATGACTACAGAAAAAGACTGCGTTTTTTTCCTGTAATTGTCAAATTGCTTGAGGATGATGTTCTTCGTTTCCCTTAATTATTTTATCACTGCAAGAAAAAAAAAAAAAAGTCAGTGTTTATTGGAAAACCACTAGTTAAAATCTTTTAAATTGCTTCTGCAAAGGAACTGTGTACTGCTTTCTATAGTCTAGCACCTGATTTGTGTGCCCAGAACACATGCTTCATTAGCCCCTTTCACAAGCTAAGTGTCTGCTGCTCTAAATGTAATGCAAATCACTTTTTAATGGTCACATTGACTAGATAGGAAATGCTTTTGTTGGAGCTATGACTTCTAGTTAATTAAGCCAATTAGCATGTGATATAAGCACTTCTGGAAAGATAAAGCCCAAGAATAGCTCTCAAGAGGCGGTGGAAGACTTTCATGTAGATAGAAATGTTACGGAATGGAAGGGGAATGAAGGAAGAAAAGTTTAAAAATAAATTCGCAAAGTATTTGCTACTTTTTCTAGTTTACAGCAGTCTCAGCGGATTTTCTATGAGAAATGTGTTTGTTGGGCTGAAAATCTACTTACTATGTCTGTTTAAAGAGATAAAACTGGACTTTTTACTCAGCAGAGAAGACTGGCTATAATGTTCCTTCTGAGATGCTGTTTATATCATGAAATTATCTAATTTATCAATTGTACTTTTGACTTCCTTCCAAGAGAAGTCTTTTCACTGCTTAACACCAGAAAAGAGTCTCACAGACTGGCTGTGAGGGTGAGGACTGTCCTTTCTTCAAAGTAAGGACCGAAAAGATTCTTGAGCCTTTAAAATGGAAGTGTATCACATTCTTTCTAGCACTGTTTCTCAAAGCAATGGATAACACCGAGACATTTTATAATTTAACCATGTGTTACTCTAGAAATGTGCAGTGTACATGAAGCTGCATTAGTCTTATGGAAATCCTGCTAAATTGGGTCCACGAATGGTTTGAAACTTATTGTGACCAAGAGGTGTTATGTTGTGATACATTCCTTTCAGTGTGCAAGATAACTGGGTACCATTTCCCGGGAATTTCTCAATGCTTTTGAGAAACCTGTCACTGCTCAATGTAAAATAAGTCTTTCACAGTCTATCCTAATACACGGTGAATTGTGGGGTTCTTTGGGTTTTGTTTTTTTTTTTGTTTTTTTTTTTTGCCAGTTGCTTCTTTTGTTATATCCTGGAATGAAACATTATTCTCAAAAAAAAAACAAACCAAAACACCACCACCACCACCACCAAAAAAAACTCAAGTAGAACTTGATTGGATGCTGAACTACTTAATTGCTATTGGTAGTCTCATTTTTTTCCCTTCTAATTAAATTAATAAGATGGAATGTGTCAAATCAGCTGGGAAGATTTTGCACAAAGGAAATGATCTTTTATGTCTGCATTGCACTCTTATTCTTGCATTGGGAATTTACTAACTTTTATTTCAAAACTTCAGATTAGAAAATTGTCTCCTGTCCAGTATTTCTCCCATGCAATTTTGTTACATCCTTCCTCTTTTTGCGGATTTGTACCCTTTCTCCTTCCCAACCTGAATATACATGTTACAGTTTAGCTTAATTAAACATAAGCTTGTAATCGGCTTTATGAGACTGGACCTGATGTACTCCAACTGATGTAGGATTTCCTACAAATACAAATGACTGTTTCTGTGACAGACATCTTCTGCAAAAGGAGAGCTTGGACAATTCTAGTTCTTTAGTCTTCATCTAAAAAAGAAATAGACTCTCCTCTAGTTCTTCCATATACTAAAGATGCCTTGCAAAGAGATTTTTTTCGGCTTACTTATCGCACAATGCTCTATAGTTGCTCTGTGGTTTGCTTGTCTATTTCTTTATAAAAGGGTGTCAGAATGGCCATAGTCTTTCGATGCGTAATCTTATAGTACTCAGTAGCAATGGCTAAAACAGTTTCTATTCCTCACCCTTGATTTGGATTTAGGAAAGCGGTGCTTTGATTTCCCTGACAGTAAATAAAGAGTTTTTTTACTAGGAATGTACCCTAATCAAAGAGGTTATAGTGAAGATGCAAGGCCTTCTTGAAAACTCCTGGATGGTTTTTATGGAACAGCTAATTTTCTTTTCTCATAGAATAATCCTTCATCTTATAATTCAATTCTGCAAAGAGGTAAATAGTCTTGACTTACACTGATTTGAATACAATGGAGGTGACTCACTGCATTACAGAATTGTGACCAAGATTTGGTAATTCAGAATCAAGCTTTCAAACCTTGCCTATACGCAGTTAAATTGGATTTAACTTTAACAGAAGTTAAATTCAGTAGTTGACAAGATTCATCTGTGTAATTTATTGATGTTCTAATGTACTTTCTATTACCAAGTAATCTACTAGATAAAATCTTTTTCGTTTTTAGAAAGTACAAAATACTAAACTGAACCTCTGTTCTTCACCAAAGGATCACATAATGGGAATGATTTTGGAGATTCTTCTCACCATGAAATGCTGGTTGCAAAACAGGATGCTAAGAAATACTGTAGTTATAGTTGTTCTGTTACATATTGACAGTGCTACTGTACAAGCAAAGATGTTTGAGAATACTGATGCACTGCATGAAATTACATTAAGGAAAAAAAATCACTTAATTTTAATGCCAGCTTCAAATAGAAACAGACTTATATGATTATGGAAAAAGATAGTCTAGAATAAAATGTTTCAACCTGCTGAGTGGGAAATTAAAATCACGACAATGTAAACATCACCAGAAAAATAGCTCATAATATTCCAACCCAGTAACTTTTTATAATAACACTACTGCGTATCCACACTTGAGTTTGTGCCAGCTATTGCCATAGTGCAGCAGCTGCAAATCCAGATGAGACATGCCCTAGGATTTGTGTTGCTAGGAGTAGGGGGTAGATGGGGGCCACCCCTATGGAATCAGTGCTGCTGGTTTCTTCGCTGTACCTCTCTGACCCTGCATTGCTGCAAGAGGTTGAGCAGGAAGGGGCTCATGAGGGTGGCAAAGGCCATCAACCAGCCATAAGAGGTTCAGGGATTATGTGAGTGATGCTGTGTATTTAAGCCCAGGAACTGGATGCTCTGACAGTTCAGCACAACCAGCACCTGCTGATTTTGCAAAAAATTGGATGACTCTTTTGCACAGCAGACCTTACGTAAACAACTGTGTGCCGTTAAGTTGTTGGCTTTCCTTTCTTATTGACTGGCTTTAGAGACTAAATGCTGAATTAAACAAATGTTTTATTCCACTGTGGCTTACACCACTATGATATCTTTACTTCCAGATGTCCGTGTTTTCTAAAGCTTCCTATTTGCCATTAATCTTTCTTTTACAGGCTTTCCAGAAGGTTTGAGTCAATCTGAAATGTGGACATAGTAGGATAACTGGAGCCATTTGACTGCTCATGCCATGTAGTTATAGCAAAGAATCTGTATTTTGTATGTAGCAACACTGAAGGACCAGAAAAAGATGTAATATTCTACTCAAGCCTTGTATCTTATCTATACAGAACCTGGGATGAGCTGTTTTCATGCTGATTGAGAAGTCTGAATGTGACAATTATTCAGATTAAGATTTAGGAATATGACGGATGAAAATTTAAATGGCGTTTTTCAGCACACTGGCAACATCTCTCATCCCAGAAGAGGAATGCTTCAGATCCAATTGAAGATTACTACTTAATAAAGAATTCTTTTTCCAAAGGCACTGGATATACTACTGGATATGCTGACTGCAGGATCACATTGGCCCATAATAAACACAGAGCTCAGTTTGGTTTAAAAGAATCAAACAAAACAATTACAGGAAGACTGCTTTTCATTTTATGGACATATATTTGCAGTAAAACTTCAAATATCTTTTGGAAGCCTTTTGGTGCATCACAGACTGTATTTCATTCTACGCCGGCAAATGATCAAAACGGCTTCACTACTCTGTAATCTCGTGCCTGCTGTCATCAGTGTTTTAGAACTTTGTTCTTTTCAGTTTCCACGAATCCTAAATTTTGTGAGTTCTCTTTCACTTGTGAGTCAGGAAGGACTGCCAGCTGGGTGACTGACCTTTAGTTACTGACTCACTGCACATCGGCAATTGAAGTGCTGAAAGTCAATAGGCAAATTAGGAACCTGAGACATACAACTCACTCAGGATCAGATTAACTTCCAGTTATGAAACTTGGGTGGTGCACAAATATGCAATTCTTTGCTTTCTATTACAACCCGGAACAGAAAAATTGAAAGTGCATAACTGGAGGAAAATAATTATCAAAATTATTGATGCTCTTACATACAAACAGTGCAGAGGAACAAAGTGACCAGAAGGTAAGAAAGTTGTTTAAGCTACTGAGCAAGATTCTGTTCTGCTGTTGTGGACGAGTAGCTTTAGATTATTCATCAGCAGATGAAATGTTCAGATATGTGCATGCACCCCCATATTTGGTATCACTATTATCTAGCTGATAAAACTTTTTAAGAGGTTTTTAGTCAGGTTATAGATGATTGTTTTCTTAGTCTTTATTAGTGTTCATCACTGAGCACACCTCACACCCTGAAATGTAAATAATAATAACCCTATTATTAACTAATTGGTTTAGATTAGATTTATACCTCGAGGAACTTTCCATTTAGTGAAGTTTAACTAAAAATACAAGTTTGTACCTGTGGGATCTGTCACAAAAAGGTAGGCATTCATTTAAAATGGTAAATTAAGTTCACAATTTTTAGTTCATTTAAGAAGAACAAAAACAAAGAGTGGGAAGCTGAACTAACAGACTTCACATGGTTTGCAAGGGATTGTTAAAGGAGGGATGGTAGAGTACATCAGTTGGACTTTCTTATGTGACAAGCCCTGTCACCTCATCTAACTTAGGTGGGATAACTGCGATAAAGAAATGCCATGGAGAAGAGGAATTTTAACTTAGAAGATGGACTTTGTACAGACAGAGCCAGATACAGTCTACTTTCTTTTTATTTTTTGTAAGTAAAGTGAAGGCTGTGAAAAGTTTCACAAACTAAACTTTTATTTCTTGTTTTCTGGCAAGGTAGAAGGGTTTGGCTATGGACTGAGAAATTCTCTGCTTCCATTTCTGCTCCTGCAGAATCATATGATAGACATTAGAATTTTTTTAAGGCCAGAATTTGGACTGTGAAATCATCTCTGGAGAAGATCGAAAGGGAAAATTTTTCTTTTTGTATATACATATGTATCCCAAACAAAGCAATGTATCCCAAACAAAGGAATGTAAATGTCTTGCTAACATTCTACCACTGGTATACAGATGTTACAAATCATGCTTATATCATGAATATTCATTGCCTAAACAGTAGCAGGCATGAGAAAGTCTGAATGGGAAACTTAACAAGAACAGTCTTCCTTTATTTATTTATTTATTATTTTGAAAGTGATTTCATTTAAAAATGGACTTTAAATTCTCTTTAAAAAAATCTCTTCCATGAGTTTAACTATGAGCACTTGTTATGGGGTATTTTATTGTTGGGTATTACTGGGCATTTTCTTGGTCTGAGTACAGACTATTAATCAAAATTAACTGCAGTGTCTTGTAGCAGTGCTTTTGCACTCACTTCTACAATGTTTTCTGAAGGACTTTGACTCCCATTCTGAAAGACAGGCAATAAGGATCATACATAATTTTGCTTAATATCTGGTTGAGCTGTCTATCCTCTAGTAAAGATACTGCATGTTTGAGGTAGATTTGACTAAAACAAGTTTTTATAATCACTTCTGATTTTCAGTTTTTGCTCAGAGGGTGTCTTTATTTGGGCAGTTACTTCCCAGTTATACCCTCTGCCAGTGCAATGTGCCTTTTTCCCCCTGTACCTCTCACGATGTGATATGCCCCGTGCATGCCCAATCTGATGGCAGAAAGGAGCGATACAGAAACACTCCTTTGTTCCCTAAGGCCTCCTTGCAGGTTCTTTAAAAGAAATATTCTTTATCTCTCCCCTACTCTGAACATTTACTTTTTTAAGAAAACAAAACCAAACCCAAATAAACTGACAAATCCACAAGCATACTCTGAGTACAGTCCATTCCTTGAAACTTTATGTTCTCTCAACCCTGAGTGTCTCAGCTGGTGCAGCATGGAATCATCTGCGGGATTCAGTTTCACCCTAGACATCATTTATTAGCTCTTTAGAAGTGCTGGATATTTGAAATATCCTCTGGAGTCTTACAAGAATCTTGAGGTGCCCTTGTAATCTTTGAGGATAATTTTGTCCTGGATGAAACAGGGTGGAGTTAAAGCATAAACTAACCTACAGTCACATTGTGGAATCATTCATGCACCTCAATCTCTTAGGCTGGAAGTTTCAGGATTTAGAAACAATCTTGGTTTTTCCCCCTTCTTTCTCTGGCTCCCTTGATTTTTGGTTTTATCACTTACAAAAGGGGGAAGGAAAACACAGAAGAATAAAGCTGGAAAATGGGAATCTAAAGGCAACATCAAATCTTTAAAATATTTTGATCTGAACTAAATTTTACTAAATTCCTTTTATTCTTTGGGCTCTACCAACACCAAATGACATTGTACAGGCCTTGCATGACATAAAATGTGCCTGGAAGGGATGCAGCGTGTCAGAAGATGTTTTTAATTTTTAATCTATCAGAGGGCTCTAGACAAATGTCACAGTCCCAGCTACTGAATCTCACTCAACAATGGGTGGTATCATACCTTCTGGGAAAGAATATAAATAACCTTACTGACTGGACAAGAAAAAAAAAAAGGTGGAAAAACTCTTTTGTTCCAGATGGAGTGTGAAAATGTTAGAACTGTTTATACTGACTTAAGATGCTCCGATCTTTTAAAACCACTGTCTTTTCAGGTTTTAAAAAAAGAGTCTGAAAGATGCAACAAAACATATGTGAGTGCAATTCATGGATCTTGTATTAGTCCTTGGTGCCCTAATTTTGTACTAATGCAGTTTTCTTTCCATGATAATATTGTGAAGTGAGAGTGAGGGTTGTATGGAGGATCTGTGTGTGTTAAGGCGTTGATAGCATTTTGCATAGAGCAAATACTTTCTAGCATGCTTCTATATGTTACTGAATGCTAAATCTTGGCATTAATTCAGAAATTAATAATATTTTAATTTTTTTCACAAAAATAAATTACAGGTAATGTATTTTATTCAATATGCACAACTTTCATCCTGGTAAAAAACAGATGCAGCCAAACACCTGGAGTTACACTGCACAGCATTTCAGCTGAAATGTTACAACACTGTTATAAACCTGCAAAAGAGAGACACCCCTCTGATTTATGGCTGTTTTTCCTAGTCTCAAGTGGCTTACTGTGCAGCTGGCTATCTGAAATTTTCCCGAAGTCCAAGCTAGCATTGCAGGAAAAATATTCTGTCTCTATTTTCTCGATGAAATACTTATAGTTGTTGCAGTGCATGCTTTTGTTGAGCCTTCTATGACTATAGCAATGCACAAGCAGCAGAGGTCACCATGCACCAAGTTCCACCAGCCTCTAAATTTCAGCTTAGGCCTGGGCTGGGCACCAATTCACATAACATTGGCTCAAATTGATATGAAACTCCGAAAGAGTTTTAGTCAGCAAATGGCCACATATGGTGGGAGGAACACTGTAAATGCTGCGGCAATAATTGACTTCTGGGAAAAGAATACAAACATTAAAGTGTCTGTAATTAATAATCATTTCAAGATGCTTGCCTTGAATTGGAAACTTTTTTGCAAACTACCCTGCTTAACTAATCATCCTATACTAACCCCTGTAATTTGTCCAGTGCCTCTGAAAGAAATTGCAAAATGACTGATCCATGCCCTTTAAAATACATTAATAATAAAGTGAAATCCAAATGTGTTCATTTTAGCTCTGAAGTAAAGCTCAAGCTCCATGCTGAGCACGGTTACAAATAATGTATGAACTACTATGATGTTAACTACAGATGTCCAGCTGGTGAAGAAGAGGGTGAGTGATGTTTGCTAGCACATATGCTTACAAAGTTTAAAATGGATGACTTTTCTTATTGTAGCTTGCCTTCTGAACAGTGTACAGCTTCTTGCTCATACCACAATGTACTCAGCTGCGTTTGGATATTTTCATGGATAGTCTGTAGGAAAAATGTTCTTGGGCTAAGGACAACAATAACCATAGGACTTTAATATATCTACGAATTCTAGGGCAAACTCCTGCTCTCATACTTTCCATTGCAAATTGTGCTTTGATGCTGTCACATCAATGGCCATAACATTAGCAAAAGCATGTAGATTTATTTACAAAATTATTAGGATGGCATTTTGACCTCCTCTGAAGTCAACAGAAGGTACATTGACTTAACAGAACTGCAATTTAAACCTTATTCTTTGTATGGATGATGCATTTGTATTAAACCTATATTTAATTTTTCTTTCAGAGTTGTTACTTAAACATCAGAACATTTTTTGTGGTACCATGAAAATGGACTGAAATACATACTCAGCAGTGTTGAGTAACATTGAGCAAGTTTAACCCCTAAAATTAGGTTAAATGAGTTTGGCAATTTTAAGCAACAGTGAGTAGAAAAGGAAGGCTAAATCACTGTGGCTGCGGTTTATTTTGTTTAGTGTTATGTTACATTTTCATATCAATTTCGTTGTCAAGGTATAATGTCCAATATACTGTTTTCACTGTGCTTTTTTTAAAGGGAGGAACTAAATTATTTAAATGCAATAGCCATGAAAATATTGCTAACACAAAGTTGTCTAAACAAGTGTTACGTTTTCTGAAAATACTTAATGAAGCATTTTGTATGTAGTCTGTTCTAATTCTCTGATTGAACAGGCTTCTCCATTTGTTTTTTAAACAAGTATAAGATGAAAGAAGAATGAGTTTTAAACCAAAGTCAAGGTGTGGCTTCATCCTGTAAAGATGAGGAAATTGCAAGTAAAGCTGAAATTCTGTCCATAGGTTATGGTGTGTTCGGAGACTGGGGCAGAGGCACAGCAGTGAGGCTGAAGAAAAAGGAGAGACCAAGTACATGTCAGTGAGGAGCACTGAGGGAATTGTTGCAGAGACAGATTAAATTTGAGATGTATAGCCACAGTTAATTTATGAAAGTTATTTAAAATATTATTTGTGAGAGAAGTATTTTATCAAATACAGTGGCTGTTTTTTTGTGGCTGAGACCAGAAGGATGCAAAACCTAGTAACCAATAACCAGTTTTGTTCCACCTTCTTTGAACTCCTGTTTTCAGAGACTTTTGTTTGGTCATTTCAGTCACCCCAGGTTGCATATTGCTGAAACATTCCTTTAAATGAAAGTAAGGCTGAGTTCAGCACCAAGTCTGTTAACAATCAGTTTAGACTTGCAGAAATTAGCTGGTGGGATCTCTCTCCTAAAATAAGAAGGACATATATGTGTGTCTATTTTTCCGCTGGAAAACCCTGACTGGATACCTACTGTATGCACACAGAGGTTTTCTTCCTTAAGTGATAGTTTGTCCTACACACTCATTTGTTGACAAGACTGACAGGAGGAGACATAGTTCCTAGATGGGGATTAAAGAAAGACAGGACAGGCTAAAGGAGAAGTGAATGGGTTGGGACTTAGGGAAAAGGCAAGCATACATTCTAGTCACAATTGCTTTTAGGTTCTGATATTATTATTTCTTCTCTAACTCTTTGGGTTTTTATTAGGGTCAGGCAGAGCCACAGGAAATCCCATACAGGGCAGGTACAATACAGCAAAGTTGCAATAAGCCAGAAGGCTTGCCTGAGGCCAAAGCAAGCAGGAATAGACATAGTCATCTGCTTAAGAATTTGAACAAATTAATAGTGCAATGCCCTTTTTTGTCTAAAGGAAACCTAGGCTCTCCAGTAGAAGAGCCTGCATCTCCCTCCAAAGAGGTCCTCATCAAGTAGTCTTCTTCTAGAACTCTCTTTTGAGGATTGTAGCGCTGAAGGGGATGATGTGGTCCAGCTGTTGTAGACCATTATTCAAAACCATAATGATGATGAATCTAAGGGGACAAACGCAGCGGAATGCCACAGAAATTAAATTACTCTGTCTGATAAAAATAGTATTATAAAATATTATAGAACTCATTTCTAAAGCTATCTAAAATCAATCTAAATAACTTAGTGGAGAAATATGTCAATTCTACTTAAAGTGTATGCTGGTTCTATACTGACTGTAGCAAGATCTTTCTGTAAGTAGAGAAAAAAGGTTAATTCATATCTTAAATAATCCTTCATCCTTATGACAGTTCTTACAGCTGCTTAAAATCTTTAGTTTCATCCTTTCTTCCCAGACTAGACAATATTAATGTATTCTACATTCATGTCCTATACATTCCCTCTAGTCCATAGGTACATTATAAAATTTGCAGGCAGAACATTCTATTTAATGAGCAATCTAAGGTTTCACAGCTCACCAAGAAAACTACAGGTTTTTGAGTAGTGGAGATTAAAAAGAAGAAGAAATTCCAGCACTCTAAATTGTAAAACTTTACACCTTACAGCTGCCAGCTGTAATCCACAAGGAGACAGCATTCTTAGGCTCCCAGGAGCATAGACTGGGCTATTTTTTAGCAAATACTTTTGTTGTTTTGTTCCTTCAGAAAGGGAAGGAAAGGGAAGACAGAAATCCTGAACCCCAGAAGAGCCTCTACATATAGAGTACGTAGCATTGATGAGGAGTTATTTTGTCCTTCAATTGTGGAAGGATTGTGGTGATTTGATAAGATCTGTTAAGATTACATTTTGCTTGTTATTACAGTTGAAATCTAACAGCTGAAATGTTACTCAGCCTAAGTCACATTAAGCCTGAGAGGCTTTTCACAATGTAGCATTTACATAAGATAAGGGCATGGTGGTTTCTGGTTCTTTTTAACTGAAATACCTTCATCTTACTATTATGGCATTATTTTTATCTTAAAAACCAGCTTCTACTGTAAGATTAAATGTATTTGTTTCAAATCCACAGCAAGGCTTATTTTAATAACCCATTTTCTTAATAATGTTAATAAATTAGCATCAGACAAAATCTGCAGTGCAGTTAAGATTCCTGAAGTTGCAGCTAACTTGCAGAAGTGAAGCAATGCATTTAGCACTGAGGGGTACTGGGCAGCACATTGCTGTGCTGAGACCTTCACAAAAAAGGACCTACATCCTCTTCTGAGTAAATGAGAGGCCCAACAGCTCTAACAAAAGAAGGAGCAATGGAAAACTATTTAGAGCACGTTCAGGAGAGCCTGAATTTAAGAAGTCTGGGAAGGCAAGGGAGAAAAGGGAGAGACACAGGACAGATTACAACTTTGCATATATGTTTCTCATGTGTTTGTCTTCCCATGTCTTGGTGGTGAGAGAGAGGAAAAAGGGGAGAAAGAAGCATAAGAAACACCAAAGAATCATTACAAAGTCAAATCTGAAGAAGCAATAACCTCAGATTCAGAGCTCAGAGGGAATACTGAAAGATGAGAAAAAAACACCTTCTGAGCAACACTGCGTGATAGCATATTCCTTGCTAGTGGCTATTGCTTATAAAGAAAAATCTTAAACCAGCATGAGTCTGTTTTCCCAGTGAAAAGATCCCAGACAAGCCTCTATAAGATCTAGCTACTCAAGGCAAGCAGAATAACCTAGTCTTGTAACCCTTATAGTTCATTAGATATTGGAAAAAAATAATCTGGAATCTTGACAACACTAAACATGTGCATTAAACAAGAATGGGACTTAGTTATATGCTCACCTGTTTAAAAACAGTGGTTATTTTTTTAAGGACTTCTTGGTTGTCTCTTTTAATTGCACCCTTTGTTAACTGATGTTGATTTTGTTAGATATTTCTTCCATATTCATTTCTATGGAACATATTTTTGGATTGGTACTATAAAACACTTCTGCAACATGAAACAGAAAACAAATTCCTTATATTATGGGACAACTCCATGAAGCCCCTAGAGTTAGTCTGGTTTAATTCAGATTCACATAGGTAGGTTTAGTGGTAGGCAATTCTGTGAGTAGAATTAGAAGAGAGATACTTCCTTAAAAGCATGCTTAAAAGATTATCTTATCTTCATCTGTGGTTTTAAATACAGCTGTCACTTTATGGCTTTTCTTCTGGTTAGAAAAAGGAGGCAAGAGTCATATGGAAATCTACTCCTACTTTTTGGTTCTTTTGGTCTGAAGTAAACCACAGGGAAATTGAAGTAGTAAACACAAGAGAAATTGGTGTGTCAGGCTTATGTTAAACATCAGTTACTTGGTTTGACCCAGGGATAAACACATGAAACGTAAGATCCAAAGGAGACTTGACTATATTGTTCTGGACTATATTTTTCTGGAGTTTCCCCTTTGGCCTGAAATCCTATGAATCCAAGACCCTTCATGGCACTTTGGAGACAGGTCATTAAAAAGAACAAACCTTTTCACTGGGCTCAGAAAGTTACCTTTTCCCTTTTAGCAACCCATATGGTGTGGCTGGAAAAAGGTGACTACCCCACAGGAAGCCCAGTTATCCAAAGGGCCAGCATTTGGTAAAAAACATTTTCCTTGTAGACAGTGAATGAACCTGCTAGCAGTGTTCTAATGCTGGGATACAATCCGTTCCAGAAGTCATATTTTTACACTAATTTCCCATCAGTATCACTCTAAGAGAAGATACACTGCACTTAGTGTGAGCCCTAAAAAACATGAGTCAAAGTATCATAAGAATCCCATGTCAAAACCAGCTACACAGTGAGGAATTATCTCCTGGCAATAGCAAAAAAGAAATGTAAGAGAGGCCCAAATTTCAAAAGAATTCACGATAGTTGTGCTTTTCACATTTTATTCTTTTCTGACACAACAGACACATCTTCCCTGCCATCCCATTTCATGACTGAGTTTCTATGGCAGGAAAACTGCATACAGAAGAGCTCTTATGCTCTTAGTTGAAATCATGGATAAAGGGCTAAAGTGGATAAAGTGGGAATCTCTTAGACTATAAGTATTTTTCTACTTAGATATTGAGGAAAGCTCTGGAAAATGCACTCACTTTGAAGTAACTTTGAAAAGGAAATGTAAGTCTTGTAAAATTTTTAACAATTTTAACAAATTTGTGGGTCAGAAAATATGCTTTTTCTTAAAGATTGCCAGGCTTACTTGTTCAGCAAGAACTGTTGAACGTATTACTTTAAAAAGCGACCAGTTCTACTCTGCTCAGTAAAAAAGAAAGTCATTATTTCTCCATTTATCATTTCTCTGACAAATGCAAAATCCTATCCAAGTTTAAAAGATTAATTATTTATAATTATTGTTGTTATTATTATTACTCTTTCATGTTGTGACTGTTATTTACAGAGGCTACATAGAAGACTTTTACACTACTGAGGTTTATAGCGGGAAATACTTCTGTCAGTTGAGACACCTACAATAGCTGGAGTGATGAAGAGCTAGAAGAGTTGTGACATACAAGCACAGTCAAAGGAAAAGGGGCTGATACACTCCACTTTACTCAGTCGATACAATTTAAGGGATGATTTCCTCATATAATAACAATTTTTGCATATTTTTCAAATACAGCCTTATGCAAAATATTTTCAGTTTGTCAGTAACTATGCTTCTGCTTCATTTGTTTGATCCCCACAAATTGATCTCATATAGATGCATTTTAGAAATGATCCTGCTAATAATTTTTCATATTTTTAATAACAGGATATAAAAGTTCCTGTATATACATTGTGGAAAAGTTTAGTGTGGCATGTCAAAAGGACAGGTGACTGGAAAGAATAGCCTCATGGGTCTTTCTTTCTTTACTAATCTTTCATTAGTATGTCCAGTATGTGAATATCTCTTATTGCATTCAAATGAAGCATGTTATTATTCTAATTTCATGTAGTTTTCATTGGTAATATCTCTTCAGTAGGTTTTCTGGGGTCACATGGTTTCTCTTTTCCTACTACATGTGTTGGTCACAAGATAAATGTACAGGTTACCACAATATCCTGGACACGAAAATAGTCCTAATGCAATAATTTTTTTGCAGTGTTGCAAACTGGGCATGGACAGTTTAAGAGAAGTCAGCATATCTTTGAAAAAAATTATTCTGTCTTTGACTTCTTTTCCTGTTCTCAACACTGTAGTGATCTGTCAGCTTTATAACCACACTGTGCATGGATGCCTCTTCTTCCTTTGTATTTCATCATGTATCGTTTCCAAATGCTTTGGAAGCACTCAGTAAAACTGCACAAGATCCCTTTTTTGAAGACTTATTGCACACAGGTTCTCAAGCTGGCTGTTTTCTACGCATGCTTGAGTGCTTTATCACATCTCCCTTTCTTTTTCCTCCTTTAGCTTGCCTGTGGCCCAAGCTGTCTTATATGAGGCACTTTTGTTGGGCCTCATTACACTGACATTTGTATTTTTATGGATGCTTCCCTTTGATGTTGACTGTGAGGTGAGTAGATTTCCTAATGAAATGTACTTCAAAGGGTTTTCACTCTTTCATGGATGTTCTTTGGAGAGAAGTGAGGGAGAGACATCTTGAAAATTAAATTTAAATTACTCCCAAAAAGGCTTAAGCTGCAGACTGCTCATCTCAGTAATAAGTTCTGGCCAATGCAAAAGGCCAGCTGGAAGAGAGAGCCAGGACCAGCCCATGTGAGTGGGAAGATGGAAGGGGTTAGTCAGGCCCTTCCACAGCCAAGAGCTTTAAGAGATTTTCGCACCCACTGTCATCACTCTTCCCTCTCCCCACGTCCTCCAGCTGTCCTGCTTTTTTTCCTTGAGCTCTTTTCAACCACTGCCACTTTTTTTCTGGAGCAGCAGAAGCCAGGAAACCTTACTCGTATTTGCCCCTTCTGGCCAAGGTTGTTCTGCCTTGGCTCACATGCACCATCACTTCTGTGGAGCACTGACCCCTTCTCAGCTCACCCTGTGCTTTAAGGTGCCCCTTTCCTCAGTCACCTCTTCCTCTCATTCTGTTCACTCTGCACTTTTTTTCACCCAAGACTTTATTTTCATTGACACAAACTCTTCTTTCCCCTGGCAAAATAAAGGATTCACTCTGTGAATAAAAATTATACCTGAATGCATGTCCATGAGAGACAGTGAGAGGACAAAAAGACAAGTAAAGAACAAGGAAAGCTAGAACAAGGCCTGCTAAAAGCAAAAGTACCCACTAAATCCCTTGTCTGACTTCGCTAAGCTAGTGTGCAGGAAGACAGGAAACATGGAAATAATTCAAACTGGGAAACGATAGGAGAAAAACTTCATATGAGTGGAAAAATTCAGCACTTCATTGTCACAGACTGGTTTATAATACTACATGGAGGACTGAATCAGGAATTTATGTTGAAGAAACATAAATTTAAAAGAATATTATTAAGGACCTATGAATATGGGAAAGAGGGAACATGATAAGATCATTATTTTCCTGGGAGAATTATGTCTTTAATCTTTTGCTATTAGACCTAGTACGTAATACATTACAGAAAAAAATATTTGTCTTATTGCTAGATAAAGAGATTTAATTTTTGTAATCAATTTTTTGCAGGGATGCAAATATTACAGCTGAAATACAACTTCCAAAGGAAACTAGGGAAATGTGCAGGTGATTTAGGTCCACCGTTTGTACTTTATAGATAATGGTATTGATTACTTGATTGCAAATGACATGCCTGGGAATTTTTTATGTTAAACTCTATAAATCTGGTGAATGAATCACAGTAATGACACTCTACCAAAATCACAGACTGGGAAGCTTGCTAAAAACTTGTAAAAGTTGCTTTTTGAGGACCTGCATTAAGTATTGAAAAACAGGTGTATAAAAAACAGGTGTATCGTATCTTGCAGAATATAACTTTATCAAGGAATTAGATTTAGAGGTGAATACCATTATTTTTACATGTGGAAATTACAGTTCTTTCATCTTAAATCTGCTTGAATTTAAATGGGCAGTTCACAGTATTGTTCCATATAAGAAGTCGGCCAGTTTGTGTTTGTTGAGAACCTCTGGAACACAGAGGTCCAAATCTTGGGCCATGTTAACAATTGTGTTCTGTTTGATTTGAAGAAAGTTGCCTCAGTAGTGATAACTACTAGCCTTGATTAAGTTATGCAACTGCTGCTGTCTGTACAGCTCTCCTTTGGTTCATATCTAAGTAGAGGCACTTAATCAGTGTCCTGACTTCCACGTGGACATGGAGAGCCATTAGGAGACAGAGCTGTCACTGAGGAAGGGGACCAAGCTGACACATGCTGAGCTATGATTTTGAAACAGAGGTTTTTTTGCTTAAGGGTATTGATATATGATAAAAGCACCTTAGCAATCATGTATTTATATTGACAGTAACATCTGAATAAAGAAAGAAATAACATATAATGGAAACCTCAGATCATATGTTCATCTATCCTAACACCTGTAAAGGAATAACCTTCTGTGAAATGCAGTTGGTCCACAAAGAGGCGCATATAAGGTGCTTAAATCAAAATACAAGCTTCAGATAATGGCTGAAATAGATCCCAAGAGGATCCCCTTTCCTCAAAGCAACTCTGTACATGGCAGCCTGTAAAACAGAGAAAAGAAACACAGATAATTTTACAATCCTAATTGTGAGATCTGAGTGTCATCATCATCAGTGGATGAGATCACTGTAGTCCTACTGTGGTTTTAGGAGAGTCCAGCACTAAAAAATGCTAGCCATGGCACAAATGATTTTTATAAAATACATTTAATTACTAAAGGTCTTGCCACAAAGGTGAAGTAATTCCAGCTGTCTTGCTGGACCACATGAAAGTGATATGTGATACTAAGATATTCATGCCAGGTGCAAGTGACAGATGCAACCAGCACGATGACAGATCAAGAGTTCTTGTAAATCTCATTAGAAGAGTCCATTTATTAACAGCTTCAGCACTTTCAGCTGTTTCATGTCAGCAGACTGGACTGAGCTGCTCTCTTAATAGACCTTACAAAGTTTCTGTAATTATCTGAGTCCTTATTCTAAATATTTGGTTGTCAGGCTGATGAGCTACAGGAAAGATAGTTGAAAGGTTCCTTGACACAGACCTGATTTCCACCCCCATTTTTATTTCTATTTGACTGTATTCAGACATTTCCTGAGACAAGTCTTTTCCAGCTGAGGAGCAGAACAAAGCGCAGGTATTTTGAACAACAGGGAAGATAGCCCCATTGAACCCCCTTCAGTCCTTCAGCTACACTGAAGTAGCTTCTGACTGTTGAAATATAAAGGTTAGAAAACTAGGTTGCATCTCTAACGAATGCAAATTTGTATTCTTATTTATTTGGAGTTTTTGAAGAAGAGTAAAAGTGAGCATGTTGTTTTATATACATAAGGCTGTAATATGAAGAAATAATAAAGAAAAGCAACTGAGATGAAAAACTGGTCCGTTATACTAATGTTATTCTAACCTACTCTGAGTATGGTGGTTTTTGACTAAGGGTTTGTAAGCTGGCGATGCCTCACTCTCAGTGCTGCTTCGGTACCTGAGCTATTTAATTTAAAGTTAGTTCACCTATCTCAACACTATATTGCAGTCTCATCTGTGATGCCAGTGTAGATGTATACATCTCAGATCTCCAACATTCAGGTCAGTTATGGTTTGTCAAGAAATTGTTACAAGAAAATTCACAGTGAAAGAACTGTCTTAAAAATTTCTTCTTTCATTTCTGTTTTTTTCTGCGCAGAGGGCAGTCTTGTATTTTCAGTCTGCATGGCTTCAGGCAATTTACACAGTGCAGAATAATACTATTCTATTGAGAAATGAATTACAGTGAGAGGTATTGGAGAGCTCTGTAACCTCAGAGCATCAGTAAGACAGTGCTCCACAGAGCCATTTCAAAACTCCCTATTAGCCAGGTTTTGCAAAGTCAGTTACACCTCTGTGAGGAAACCTACCTATTGTTCTCAGAGTACTAATCCAGGTTGTTCAGGAAGGACACAAGCCCAAAATCATATCTGTACTGAAACCTCAGAATCTGAGAATGGATTTAAGCATATCAAGATCCATTGTCTGCACGTCTTCTAGCCATATTAGTAGTTGTAGTCCTGCTTCTGCTCCGTCTTAAAGTCTCTCTTCTCTTGAAGAACTTCTGTTCTCCTTCCTTTTTCAGTGACTTGAACATCTTTGGGCTGAGGAAGGAGAGAGCAGGTGTCCCATTGGACTGTTGTTAAGCACTGTCTTTGTGCATCTACTGACTTTGACCAATTAGGGGCACGATCATCAGGAAAACAACTGGGTGCTGAAAGATTAGCAGGAATTTATAGACCTGTTCAGGAAACTTCCCAATCTGACCACTCATGAGACTCTCTGGCACTCACAATCCCAGTGCAGAGACTTTCACTGCTGGGACTGAAGCCCCTTCTCAGCAGTTCCAGTGACCCAATGGGAGCCCCACTTGACTCCCTGCACACCCCACTCACACAGCCAGACCAGGTTTCCTGATTGCTTCGACCCCGTTTCCCATAGCAGAGTTTCAGATGCCTCATTTCTTAGAGCTGTTTGTTCACGGCATTGTAACACAGAAACAGTCCAAGCTGGTGCCTCCGAGGAGGGACCCCAACAAAGGAACACCTGGGCTTTCACGCTCTCTATGTCTACCAGAGCACCAGCCTCACTCTTCCTCCTGAGGCCTTTGCTCCTGCTGTGTCTCTCAGTGTCTCAGCATCTGGCTGGCACGACCCCCACTGTGTGTTTTATTATCCAAAGAGTTGGCAGTTCACAGCCTCTTGTCTTGGGCTCCCACCCAGAGCTCAATCTGCATCTCAATCTGCAGCTTGCAAATAGAGCTACCTGCACCAGACATACTCCTCAGACCATGCCCTCAGGCTGACTTCTAAGGCAATGCCATCAAAATGGGCTCAAAATCAGCTCAAAATCAGAATGTATTCCTTTGTACATTACTGCCTCTAGCCTGCATTTTCTTACTTGCAGCTTTCTGAAGTCACTCCAATGACAACCAATGCATTATATAATGAAATATAATAAATTAATAACATTTTTATTTAACAGACAACGGTCATGGTTGGCATTATATAAAGGCTTAATCTGGCAATAAAATACTTCCGGTTAATTCATTGTTTCTACCCTTGATACCCTCCATTAATTTTAGAGGGATTTCTACTGTGGAGTCTTCATTGAGAACATCTTTGGGCAAGTGCACAAACTGGGGTGTCTTGCAGTGATTAGCCCTTAGCCTAATTTTTGCTCAGTCACATAATGCCCTTTTTCTGTGAGCCCCTGAGGTGGATTCACATTCTGAGCATCATTTTTATTTATTGGATGCAAAATATCTGCCTAGTAATCACCTTCAAATGTACTTGGAAGGTCCCCAACCCGCTATATCATTATCCATCATCACCTACAGTATGCATCATCACCTACAGCCATTCTCTCTGTCAGGGCTACCGAATTCATCCCCTCTCCCAGCTCTGTGAGAATCCCACTGGAAAAACTGGTAGCACTCTTGTCTCAACAGTCAGATTTGTCAGTATATGAATACTTGGTAAGGTTTTTAATTTATTGTAGATTTAATTTTAAAGTATAGTTTTAGAAAAATCTCTGACCAAACCACCATAGGGCTCCTTTTCTCCAAAGCTCTAGTTCATCTTTCCTTGTCTGTATTAATGCCAAGTAAGAATGGCTGCAGTGGCAAAGCAGAAGGGATATGTTGAGGCACCTGCTCACCTACTTTTGGTCCATAATGCAACCCTCAAGACTGAGCAGTTCAGTGCTAACAGTGCTAACAGTATTTGGACCTGCAGATGTCCATCCTCAAGCCCCAGAATTATACTCTTATACCTGTCCACCTTCTTAGTTCCCTCACAGACTTAACTGGCTTCTTCCATGTCTCTTAGTGCACGGGAAGGTTGTTCTCATGGGACGTGTTGTACAGAGTCTAGAACCTCCTGTGAGAAGCTTATAGCCCAGTTGGGGCCAAAGTTCTAACAAGGAGCTCTCTAAAACAGACAAGGAGAACCCTTATTGAGCATACAAATACCCTGAAGTGTTAGTTCCCATCACTATTACAAGTCAAAGCTGGAAGGGTCCTTTTTCTCCACCCTCCATTACAGGGCCCGAGAGCCCAACACCCTCACTGAACAGACTGTGTCTCACTCTCCAGATGTTCGCCCACTCCTGGGCAGTGATATAGGAAAATGTTTCGTGTAGCAGGAACTTTAGCAGTTCCTGCACATTTCTGAAAGCTTTTAATGAGGCTGAGGCTCATTAAAACACACCCAGCTCTGGCATCATGGGAACTGAAGTGAGGGCATAAAATACCAGACTAGTATCACTGTGAATGAGGAGAGTACACCAAGCCTGGTCTTGAAAACCAGGAAAATCATTCTGGCACTACAGCACTTAAAAGTCTTCTGAAGCCCCACTTGGCTGCACACTCTCTCTGAAAGACAGAAGTATGATGGAGGACATAAGTAGGCAGTAGCATGACAAAGAGACAGCCTGTCTGTCTGTCTCCTTCTTATGCACAAAGCCCAATGTTTCTTTGTTCTCCCCCTTCCATCAGATCACTACCACCACCTTCAGCAGATGAGCCACTGAATCCTGCAGATCATTCACTGTCATCCAAGTCCATACCCCGTCTTATTTGAACTGATCACTCTCCTTTTGTTGTCCAGTCAATATGTGCAGATGTCAGCATGGAAATCAAATGGTTCTTTCAGATGCTGCTTCCTGGATAAATGTGTTCAGAATAGGGAGATCAGTTCACAAGTCAAGTCCAGAGGATGGACTTTAAGGGAAGTGACTAAGCAGACAAAATTCTATATCGACAAGGAGGTTCAAAGAGTCTACAAATGTAGACTTGTGTTGTTTATTTTCTGCTCAGAATCTGTTCCCCATGGGATTCCCTCTTAGGCCTGCTCTGTACCTGTCTTTGTGATGGAAAATACTAGGTTCTGCAATGAGGGAGGAGTCTGAGAACTCTCACAGTGATGTGCCATCTGTCTTGAAAGTCATGAAAGTGCCAGGTTGGTGTACTGTATCTTTCACTGAGTTTGTTTAGGTGTTCCCGGCACAAGAGGTTAATGATCAACTAAAACTGAAATTTTTTTGCATCTTTACAACCACATTTTCCTGTCCTTCCTACAGCACCTGCAATACCTCCTCCGTGTGCTGATGTGGTCACCTCAGCTGTCTCCCTAGATTCTCACCATCCTGCACCTACAGACTGTGAGTGAACAGCCATACATAGCACACTGCTGCAAGCATGTCCAAACAAAGGGAGGCCACACCATAGTTATGGAGTGTCTGAGCATCCATTGCTTGAAAATCTCAAGCTGAAGCCCTAGATTTTGAAGGTTAAATTTTAGAGGGTGTGCAGCCTTCATTCTTGAACCTTCATTCCTGCCCCGGAGGACACAGTGGATGAAAGCCACTTACTAAGTCTTGTTTTGTTTCCAAACAAATCCTAGAACTTTAAGCGCACTTTTTTTTTTTTTGTCATATTACTTTAAAGAGTAAGACGAAAGGGGCTGTCTTTATGCTCCCTGTATATCTTTCAGCAATTTGACTAGCCCAAGCAGGAATGCTAGTATTTATATACTCTATATTTCACAAAGTACTCACTCTGTGGCCAGAGGGTCTATGTATTATTGTTATTTTTGGTCCAGCTTTCAGAGCCTGCATATTGCCAACATCTTTTTTTTTTTTTTTTTTTTTTGTGAGGAGACGGTAAAAAACTTTGCATTTGACATCTGTGTCTCTTGACTCAGTGCACTTTTGGAAAGCTGTCTCCTCTGGTATTCACACTATATCATCCTCTACCACAAGACAATTTAAAATAAGATATTCCCAGTCCTGCCAGCTTTCTCTAAACAAAGCCTATGAGCTGAGAATGAGCTCAGTATATGCATGACGTGTATTGGCATGGACATGCCATTGAGAGAGGGGCAGTTAGGATAATTCGGGATATCCTAGGACACTTTGGGGAGAATTGTGTAGCTCTCATTAGACTTCCTTCAGGACCTTCATTTTCATTCATTTCAATAATGCATTTTCATCCTCAGACCATCAGCCTTCACAGACCCCAAATAATGAGGTTAGGAGGGAAAAGTAGAAATTAATTCTCCGTGAGGTGATGGTTTGAGCTGCATCTGCCTCTGGAACAGCCAATGCCCTCTAGTAAAGGTACAGCAGGGGTTTTGATGCAGTAGGGTACTGCCTTTTTTTTTACACCCAAAGCTGGCCCCGAGCATGGTAAGGACAAATATGGCATTCTTGCATCTTTAGAATGGCTACAATCTCTCTTCATTGAAGATATGAGTCAGTCAATGTGACTAAAATCCATGTCAGAATATACGCCTTGGAAACAATGACTAATCAGACACTGTTTTAAAAAGCGGCTAAATTAATAACAGAGGAACCTGAAATTCTTATTTAGAAGTGTCCATATAATTTAAATGCCATTTAAATATCAATAACTCCTTGAATCTTGCACAATGTTTTAGGAGCATTCAGGTGCCTAATTTCCTTTAATATCAGAGATAAGGCACAGAAATATCTTTGCAATATATGTATAAGGTCTCAAATGCATATAAAGACCTGTTTACATTTGTAAATCTTTTCTCTCATAGCTGAAACATTCTTCGAAGGGAAAAGAAGTTTCTGCTAAAAAACTCCCTTTCGTTATATAAAATGTACTTCTGTTTTGCTCAAAGGCCATGTGCCCTGACTAGGCTGGCAAGAACGGGTGTATGGCTTCACATACAGTACACAATGTACTTTTTTTGGTAATTTTCTTAATCTCTCCCAGTCCCTGCTCCTTTTATACCCACAAACTTTAATAAACTGAAAAAGAAATCCTGTGAAGGCTGGAGCTTTCAAACCAAAAATGCAGTGCTTGAAATGAAACAGGATGATCTCATACATCTCTAATTTTTAGTGCCTTTTCTATGCTTAGTAGACAGCTTTTATAAAACTTGAGTCCTTGTCAGCCTTGAAAATGCTATTTATTGACTTTACATCACTTTTATTTACTTTAAGGAAGTGCCTCTTGTATATGTCCATACACAATAACTTTACAAACAAAATATTAAGTGTTTTTTATGTTGATCAAAAGATCTAATTTCAATGTCAAGCTATTCTCAAACTGGGCTAAAGTGAAGGAAAAGTTTTTCAGTGTACTGTGGTACAGTTTTGCACTCCTGTACATCTGACAGTAGAATAATACACACTGGGTGTGATCCAACAGAGAGTGGCTTTTGTGTCTGTTGATCCTGGACATTTCAAGAGCCCCCCAGGATCTCTAGTCAAAAAGTCTGTTTTTGATTCTAATGGGAGAAGAGTGCTTCCTTCTATGGCAGCAGACTGCCAAATTATGCAGCCCATGCTGGCTCTTTCCTG
The DNA here is from genome assembly GCA_035584735.1 of Pseudotriccus pelzelni. Taxonomy (NCBI): domain Eukaryota; kingdom Metazoa; phylum Chordata; class Aves; order Passeriformes; family Tyrannidae; genus Pseudotriccus; species Pseudotriccus pelzelni. The sequence continues at coordinate 39,246,105 of JAWMRA010000041.1, forward strand.
ACTGGCACTGTATAATAGCTGTGGTAAAGATTTTAGTCTTTACCTCTAAAGCTAGTTTGGCACGAAAGATTGATAAGCTGATGACTGAAAACCAAATGTAGTATTTCATAAGAGAACATACACAGAAAGAGCTGCTGAGTGTTTTCCCCTTTTGCTCAGTAAATGAACTAACTAGCCAAATCCATGGTTAGGTATCTGTCAAAGGGCTTTTGTTTTCCCATAAATAACCCTTGCAAGTTTTGAACATGAAATCAGGCATCTCAAGCTGGCTTTTGGAAATGCCACCAGAGCTGAATGCAGTCAGCATGCTCAAGAAATCATTTGTCATGACTCAGTCAATGGGCCAGAGCAAAAATCTAAAGACAGGCTGCAGTAGAATAAAACACTCTCAGGTTCCATGCATAAAATCACTTCAAAAGTGATTAATCCAGCAACAATTACATACTTATTATATCCTGCATATTAAAAAAAAATAAATTACTGAAGTGAGAAGAATACTGTATTTATCAAAATAAGCAGGGCATAGCTGCAGCCAGAGAGGTAGGCAGCAACAGGAAATTGCTGGACTGCCTCTGTTGATACCTTTCAGTGCTGTGGATCCAAAGCTGGAATAGGTCCCTGGTTCACTGAAGTACTTAGGCATGCATTTGATTCCCAGTGAGTTCAAAGAGACTTAATCTTGTCCTTAAAGTAAGCACCTGCTTAAATATTTAGTTGAATGAGGACTTACTACCTTGATGCCATTTTTACTGGAAACATCCACTGACTTCCATGACTGCAGAATTAGACTCCTAAATAGGACTTGCAGAACTGTGGATCTTGGCCTTAGTTGTTCACCTATTTTCCTCGACTCCTCTCTCCTGAGTAGTGGGTGTACTGTCTATCAGCAATACATATTTATCCAGCCTTGGAATAGTTAATGGATTAAGGAATATCCTTACTAGAAATCTTCTCAGCTGATTAGGACGATAGAGCATGACTCAGCAGAGTATCTAAGCATGACTGCACAAGCTGGCTAATAAAATGAGGTTGGTTGGTTTTGGTCTGGGAATGCTCTGAATAAAGTTACTCCCCATTTACTCCCCATCCATTTTCCCAGAGGCCAGATACAGCTACGAGGACACAATTAGGTGGAATCAGGTCTAAGGCTTTGCAGAGCAAAAGAGCCTCTGGCATTTCACAGAGATTCAGACCAGAGGCCATGCCGCAGGGTGGGCAAGGTGGAAGCTGTGGTGAAAGCGTCACGCGCAGCACGCAAGGTTTGACGGGTCTGTGTGGAGCCCCATTAAAGTCAATGAGAACGAAACACACACTTTGCTCGGCTGAGATGGGATTACTCATGTGCCTAAAATTAAACATGTGGTTAAGTGCTTTGCTGAATCAGGGCCAGAGAGATGGAAAATGAGCACTGCCAGTACTGATTCTCCCCCATCCTCTTTTCCACACAGCTGCCTCCTGACGCCTGCTGACTCTTTTGTAAATAAGGACTGTTAGCTATAGTACTTATTAATTACTGAAAGAAACTAGGCCATATCCAAAGTCCTGTCCTCACTGACATCCTACTTAGTCAAAACTTCCATTAACACCAAGTTAAAATTTGACTCCATGATCATAAAAATGGGATTCTATAGCATAAGAATAGAGTTGTTCCTAATACAGTTGATGGAGATGAGTTTCCTATGACAGAACAAAATTGGTGGGAAAGTATAAGTAACAGACAAATCCAAAGGAAAGGTAACTTTTCTATTGGGAAATACACAGTAGAGAGCTTCTTCTGCACTTCCGTGCGCACTTAAACTTGTCAAACCTTTTATCAGGAACTGGCTTTCATTTTACCATAAATAACTTTTACAGTATCTGAGAAAATTACATACATTTGTGCACAGCAGATTTGTTATTAACACAATTGCTCATTTAAAATGTCTCTTCATAATTATTAATTTGTTCCATCATACAAAATATTTGTGGTCACATCAAATCGTATCCTTGGTTTTAAAACCAAAAATGCAAGCTAGAGTGTGGAATCTGTTTGAATCAGGGAAAATGTCATATGTGTGTGTTCGACATAAAAGACTGTTCATACGACAAGCATCTGGAATTTATGTTAAATAAATTTGGTAAATCACCATATTCCTACATTTCCTCACCACTTTTGGAATGATGTTCAAAGAGTTACATTCAACCTTCTGTTAGAATACGCTATACTTTCTCTGTCATGTAAGCACCCCATGAGAAAACAATTGAGATAAAGTATGTATGAATTTAAATGATACTGCAGATATTATAACTTAAACTGTTTTATTTTTGTCTAAATTATAAAGCTGTGGATTTTCTGATAAATGCAGATGATAGGGCTATGATGTGCATTTTACTATCTTTGGAAATGTGGGCATTTGATCTTTCTAATTGGAATAAGCAGTGCAAAACAGACAGGATTTAGAAAATGTTGTTTTGCCCTCTTACAGTGAAACATAGTTTAAAAGATTTTAAAACTACATAATATGTGGTTTGTTCTGTTAAGTTAAATCAATATTAGAGTTGAGACTGAGGAATTCTGAGAATTTTTGCAAAAGTCATTTAACTTTTTTTCTCCTCTTGTCAGTCTATATAATAGTTTATTACTGATAACTGACTTTGAACCAATGCAGTAAAATGGACTTAGAATTATAAAAAGTTTGAAGATATTAGATGAAAACTGATATGGAAGTACAAGTTATTATGTCTAATATATATTAACTATAATATAGACCCTACATGTTAATTAATAATTATCAATAATAATAATAGTAATAATAATAATCATAATAATAATAATAATGCTGCAATGCATAACAATCCTTGAAAAACATGGTGTCTTTCTTTACTGCCAGTACTGGGTGTACAGGAGAAGATACTCCAGCTATTTGCTTTTTAACAGAGAAAGTGAGTTGCCAGGCTGGACACTTATCAGTAAGGTTTTGATTATATAGTAATCAAGTAATATAGACTAACCCCAGGGAATGCAGAAATGGTCACATACTTCTGCCATGCTCCAGAGAACCATAAAGCTTCTTAAACCCATACTTCAGTGTTCAACTCCTTTCTTGGTTCTTGCCTTGATAATCATCATGAAAAGCACAACACAAGACAGTTGGTTGGGGTTGTTTTTTGTCAATCCTCACATATTAAATGCACAGATATTATGTCTGTGATGTTTTAGGTGTAACGGGGATGTGCACATGCCATACACATCATAAAATAATTAATGTCCCTTCCCAAAATAAAACAGGGAGCCCAGTCCTTGCAATGTCCATTATCTTGCAAGAGCCACTTTTCTTTAGCCATTATGCCTATACTTACACTTCTGCAGTTTAAAGCTGAAGACAGAGAGAAACAGATCCATGTTAAACTTCTTTCCTCTAACTGACAGCTGAAGAACTTGGTGGCTAAAACTCAAAAGTGCTGCTGTCTGTCAGACTTTCTTGAGGAGCAGCAGACCTGGGAGCTGGTGTTTGCTTTTTTTTTGGCTGTAAAATAATCACCTTAAGCTGAGCTCAGGAAAAATACATTTTAAAAAAATACATATTTTCTTTTTTAGCATTACTGTTGATGAGGGAATGAAGAGTGTTTAGGGAATACAATCCAGGAAAGATGCTTTTTTTTTGAGCATCTGTGACTAGATTAATATTAGAGTGACTATAACTTTACAAGACCATCTCACTTAGGAAGAGAGTGATATTGTGATGAATCAGCTAAAGGAAGGAGATAAAAGGGAACAACGCTGCACTGTTCTGAGCAGCAAGGATGTCTAGGCATATCCTAGTGGAAGCACTGACCTGTGACAGTTTACCTCTGGCACTGGAGTATGCAATTTTTCTCTGTCTACATCACCATCATCTGCTTCTCCACCTCCCCTAACCATTTTATAGTGCTGGTGGAATGGTCTGAGAACAGTTCTTGCAGACCTGTGAAAGGACATCCCAAACTGGGTAGGACAAGATCAGTGTGCAATGGGAGGTGAGGTGTCACAGTATCAGAAAATACATGTATTTTTATTCATATTTTTATGAGTTTTAATATATTTTTTAATATGTGTTTTCTGTGATGCTCTGAGTGTCACAGAAAAATCTACTGTACAGGGTCCAGGAGTAAGAAGCCTGCATGATTAACCCATCCCTAAAGTGAAGAATGGAAGCTGGAATACCTCTGCCTATCAGTTCTTAGAGCGATTTCAAGAAGATAAGGTCCCTCCATGTAATGTAGCTGAAGAAGCCATTTAGCCTGCAAGTCAGACAGGACATGTCAGTTAAGAATGACCTAGTTTCACTGGACTGGCTAAGACTACGGATATTCTCTGAACTATGCTGGAAAAAAACCACAAGTCATATGGTTCTGCTTGGGAAAACCATGGAACAGTGAGATTAATTTTAACCTGAAAAAAGAAGTTCTGTCAGTTGGGATAGCTGTCGTGCAGAGACACTCTGGTCCGTGCCTGTGGTACCCTCAGCCTATCCTGTAGCTGGTGCAGAGCTGAGAGGTAACAAAGCTGAACGCAAGTAGTAGAATTAAAGAGTTTCACGGCTGGCCATTTTAGCTTCCTGATGGAGGGAGAGCAATACAAGAGCAGGAAGCATGAGGTAAGAACCACGAACAAATCCGGGGGGGGATGATTTGTTATGGTTTAGGATCATATGAGTAGTCTTGAAAGAGTATCAGCAAAATCTGGGTGTGGTAAAAGTGCATCCTAGCAGAAGGTCTTAAAGCAGGCAACAAAACAATAGCAAGAGTTCATGTGATGCAGACCAATGGCCAAATACAGGAAACCACAGAGTGTGCTTGCTGGCAGAGAGGAAGAAATGCCTGAGAGCGGAAAATTGCCGTGATGACCCAGTAATGTCCAGGAGGGACCCAGACACTTCCTCACATAGGACCAGGAATTGTGTGGGTGACTCTGGCTCTGTGTGCTCAAGGATGGATCAGAACAGATGCCAGTAGTGAAAGCAGCGTCTCTGGGGGATTGTATGCAGGGATGGAAAACCAGAGCAGCAGGAGAGAAAGTTGGAGCTAGACAGAAATTACCCATTCCACAGCTGCCCATTACACAAAGTGGTCTGTAAGATCAGTTGGAGGCTGAAAACCACTTGTCCTGTAAATTACCTTATGAAGGAGAGCAGCTGGCTAAGTGCCCTTTGTCATTTAAGGAAAACAAAAGTCCCTGGGATTGTTTCAGAAATTTATTGGTGTCTGTACATACTCACACCTGGAGCACCTTCACCCAGTGATGAATGAGGAAATCTAAGCGTCACACTGGCCATGAGCTATAGTGGTTCAACTGCACAGAACTACTGACAACCCATAACCTGAGGAAAAAGTAACCCTTACTGAGATGTCAATGGACTGGAGTGGTCTAATATGCGACTGAATGGAAGGAATCACTAGGTGGATTAGCACAATATAAATTTACAGCACGAGTGTCACAGGCTTTTTTGGTAAAACCTAACATACTGCAAAATATAGGAAAGCATGAAACATGTAACCTTGTTTTACAAGTCTTAGGTAACCCTGCTGTTCCCGGTACATGCAGCCAATCTAATGGTATACCTTCTAGTTGTCACTGAGTGGGCTGAGTGGCTGGAAGGTCTCAGTGTGGGATCTGTCAGAACATCCCTATAGAAGAGCATTGACTTTCTTCATTGCTGCTGGCAACCTAGTGTTGCCTGAAGACATGTGCAGCAGAAGCATTTGGTATTTTGCCAAAGAAAAAAGGAATGGGTGTTATACTCAAACTGCTTGGTAGGATTTGATTCTTTTTGTGTTTCACGCATAACTCTACAATGTATCCAAAGCACCATGGAGGCAAAGCAAAATCTGTATGCAAGTCAGAGAGGAGACTGACACTGAAAAGTGATGGAAACTGGCTGGATTAGGCTGAAAAAATGAGGTGGAAACAGGCACCAGTACACAGTCCTGTGCCATTATGCAGTGATAAGGATGGAGTGACCACCGAGAGGCAGCCTTTTCTTAATTGTTTTGTCACATTGTTTCTAGGATCTGCTGTCCTACCATCCCTATTACACCACTCAGATATTTTAAATAAATAAATAAAGTGGTAGTTGTGAAAATGGCCTTGACAGCCTGTAAATGCCAGTCAAAATGACAGTGCCCAGTACTGTCTGCGTCTTAACACAGTGGAGAGGTCAGAGAGTCTGCAGAAGATATGTAAAATGCCCCAACTAACACAGAAAGTACCACTGATCAATATTTTACACTTAAACGTGATGAAATGTAAAAGTGTGATTAATGGGGTAATTAAATTCCCTTGCTTCCAGCAGAGACCTGAACCTGGACTTCGAGGGTTTTTTTTCAGTACCATAATGTTTAGCTAGTTTAAAGGTACTCCTTAATTTCATTTTGAGCTTATATCCCAATTTTACAGAGGTACAGTGAAAAATTATGTCACATTGTCAGCAAAAATGATTAGATTATGATCCTTTAATCACCCATATTGAGCATGAAGGCCCTGATTCAGGAATGCATTTAAGTGTGTTTTGAATTTTAATTGTATGCAAAGACCATTGTTATTCAGAAAAGTGTTTAGGCATGCACTTACATGTTTTGGTGAACTGAAGCTTGAGAACAATAAGAAGGCATCTGGCACTCACCTAAGAGCAATCAAGGGTGAGTCATAGCAGCAAAACTGAAGCTGTGGCCACGGAGTTATCACATAGAGCAGTCTCCCAACCCTGTACTGCTTATTCCAGTCTTCAGACTTCTGAAGTGTCTTTTGTTGCTGGTTGAAAATGCATTATTTTACTAGGGTTTTTTCCTTACTTGTCAAGGAAGGATGATGAATATGGGAATGTTTGTTTTTTCATTGCACTTTCCACTGGACAAATAATTCCCATCACGCAATGGCGACTGTTAAACAAACACCTGCTGTAGAAGCAATTGAAAGGCTCCCATTGATTCTAAGGAAAGCTGCTTCAGGCCCTGGGTGAGTCACTGCACCGGCAGCCCTGGTCTCCGCACTTCTTGTCTTGTCTTTGTAATGCCGAAGCCGATCAAGTTCTCCCAGCCAGTGACTAACAAATGCGTAGATTGGGGAATCATTTCCCAACCCTAAAGTCTTCTGACAGCAGGCTACTGCCTCCTTGTAGCTGTTTCTTTTTTTCTAGGTGTCTCAGTCATCAGTACAAGCTACCCTAGGATGGCAGAATTGTCTCTAACATCACCTGGCACAGCCTCTGGGGTAGATTGTGCAGGCACTGTATTTGGATGCGGGGCACCAGTGCTCCATGTGCCTCAGCCATGATGCTAAGGGAAGAATTTAACCCCCTGTCAACTCAAAGTAATAAATAACTCCCCAACTGGTTATCAGCTGGTTTACCTGCAATGCCGAGGACCATTTAAATCTTACTATGACTGATTAAAAAACGTAATGGAAAATTGATTTTTTTTTTTGCTTTATAGAGGGAAAATCAATGCAGATTAAGGCCAGGAGGAACACCAAAAGGAAAGAAATGCAACAGAAAATTCCACTGGACTCAAACCCAAGAGTGTATATTCTAAACTGCAGGAACACATGCTTTCTAAAGACTCCTAAGTCTCTGCATTGGTAAAATAAGCTCAAACAAACTTGAAAGCAGATTGAAAATAGATGGGGTGTCTCTAAGTGAAAAGCAACAGTTATCCTCTGCACCTGCTAACAAACACAGTTCTTTTTTTTTTTTGTTATGAAATGCCTCTAACTTAAAATATTGCCTGAAAGTAAACTCCTTCACCAAATCATCGTGAATTCTTCAAAGGCATTTTGGAAGATGCTCTAAGCTATAGGCTTTATTGAAGCTTTATTTAGGATTTGAGGAGAGAGAATACTGCAATCAGAAAGGAAGAAAGACAGACAGAGGAAATGATTACCTTTCAATCCCTCTGATTTAGAAAGAATAACATGCTTCTTTCTTGATCTGTTATATACTTAGAGAACAAGATTTGACAATGTGGCATAGAACTGTAACTCACTGCTGAAGTGATATCATCCTGCACTGAATACCAGGGACTTCTGGACCTGGGACTTCTGTGACCTTCCTAGAATGCCATCCTCCCACTGCTTTTGGATTAATCACTGTATGCTCTCCTCTGTACCTTTCCAGCAGAAGAGATTAATGCAAAGGGTGGACAGCCATGCCCTCCCTGCTGTGTAGTCACTGCTCTTCATTTAGAATAAAGGTCAATTTTGACAGCAATACAATTTTTTGGTAAATACTATTTTTCTATTTTTATGTTCCTCAAACTCTTTCAAACAAACCTAGGTAAGTTTTCCTCTTTTCTGAAATTGTACAGCCACACATATTTATTCGTCATGTAAAGGAGAAAAAGGTTTTTGCTGCAGGCAATTAAGATCTGCTAAAACTACAGCAGCAAGTAGGTACTTTTTCTGCTGGTGATGGGTGCATATCTGGCCAAGGATATACACCTGAGCTTGCTGGAAAGTTTTGCAGGCCTTCCCAAACACTTCAGCATTTCACCTCATAAGGAAAGTAGGCTGGGGAAAATGCTAGGCATTAGCTGTGGGAAAGATCTCCCTGTCTCCATTTTGACAACTGGATTAAGAAAACATGATTTCTAATTGCTACACTGAGAATTAGGGATGTTTGACATCTGTTTCTGTAATTCTGAGCTCCCCAAATGCTCTAAAAACCATCTAGAAGCACCAGATTCTGTGATAGGAACACCAGAAGAAGTACCTCAAGAGGAACATAACTGGGAAACCGGGCACAGCATATAATGGGTACTGGCCTCATCCCCAGCTGTCTGCAGCTGGAGAACCCTGAGCTCAGCATTGCAGGAAACCCACCCCAGTCTTGTTCTCCCCTTTTTTTTTCCATCATGTTCTCTGCTATGTGCGTGTTTTTGTCTATCCTTTGCCAAACTTTGACCATCAGAAAACTTATAAACTCAAAGTAAACCATTTGGCTTAAAAAGCTGCAATAAAAGTGAACACTGGGGAATATGAATCAGATAAATGCGTCCCTCTGACAAGAGTTTGTTATTTCTACTGAAAAATAATTTATTATTCCATATGTTTTGCCACTGAAGGTTTGATTTTAGAATGCACTTTATAGAAACTATCAGAAATTTTCTCTGAAGCTGAGTTCAAATATGTGCAAAAGTTAGACATTTCTCTTTTTTTTTGTATGTTAATAATATCACAGCAATCTCCCCATAGAGTGTGTGGCAAAGATGGAGATATATCTACAGATAGCCTGTGTGAGACACACAGCCAACTTTCGTGTCTGTACCAAAGCAAAGATTACTTAAGTGACCAAAGGATTTGCCCCTTGTTCACAAAATCGAGCTTGTGGCTCAGTTTCTTTTTGCTGCTAAAGCTCTTGGGTTGCTAACAACATTTTTGGAGTCTAGCTTAGTAGCCCTTTTGCCTGGCTGCTGTTGCCCTGGGGCAGTGCTTATCAGATAGTATTCATTACTAACTTTTGTCAGGACTCTTTCAAAGCTAAAGAGAAATTCTTATTTAAGGAGGGTTGGAATTGCAAATAAAGAAACTTTTATTTGATTTCAGCTGTGACTAGGGAAAAAAAAAAGTACTCTGTGGGTTGTTTGTGGGTTATTTGCACACACAGAGGATTGTGTCACAGCAACCTTTTAGCCAGCTACCATCTGCTGCTGCTAATGGAAACTGTCCAAATTGGCCCAAATTAGGTGAGTCTCTGAGACCAAACTATATGAAGAATGAAGAATTTGCAGTCAGTTAAATGTTCAAAATGAAATTCTAAAATGGGTGGGTTTCTTCCAAGCCCCTCACTATAATAGGCTGACACGTACAACAGTGCAGTGCTGAGGGTGAGTCCAAGGAAAGAGGGATAACTCTGAGGTAATGGAAAAGGCATTTTCCTGGAAACAGTTGGAATATGCCCTGTGCTTTGGATGTGTCTATATGTTGTGGGTGCTGGGAATAGGATGGAGAGCCAGGAGGAATCACTCGGGAATATGTATTTCAGCAAAGGACTTTAATAACACAAGACAACCGAGCAGACCCACCTTGCACGTGCATGTGTTTAATAACTGTGGTGAAGGGTTAATGAATAACAGCTTGATGCCAAACAGATACCAATGGGATCAAACCACGCATTTGGATATAGGAAGGAGCATTCCTTGTTGTACATAGAATAAAGCACAGTGTGGCAGCAACTCCCTGAACCCACGGTAGAGCTCTGGCACGTGAACAAAAATCTGGCTGTAACCCTGTACAACAAGGACCACGCATGTACACACATGTGCACACAATTACATAGCATGAATGTAACAAGAAAATTGAATATAAAATATCACAGAAAGCCAATAATTCTGGTTTATATCTTTCTTTCTCCTTGGTGCGTAAGAGAACCTGGCTATTTTAAAATCTGGGTTCTGTTTACATAGCCAAATTTAATGCTCTTTCTTGTGCAAAATAGGGTAGGAAGGAATTTAAAATGTCAACATTCCCTAGACCTGTTTAGCTCTTTTCGTGCCTCCCTCTGTATTAAGTATTAAGGAATAGACACTAGATGATAGAAACTGTGACAGTTCTGTGAAGCTATGACAAGTTATATCAGCTGCAAACATGATTCAAAATCTCAGACAATGTACCTGCCCTGCAAAATACAGATTTAATCACATGGTAGCTAGTATATGGGAAAATCCTTTTGTTGACCATGCAGGTTGCATCTTTCACTCCTAACAGATACAGGAAACTAAATGAAGCTTTTAATACAGAAAGTCAGCATTTTCCATGAGGTGCATTTAGTAGAACATTGCTGTTTTCCATAAATTTCTAATGGAAATGGGAAAGATAACATTCTTTTTACAAACTTTACCTATAAATCATAACAAACACAATATCATGACACTAAATTCTCTTATGGAGATTCACTAGAGATTGATCAAAGTCCAAGTTTGCCGTTACCAGTGTGGAAAGACCTTGACATAAGTGGATTGGTGATGATAAATTTTATGGGACCTAGAGCTAGGTATATTTTCCTAAGCAAAACAAGTAAGCAAACATTACTAGAGAGAAAAAAAAAAAGAGATTAAATAAATTAGAAAGCTGCCGCTTTGCAAAACACAGGGAATTCTCTCCCCTGTGCCAATGTATTTGGCAGAAAAAAATGCCTGAATAGGGTCTCCAAATAATTTTATTTTTGTGTACACTTGAGATTATAATCTCCACTTCATTGAATCCTACACCACACATCAATGAAACTGGAATCCAGCATCTATATATAATAGCCAGTAGGCAAGCAATTGACTCACTGTTCACAGAATGTATACAATCCTATATCTATCTGTGTGACACTGCAGGAGAGGAATCTGGGTCACCTGCATTTCCTGACTCACTGCAGTCAGTAAAAGCAGTGAATGCTCCACTGAACTGATTAAACTTCTGCTATAAAACTTGCGTACAAAAAAATCCTGAATGGTTCGTGTTTTGTATTTTACCATACTTGCAAATAAAAACAGGAATCACCCTAGCTCTAATTCAAAGTAGCAATGTCTTTAATACACTAAAAATGCAGTAGTGTCTTCAATCTATTAAAAATTAAATTTAATATGACTTTATTGCTGGCATATGCTAATTTTATTTTAAAGTATGGAGGTAGAGGCCACCTGAGATTTCCATTCAGGATTTCATGTATACAGAGAAGGTGTTTTTCCAACTGAGCAAGCAGAGGAGAAGAAACAATTTAGTTCTGCTAATTCAGTTGCTGTTTCTGCTTTATTGTTCATTGACAATCTAGAACTCCTTGACTATCCTCTCTGGATTTGTCTACATCGCAGTAAAAACACCATTTGGTTCACACATTCTTATGAAAAGTCAAACTGACTCTTCTTAGAGGTAATCAAAGGTTTATTCCTTATAATAATTTTCCCTTGTTTATTTAACTTTTGAGAACTGTGCTTTTGCTGGTGTTAGATATGTTTTGGTAATGTTGACATGTTCCCTCTAAAATAAGAGTAATCATGGTTTTCCTGGCTTTACTTCATGCTTTTACAGAAGGAAGCCAAGAATGTACTGAAGTTAAGAAGTAAATTAGGTTATTCCATAGAAAATCTGCAGGGATTGAGGTGGAAATTACACTTGCGTCTTTGGCTGCTTTTGTTCTGCCATGGGACAAAGGTCTGATGTTGCTGCCATAAAGATGTATCATTTTTTGTCCAATTTTCACAGCCTATATCCCAAGCTGTACATTTGAAGGACAAATGGAGTAGAAGCAGACATGGTAAAAAACTGCCTTTCAACATCTGCACCACAGGGGAAATGTCAGTACCCTGAAAAGTAGAGGACTGATGGACAACACAATGACTCGCTTCTTTCTATGGGAAGGAAGATGACAAGGAACAGACTTTCAGCTGTTGATGAAGCTTTTCCATCTACTGGGCAATACAGCTGCCAAGAAATGATGAGAAGCAGGATATGATATACCACTCATACTCCCTATCCTCCACCTGCACAAAATCCAGGCTGTGTGCCACAGACCTCTTGGTTACGTTTCAGGCATCCATCTGTCAAGTAGGACTTTCCTCAGAATCAAGGTCTTAGGCCAAATTAATCCCTGAGATAATTCCATTGTGTTTTGTCTAAGGAAATATCAATTACTGTGAACGGAAGGATGATCTCATGATGAAAGCAGATGAATGACTTGCAACCAGGGCTGGGATCTCAGACAGATTCCTCTTCTGCTGTAGAGTTCCACATATCATCTGGATAAACTGGTACAAATACTAGTTGTCTCAATTTCCCCGTGTAAAATGAGATTAATTCTAATTTGCTTCCAGAGCCACCTTTTAAGAATCTGTATTCCTTTGAGCTGTTTTGATAAACAGAACAACAACAACAAAAACAAAAAACTAGTATATTGCTATTTTTATGAAGCATGAAAAAACAGTGAAGAGGCTCATGTTCTGGGAAATGACAAATAGACACATCTGCAATTAGGAAGTTTACACTGTCAACTTATTCTGAACAAGAAGGATTAAAAACTCTTTTTGATCTCTCTTTGAGCTATCTCAAAGGACAAGGGAAATAAATCTGTAAAGCAGATTAGGATTCATCTAGAATGGAGTAATATTAAGAAAATCATCCTTAAAAAGTCAGAAGAAACTAAAAACTGCCTTTTTCTCTGCCATTGAGATATGCTTACCTGTGAGTCACACAAATGCTCTTGCATGTTTTGTCCATACAAGAAACTTCCCTTTAACTATCTTTTTTCCTCCCAGAGAGAGTCTGTGTAATTAGATTAGGTCAAACTAAAAGTGCATGGGTTTTCTCTCTCTCTCTCTCTCTCTTTCTCTCTTCCTTTCTCTCTCTCTGTCCAGTTCTGCAGCAATACTCTAGCTCCACTGACTGATCTAAAGTAGGAACTGGTGCCTCCTGGAAATGTACACCCTTAGAAAATGTGTTTGATTAAATGCTCTTTCAAGGACTGATGGAAGTCCTATGTGTTCTTGTTTGGGGTTTTTTTGCTGCATGTGTTTAGTTTTTACTGTCCTATTTCAAGCAGATTTCCATAAGATTTTATAGTTTTGCAGTTGCAACTTATATTTACTTTGGCTGAAATTGCTGATGTTATTATTATCATAATGTTAGCAAAATAAAAAAAAAAAAGCAATTTCTTAGAGGAAGCAGAAATACTGGTCTCTTTGAGGATTAATATGATCTTGTTAGCATGACGGCGAAACAACAGCTTGGATCCTGGTCTGCAAAATCAAACAGTTTTACCCCTATGAATCAGTTATTAATTTGAAAGCAGCTAAAACATTCTCTTCTACTCGACTTTCTTCACTTCTGATAAAGTAAGGTCACTTTTTCCTTCGTTACATAACATCAGCTTATCCTCAACTGCGAACAATAACAACTGCATGGGTGTTTTGAAATGCACCAAAGTTTACATTTCTGAGGTTCATTAAGCTGTACCTTTGGGTGTAATTTAGGTTGTTCAAAAGTAGGCACAATATGTGATAACACTTGTTTGATGGTATCTGAGCATAAAAAAATTGAAAAATCCCACTTGATTATTCCTATAGTAACAATATCCAAAAACCCCAACCGCTTTTAAGGGGTTAGCCTTTATCATCTCAGATGCTTTAAGGAATCTGACACAAATATTTTCTACAAGCTCCAGCAAATGAACCCAGTGTACAGAAATTGAAGTGTCTAATCTAATCTGTTGAGGGATCTGTACCACATGCATTACCCTGACATTTAAAGTCTCATAGTCAATGACCGGTTAACAAAATCTGTCACTGTGACAGACATGTATTTCTACATGCTGTGCCACAACTTAATCTTTCAGGCACAGTTTAGGTGAAGTATATTGTAGCACAATGACTCAGAGTCTATAATGTCTTCAATGAAGAAATTTCCCAACTGGTATTAAAACATAATTTTCCTTGCAACATTTGCAATAAGGCAAAATAAGGTGAATTTGTCACTAAGCTATACACAATAGATCAGCTGTTAGACAACATAAGTCTAGTTATCTTTACAGTTATTGTTGTTATTATGTGTTGTTACAACCCTACATCTCTTCCCTTTTCCCTGATACCAGAATGTGTGACTTTCTGGAAGTGAAGACTATTTTCAAAATATCTGCTTAGTGACAGATCTGAACTTCTAAATTATCTCTTCTGACACCTTGTGATTACTGTACATCACACTGTAAATCTGCTATGAATCAGAATGTTATCTGATATCTCTGGATGCTATAGTAAATTATAATATTGTTCATAACTTCATGCATTTAATACTTTTAACTAACCAAGGAAAAGAAGGAATTGTTCTATCATGATTTGATTTCTACCCTTTTGTTTTCTTCTGTGGTGGTGTTTGCTTAACAAGGACAATAGTTTTTATGTTGAACTTGTCTCCAGCTCTCTGCACTGGCTCTTTCTGGCTGCTGTCCCCAGCTTGGCCTGGCTTGCAGAGTCCCAGAGCTGACAGGTAGGATGCTGCATGCACACGTTGCCATCTATTTCTTTCTATAAAGCAGGTTATCTCCACCAGAGACAGCTCTTGCCATTGGGAGGAAACTTAACTTTTGTTTGTACAGGGAAACATCTCCGCAAGATAAACTTTACGGATTCTTGTCAGTGTAGCTAAATCCACTTGGACAGGCTGATGGAGCCCTAATACTATCTCCAGCCACCCTGGAGCACTTGGGATGTCCTGGGGAGCAGGTACTTTCTCCAGTCTATATACCTCATTCTACCCTTTCTTGACATTTGCTTTTATTAAACAGCTTGGTTAAACTTTTTTTTCCTGGAGGATTTTTTTTTGTTTCTAAAGCTTTTCTGGTAGCCCTCATCTACTCCAGTCAGTAGTTCTGCCTCTTTGAAGAAAAAATACATATGCTTTTGATGGATAATAAGAGACTTCTGCCACCGTGACTCAGCAGCAATTACACTGCTTTTTATTAGGATGTTCCACAGAAAGAACTGTGCAAATCTAGTGTGTAAGCTCAGCAATTTCACTGCAGCAAGAAGGACTAAGTCATGATGACTGGGATCTTGGCAGTAGGTCCATAATCACATTGAGAATCGGCATTCTAAAGGAAGAATCACAGGTCTTCTGACAAAGAGTACCAATTCTTTAAAATCTAGGTTACTATGTTCTGTGCTTCAGGCTGAAAACTTTAGTGCCAGATCAATGTGATCTGCTAATGGGTTCAATAAGGTCCCTCAAAGCTTTAATATTCTCGACAAAATACACCCTACCCCCATGTCTGCAATTACTCTCAGTGATGGTGATAACACACTCCCTGAATCTAAGCAGAAGCAGCTGAGATGTTTGTGACACTTGGGGCAGACTTTATAGGAGCACTTTAAGCATTGCTTGAAAAAGGTCTTAATGCACTTCGTATATTTTGAGGTTGCAAAGAACAGCATTAAATAATCACATAGGAGATAAAGAAAACTTGTTAAAAGCAACCCAATTTATTAGACACAGCTTGATGTACAGACTCCCATTCTTCAGACAGTGTGATGCGCCACTTGATGGAAATCATGAAGAAACAGTTACACAAAAGCGCTGGCCAGCAGCAAAAGGAGGAAACATTTTAAAAACTCTCCTGATGGACCCAAATCAATTCCATAATTTCATGCCTCTATATCCTATGAATTCTGAAAGCCGTTTTCAGTGCATTATTTCCCCCAGCTGGGTTTCCTTCACAGCCTATTTATCTGTCCCATTCGCAGTGTGCAGCTCAAGCTGTGCCCACCTCACCTCGTTCAGGCAGCACCCCGGTGTGGGGCTGTCCTGATGGAGCCCCAGCTTGTAGTGCTTCTTTGTCTTGGGGTCCCTTTGTTTCCAGCCCCCCTCTGCCAAGTATCAGTGGTTTTCCTTCAGTTTTCCTTAACTGGAAGTTTAGCTAAGGGCTCCCCGTGGATGTTCATATCAGTGGAGAGGGAAATACCAGGCTATGGACAAGTGGGGAGCATGGAGTCCCCTGCTCCGGCATCCCATCCACAGTGGTAAGGGCCCTCTCTTTCCTACTAATCTGACCTATTTTTGGGGGGCTAAGTAAAAAGAAAAAAAGGGGGGAATAGGGGAACAGGAAAACAAGGAAAAGAAAGATAGGAAAGGGAAGAAAAGGCGAACAGTGGAAAAGGGAAAAGAAAGGAAAAGAAAGTAAGAAGAAAGAAAAAACAACTAAAAAGAGAGAAAAACGACTGAAAGAAGACGGGGGAAAAAAAAAGACAAAAAGAAAACAGAGAAAGGAAACCGTCGAAAGGAGAAAGGAGGAAAGAAAACAGCCCCCGAAGAAGGTAGTGCTCGGCGATTACCGGCGGCAGCGGGTGACGGCTAGCCCAACCCATCCGAGCCCCGCACCCGGCACTGCGCTGCCCTGCCCGCCCCGCCGGACCCAGCGCGGCCGCCGCGGGGCCCGCTCAGCACGGCCGGGGCGCGGGGGCCGCGGGGCGGGGCGCGGAGGGGCCGGCGCGGGGCGGGTCCGCACGCAGGCGCGGTGGGAGCCCGGGGCGCCCCACGCGGGCGCTCCCAGAGCCTGGGCGGCGGAGCCCGGCTCGGCAGCGAGAGGGGTGCGGGCCGGGGCCGGAGTCGCGGCAGCGCCGGGGCGCCGCGGGAGAGGGGTGGGAGCTGGAGGCGCGCCCCGCTCCGCTCAGCCCAGCCGCGCTCTCCCCTCCGCTCGCCCCGCTGCCATGGGGTAGGGGCGGCGGAGAGGGGGACGCCGTCAGGCTGCGGCGGCCGGCGGAGCGCGGAGCAGCGCCCCGCGGTGCCGGGGGGCGCGGGGGCGGCGCGGCGGGGCCGGCGCGGGAGGCTGGGCAGGGCGGGGGGCTGCCTCGGTGCGAGAGCGGCGGCGGCGGCAGGCGGAGAGATGATCGCGGAGTTGTTGAGCAGCGCCCTGGGGCTCGCCCTGTACCTCAACACCCTGGGCGCCGACTTCTGCTACGATGACAGGTAGGGCGGGGAGCGGCGGGGCTGGGTGGGCGGGCGGGGGCTGCTCACCTGTCGGGAACGGGGTTTTGGCCGCCCCCCTCGGGGTGCCCGGGGTGGTGCCGGAGGGTCCCCGTGGCTCCTGGGCTCTGGGTGGCCGCGGCGGCACCCGCCGCTCCTGGGGCTTTGACAGCTTGGAGTCGGTCCTCTCCAACCCCAAGCAGCGGGAAGGGACCCGCCGCTCTAACTTGGCATGTCCCGGGCTGATCCCTGATGCGCGGTGCCGGCGGGGCGCCCGGCCGCCTCCCGTCCCATCGTAGCGCTCCCCCGGGACCGAGCCCCGCTCGGGAAGTCGCCCCTGCTGCCCGGCTGCTCCCGGGAGAGCGCAGCACCACCGGCGGCACCGGCGCGGGGCTGGCTGGGGCTGGGCTCCCCACCTGCTCCTCTCCTGGCCGTACCTGCCCGCCAGAGCTGCGGGAAGGCGCTGTTCGCAGTCGGGGGAAATACCGCTTTGTGCCTTTTCCGGTGACTTAATCTGATAGCATTTAAAACACACGCATAATTATAATGTATTAGGGAGAACAGCACGCCTGGCTAAACTTATTAACCGGCCTAGGGTGATTCATGCTCCATTGGAATTAAACCATCCAAAAAGTGAGCAGGGATTGACTTTGACAGCTTTTCATCAGCCTCTCTCCTCTGTGGCCCCGGGTGCAGGCGGGCGGGCGAGCGGGGGCTCGGCGCGGCTCGCCCTGCCCCGTCCCGTCCCGACAACGCGGCTGCACTCCTCCGGGAACCGGGAGCTGGCCACCCGAAAGGGGTGTCTGTGTGTGCAAGGGAGTGCCCCTGGGTGGGGTGTGTAAAGCGGAGCATCCCTGCGGCGCGGTGCAGGTTCCCGATGCCCTCGAACTCCGAGCAGCTGTCAGGCAGGGTCGATGCCTTGGAGCCTTTGATGTGAGAGAAGGGACGCGAGGAAACATAGTGAGTTGGAATTAGGGATGTGCCTGAGCAGGAAGGTGTTTTTCGGATGAGCTGAACTTCCCGGCGCTCTGATGGGATGCGAAAGGGTCAGATGTGTCTTTAATTAGGCATTTGCCTTGGGAAACAAGTTACCTGTCCTGGAGTAGATTAGTTACTAAACTTGGAATTTTCCTCCCTTAAGCAGTATTACAGTGCACCTGCCGTGTTTAAGGATCTGTCACCGCTTCCAGAATACTCCCCCCCTGTTTTCAATGCTCGCTACTATTAAATCTATTATACTGGAAGCAAATGCCAAGTGTTAGTCGTGGTCTAGGTCTCTGGCTGGAAACAGAGTTGGCTGCAGAATGTGGCAATTCAGGCTTCAGCCCTTCAGGTCATTTACATACACTTGAAGCCTTGTGAGCAATTAAGTGGTTTTAGGTTTCTGTGAGTCTTCCAATTTCCTACAATGATTTTTCTTAAACGTATTTTAAAGTTTTGAGACTTCATTCACAAACAATAAAAGAAAAAATTAGCTGTTACTCTGTAATATGAGGTCTGAGTTGAATAAATAGAAAGTAGTGAATACTTTGACACACTGATACTATTTTAAACCCCTTGTTATAGTTAGGAACTTCAGAAGTTGTGGAATATTTACATAACCCTATATATACACATATATGTTGTAATGTTTGGGCAAAACTGGGTTATTTAAGGACATGCTTGTAAGCCTGTCCTGTAGGCCCGTTCGAATTGGTTAGGCATGGAAAGCAATTCGAGTACAACCTGGTGCTGTTAATGTGGAGGTCAAGGTTACTCTTGATGTTTCCTGAGTGTGCCTTAATGCCCTTAGAAAAAGGCGGCATTTGAGTGTAATCTCAGAAAGGGTGGAAAAGGTAATCTCCCATTGTCTTTGCCAGTACTAATCCCAGGCTATTTAGGTGTTGTAAAATACTGTTTTGTTTATGTCTTTACCTCCTAGCTAAATAAAGTACTGTCATTGTAGCTAAGATTTAGGCATTCAGTAGAGTGCTCTGAAAGCCAGTTAATGGCATTTCTGTATGTGGGGGTCACCTAATTAGGATGTTTTTCAATTGCAGCACTGGAAGGGACAAGGCAGAAATGGCTGTTTCATGCTAGTAATTGTTGAACTAGAAAGGTTTATCTATTCAAAGAGTCAGGCTCTCAGACCCGAAGTATTCTTGTAACTGTAATCACAGGATCTTGCTGCCCTGCAGGAGCCCGCTTGAAACGTAACACTAGAAAAAGAGGTTGGTGGTGGAGCTGCAGGACACAGCCCTCCATGAGGGAGATAGATCATGCTGCTAACTTTAAGTGAACAAAGATTGTGCATTTAAGCTGGGAACCTGCAATATCTTGTTTCAGGAGGGCAGCATGTTGCCATGGCCTTTTCTGCTTCCTTTGCCATCATATTGGAATTACATCAAACTGTTCTCTTTTTAATATAGTGATCAAGCTTACTACGTAAAGGCTGTCTGTAATTGCTCTCTGTATTTTTTACGTAGGTTGGGCAAGATTAAGTGGCATCATAAAACTTCTTATAGCAAAATCAATTTCCCAGTGGTAAAACTTAATATTTTAGCAGCAGCATGGCACCAAAGCAAAGACTGTATGGAGAGTGATATAACAAACTTGCTTGTAGTCTGGGCTTTATGACTCTATATCAAACAATTCAGTATTTTATTTCCCACCCTTCACTCAATTAAACTGAAATTGAATGAATTTAAAGCCTGAGAAAGTTGAGTGAGCAAATGTACATGTTCTTACTTTTGGTCATTAGTGTGCCTAACTTGTTTCTTTCAGACTAAACAGATATATGACACGTGCATAATCAGTACTAAGATGTGATATTTTTGATCAGTTGACTTATTGATTATTTTGAATGCAAGTGACAGTCTTTAAACTCGAGAGCCAGTGTAAAGAAGCACTGCTTTTTTTTTTTTTCCTTTTTCCCTTCCATGTAGGTGTAGACCTAGAAAATACAAGCTTTTGCCATCCTAGTCCCTGCTTCTGTAATTCTCACAGACAGCTGTGATATTTCCTAGTTACATGTGAACTACAACCCCCCTTGTTCAACTGGGAGCAAATAGACGTATTTTTCCCTATTTTTACTTATTTGTTTTATTTGAAGATAAATGCAGCATGCAGTAACCCAAAACAAGAGATAATGAGGGAAGAGGTGGGGGAAATATTTAAATGTTGATCTAATGCCACAGTAGCTCATATTGCATGGTAATAAAGGTTTGTTTATTGCTGAGCAGAATCATCTTGGAAATGGTAATGGGGTAGGGAGAAATGCAGTTGCCATTCCTGCGGATGCATTGAATATCTTGCTTGTTGCACCGTGTTAAATCCAGCTTTTTGGCAGATTAAGGGGGCTAATCTCTGCACACGTAGTTCGTGTTTCATGCTAATATCTACCAGTATTACAGGAGGGAAACCCGTTGCTGCAATTACGCTTACAAATCTGCATTATTATTTTTCGCTGCCATTTAAGCCTCCTCTGCCCCTCTCTCCCTCCCAATAAGCAATTTGACCTGCAGGTGCCTTACATTGAAGCTGTAGTCCTTCATGTGACCTGTGTTAACTAAGACAGGTCATTGTCACGTTACAGCTGGAGTGTGGAAGATTTAATGTTCTGCGTATCTGAGGTCATGCATTGTTAAAATGAACATGTCAAAAGCAACTCAACGATTGAGGTGTTCCTTTCTTCTCCTAAATGTCAGAAGAGAGGCATATTTTAAGAAGAGCAAGAACCTTTAACCTCATGTGATATATTTTCTCAGGGACCCATGAACAAAACCTGTGCTCTGGAAAACATGTACAGATGTGTCTGTGTCCATGTAGGACTCTTCCATGAGATTTGGTAGTGCAGACCAACTTTCTCTAGCTTGTACTGCATTTTATTTAGCAGTACAAGTACATTATTTGGCCTGAATGAGGCAGCCTTGCTGATGGTAGAAAATATCGATCAGCCTTGTTTCAAAGTTGCCCGGTAGTATTCCAAACTGTGTAGGAGAAATCCTGATAAATGTTTTCACCCTGTGGTGTCAGACATGCAAAATTTAAAAACAGGCCGAGCCCATGCACATTTGACAGTACCTCTGTTGGGTCTGTCACATGAGATTTAATCTAGCAAGTGACCCAAATACGCGCACTAGAAGAACAAGTGTAAGTACACTGGGGAAAATTGCTCGCCATCTGTCTCCTTGTCGTGTGTGTATATTTGATTATTAATTTACATCTCTGATTTTTGTGGCCCCTTTTTGTCATCTACTCTCAATTTTTCAGCTCCAAGTACACTTCTCCAGTAGCTTTTAGTAGCTCCGTTTTGCAGGTGGCTGAAATCTGAATTCCAACAATGAGGTTGATGTGGGAAGACAGGGACTTTTGTGTGTTCTCTGTAGTGTTTTCCCTTTGTCCCCTCTATTCCATCTTCTGCATGCTAATTTCAAACCACCATGAAGATAATTTGTATATGAAATAGTGGCTTTAACATATTCATGAAGGAAAAAGGTAACCTGGAGAAGATGCCTAAGTAACTTAGGCTGTGTAATTTTCAGTTGTTGTAGTTGAGTATTAACCAAGTGAACCAGTAACTAATGGGATGAACCTGGCACAATAATAATCTATTAATATGATACCAGTTTCATTTATAAATGCTAAACGTAACCTAAAAATATGGATTTTTATTTTAAAAGGGTTTGTGCATAAAAAGTTGTATTAAATTAAACACTTTGATCAAAATATGAAAAACGTAAAATTTTACTTTCATAACAAATGTTTTTGTTTGAATTTTTAATTTTTTTTTTTTTTTATTTGAGATACTGTGGTATAGAGATTTGTGGAAGCAAAAAAGAAATTATGCCCCCACAGGCTTTCTTTTAAGATTCTTGTTGCATATGTAACACTAACATAAAACATGTCATTTCTGGTAGCTGGTTCAGAGAATCAATTCATGACTGTTAGCAGACGGAGAGTCTCCCTGAGTCACTGATGGGATGTGCCTCATCTGCAGGAAGTTCTTCCAGCACACAATGGAGTTACAAATTGAAATGATCAGCTTTCCACAGCATCTCCCATATGTATTCCAGCTGCACTTCTGAATCCTTAGAGTTTGCCAGAGTGAAAGTTGCTGAAAAGGCTCCGAAGTATCTCATCTCAATTTGTTAACCATCTGATAGCTGCAAGAATGATGAATTAGAGCTCCTTTACTTCCCTCGTCTGGAAGTTTGCCCTTCCCTTGCTGTTGGCTGCTAGGACTTTTAAAAATTTTTTTTCTGAAGTTGACTGAATCAGACTTTGCTCTTTGTTTATGGAATTTCTTTAGCTGAGATATTTGATGCTGAAGCTGTAGATGCAAGCCTGCTGCCAATCTGGGGTGAAAGTTTTTTATATATATATATATATATATATACACAGTTGGAAAAACAGAGTAAATCAGAAGACAGAGATGCTTATTTTTATTGTTACTTACGTAAAAGTGAATCTGTTCTTTGTGCCGTGTTTTAGGTTAGATTTTTCACATTTTTATTTGTAAATATTTTACTGGCTTTACTCAGCTTTTTGGTTAACTGTCTTTTTTTGGAAAAGAAACCTTTTTAAACTGTCCATTTCCCTCAGTGTTCTTTTAACCCTAATATTTGTTGAAATGGTTGTTTCTTTGTTTTGGAGATGTGAACCTTATGCTGAAAGTTCTTTGTTCTTTGGCCCTCGGATTTTTAAATAAATGTGGGAATTTCTCTTGACTGTGGAAGCCTATGCCTTTGGGCTTGGCAACCTTTGAACTCCCTCTGCTTTCCTGCTTGGGGTGATTGACCGTATAAACTCTCCTTAGTTAGAGTGGGACCTTACTCTGTGGGCAGATTTTTTAAGTCAGAATGGCAGTGGAATTTCACATATACTAGATCAGGTTCTTAGGTTGCATGCTTACTGTCTCAGGATAGTCCTCCAGACTTGAGATATTTGTGTTACTGTTTGCACAGGCAGTCCCTCCCCAGTGAGAGGGTGCAATTTATTTCTCAGTTTCACCCTCTGCAGAGCTCCATACTAACCCATTT
This sequence comes from Pseudotriccus pelzelni, assembly GCA_035584735.1. Classification (NCBI taxonomy): domain Eukaryota; kingdom Metazoa; phylum Chordata; class Aves; order Passeriformes; family Tyrannidae; genus Pseudotriccus; species Pseudotriccus pelzelni. The sequence continues at coordinate 39,269,571 of JAWMRA010000041.1, forward strand.
TTCCCCAAAGGCCAGCCTGTTTTTAAATGAAACTTCAAGAGTCAGAAGAAGGTGTTTTTTGGAGTGGAATCCTAAATATTACTTAGCATGTCAACACTGCTGCTCAGTTTGTTACTTCAAGACAGTTGAAATATTTTGCAGACCTGTGAATAGCTTATAACAGACATCTCCAAAGGCAGCGACATGCACTTGGCTCTGTCTTCAGAGGATGCTTCAGGCTAGCACAGGGTTGCTGCTGTTTGTGTATGACAGCTTGTTGTGAAACAAAGAAACAAGCTGGATCACTGGGGCAGCAGCCAAGGATCAAGTAATCTATCAATCTCTGTTTCACTTCAAGGAAAAAGAAAATCGGTAAATCAGACTGTTGAAGCTGATGAAATTTTGTCACCCAGCCTCTGTAACTGGGGATGGCTCGTTGATGATGCTTTACCACACTGGCCTTTCCTGGCCTCATTAAGCTTTGAGAGAGAGAAAAAGTAAAAGTGACTTCCTTGAATACTAATCCTTGTGTTCCCTAGGACATTGTGAATTAGCCTGTTAGCCTTCGTTGTCCTAGTGGCTTCATGAGGAGATTTTTCCAGAATAGTGGGAGGTTTCAGTTGGAGGGATATAATACTCATTTACTGTCTTCATGCCCCTTATTTTCTTCACCTCTTCATCTTTTTAATTGTTCTTTGTTTTAGAATTATTGTGCTTTTATCTTAAGATGTTTTGTCTTTTATATCCTTTATGTCCAGTGGTTTATTCAAATGGCTCACATTTGTTCTTCAGAAACTGTTAAGAATCAGTGTAACCTCTAAAAACACATGTGGGTATATATACTATCATTATATTAAATAGCAGTATTTTGTTGTATACCTAAAATTTAAGACCACATCTTTTTTGGCATCTGTGTTCCAGCAGAGAGCTGGACAGGTTTCTCATTAGTCTGCCACAAAGGCTCCTTAATTTATTTGCAGGGGTCACTGACTGCCTGAGATCATTTCCTTCTCGCCAGGATTTAAGCACATTGGCCTCAGGAGCGCTCCCAGTCCCAGCTGACCCAGAAAGCCAGAGAGTGACAGGTAATTGAACCAGGATTTTCCACATGATGGTACAAACCATTACTTCTAGATGACTGGACTGGTCTGTGGCATCCCCTGTTATTCACCAACCTGTCAGTAGACCCAAAAAAGCCTGCTTCGACCTCTGACCCTGTGGTTCAGGGGAGGACAAGTTTTTCTGAATTTAGCATCCTGTGTCCAGGGTGGGTGTTTCTGCGCTTAACATTACTCTTTTTCTAATGAGAGGATTGTATAATTTTAACTGCTGTGTGTTTTAGTCAGCTAGTCTAGTACGAGTTCAGAAGAACAGCACAATAAGTGGTAGCAGAACTATAGTAATTGGTAGCATCTCTGCCAGCGCCTGGATGCTATTTCCATGCAGCTTGGTAATTTGCGTACTCAAAAAAAAACTTGAACTCTTGAAACAGGGTCACGATTCAGTGACCAAAATGGTAATGGAAACACACCCACTCAGCAGCAGCCTAAACCCTTCTTAGGTCTCTGCCCTGTTGTTAATTCCTACCTCTGTGGCTTTTTGCATATAGCAGTTAGTAACTGGTGCTTGGGCCAGGAACCAGACTCCAGACTTCCCCATCATCACTGTAAAATGACCTGCCCCCAATGTTTAGGTGGGAAGTCAGTCTTTGAACACTCTCAAATACCTAAATAAAAGAAACACGACAAGTGTTTATCTGCAATCCCAACTCAGACATAGCATTTCATTTCTGTACACAGTGTTTCCAATTGCTTGGTTACCTGCTCTGAGTAAGTGTAACTTTAGTTTTTAACTGCTTTTCTAAGAATTTTCTCTCCCTCTGATACAGGGAAACGTAGCTCGGAGTTGGATGGCTCTGTCAGTCAGGTACTTTTCTTTAGAAGGTGGTGCCTAGCTCAGTGTGTAGACTTCCAGTGTTGTGATGCATCAGGAGTGCCTTTTTCAGCATCCAGCGTCCAATTTCTATGCAGGAATATTTCTCAGTTGATGCTGTTTAAAATAGTTCTTAATGTTTTCTCAGCAACTATTGAAGCTGGTAAGGGTTATTTACTTTGGTACTAAAAACCCAGCATGGAGTTCCAGTCTATGAATAAAGCACTGAAAAATACTATTCATTGAAATAGTCTCTTTAAGCTGATGTTTGCAGTGGTTTTAAGGTGACATAATTACTTAGTGGGGGGAAAAAAGAGAATGCTGAGGCACTGGATGTTGTCCATTATAAAGATCTTTAAGAATTAACACTGATATCAGGAAAGAAAAACCTGTCTGTAGATTGGGGTCAGCCAAGCCCTTTATTGTGGAATATCACAGTTAAAACCAAGCTCAGAAATCCACCCAACCAGCACCAAACTGTTTGATTTTATCAAAGAGCACCTTGATATATCTTCATCCAGATTCCAACATGAGATAAAGGACTCCGGGAGCAGACCAGCACATCAATCTCTTTTACACCCGTGCCTAAGTTGCCTCTAGAAGGTAGGCAGAGAAGGTCTGCCCTGTTGTAATTTAAATTCTAAATATTCAGCGTGTGGCTGGTTTTGGAACCATGTGTCTTACAGTAAATCCGGTGCCTGCATTTTACCCCAGGATGTTTCCTTGAGGTATGTTGTAGCACACCAGAGTTCAAGCTGCTGTGAGGGTGTGAGTTGTCAAACTGAAGTTCTTTACTATATTAATGCCTATATACTTGACAGTCTTTTACTAGTCACTTTGCATTGAAAGATACGATTAGTTGGGTTATAAAGTAGTAGGTCAACATCTTGGAGGCAGCATGGGAAGAACTGGAAATCCTAATCCAGAATAATTTGATTTTTTTGCAAATGACTAATTTGTTTCTGGTTTCTCATATGAAACCTTGAAGTGAGAATTCATTCCAGAAGTCTGCTTCTGGGACTTTAACTTTGATTTCTCCAAGTCTTTTGTATGTGTGTAGTTTGATTTTGTTGTTTTCAGAGTGTGTTTTCTATGGTGGGCCTTTGAGAAGACAATGGGAGGATCTTGCTGCCCGATGTGCAAAGCAGCACATTAAATGATACGCTTAAAAATCTCCTTTGTAACATGCACAGTGCCTGTGCCTTTATAGGCTGTTTAGTAGTTTCTCTTTTGTAGACTGATACTCTTGGTGCTTTTAGCCTTTATGTGATATTGTAGCACTTTGGAAATATTGGAATCTCCTTGTTTTCGTTTTACAGCCTGTCAACTTTCCTGGGTCGGAATCAGTTATGTTTGGCTGGCTGCTTTGTTTGAGGGGACTTGTACTTAGTGGGCTACTTTGAGAAGGGGATTAGGTCCAGTTGGAAATTCAGATGAGATGCCTGCAGTCACCTCTGGCCTTTAGAGTAGGTTAACCCAAAATAACACTGTGGATTTCTGTTACTGAAGTGGAAGGATCCCACACTTTGAGTGTGACTCTGTGGTGGAACTTGTAGCTGTTGTTCTGTAGATTATGAACCTTCTGCTATATACTCTTTTTTCATGCTTCAGATGTTTTTTAAAAATATTTTTTTTCTTTTCAAATAAAAATATATTTGCAGGAATGCTGTTTTGTGTTTTATCCTCTCATTTTCAACAGTTATGTGAAGATGAAGGTGCTGTCATGCCTTCTCTTGTATTTGATACTGTATTTATCCAATATGACTGCTTAGTGTAGCAATAGGGTTGATTTTAAAAATTATTTTAATAAGAAGATAAAGAAATTAGGCTCAGAAGTGAGGCAGGATCTTAAGAAACCTTATTTTGTGTGTTTTACATCAGCACCCTAGATACCATCATCATCATGGCTGAGCTTTGTGAACGAAGATTTGGGAAGGGCTCTACCCATGCTTGCTCCAAGCGCGCTGATGGCTAAAAAGGCCAATGCGAGACAGACAAGTCCGGTTGCAAAGGGCACAGCAGAAAGACTCCCCAGGTGATATCGGCAAGACTTGATTCTTTCTGTGCTGTCTTTTCTCCTCGAGAATGATTTTGCTTGTGTTCTCAAAAGAAGCAGCAACGTTATGAATAGTGTGTCTCTATGTCTCCCGAGTGGAGGCCAGAGTAGACCAATGGTGATGATCAGTATGGCCAAAGCCATATTGATCATGGCCAATTTAGATACCACTAAAATAAGAAGAATATTTTAGGTCTCTGATTAAGCCTGTCTGTATTGGCCCATCTGACCAATGAGTCTTGGACAACTCTGTGAAATAACTTGTGAAGCTTCGTTTGGAAGTTTGGTTTGAGAGCCTCTAGCAAGGTTGCTCTCATTCTACCATCCTTTCTTTGGTTTTCCAGGCCTCTTTCCAGCTTCCATGCCAAAAAAAAATACTGTACAGTTCCTGGGAAGATACTTCTAGGTATGGCGTGCATCTATCTATGTATTTCCTTCTGCAAAATCTTGAATTATAAGAAGAATTTTCTTGTAATAAATTCCATGAGTTTTTGGTGTACGTGTTTCATTTTCTTCAAACAGTTTCAATTGTACTTGAGGAAACTTTTAAAGATTGTTTTGTGTTTTGTTTTTTTTTGTTTTTTTTTAGGAAGAAAAGAAGATTGGTCTGGCAAAAGTAACATTAGTTGCAGAAGAAAGGTTTCCTTTTTAACTAATTATTTGTAATTAAACTTCAGATCTTTTACATTTTTGTAATTAAAGCAGAAGAAAACTTAGGCTTTTTAAATCACTTTTATCTGAATTAAAGTTCCAGTGCCAACAAAATAATTTAAATGCTGGCTGTATGAATAAAGCCTGCTGAAATAAAAGGTACTAAGAGAGTGATGAAAAAATTAAATCAACTAAAATGGCATTTTTGTGTCTAGCAGCTTTCATTTTGTAACGCAAACAGTTCTTTATAGCTTCTTTGTAATACCAGTATACTTGAATAAATTTTCTGTTTGTGTGAAAAGATGTAGTTCATGTTCTATTCCATTTCACAGTACTTTGCTCATCTCTTGCATGTAAATCACTTGGCTTGTTAGAAATATTAGTATTTCTCTTTAACAGACTTCATGCTTGTGGAGAGTTCTGCAAATGTACTTTTATTTGGTAGACAGAAGACTTAAGGATGGGGAAAGGCCACAACAAAAATGGTTCCTCATGTTGTTGGCCTCATGCTAAAAAATCCGGACTCAAGCTGGATCACCCCAGAGTTCCGTCTGCGCTGCTGTTTGCTGCCAGGCATGTTCATGCTCTACCTGGGCTCTGAAATGGGTGTTGAAAGCAGCTTTGCACCAGCGTTGCGTAGCTTCAACTCCTGTTATGGTGATGTGGCTTATGGAGTGTTGCTGGCAGGTGAAGCCCAAGATAGATGCTCTCTCCACCTGAATGGGCCTGTGGCTGTTTGGATGTGCCCCCAGCGACTGTGCAAGTTACTATATCTCCTCCTGCTTCTGCTTCTCTCCCTCCGTTCCTGCTAATGATGTGATTGCAAACTCTTGGCAGCCATAGCCGTATCTTTTGTAGGTCCCTGGCTGGCTGGTTCAGTGTGGCTGGAGCCTTCCTAAGGGCATCTGACAGTGGGCGTCTGGCTATTTTAAATTGATGGCTTGGGCTTAAAAAAAGGAAGTTATTTTGTATACCTTCCCCTTTCCATAGAATTGTGAGGTGTCTAAATGCTGGGTAGCCAGAGCACGTTGGCCATGGTTTCTTTGGAGTGTATTTTGCTGTACTTGCTTTATTAAAAGACTATAGAGGTCATGGAGGGTCTCCTTCTCCGGAGATAATTCAAAATTCACCTGGACACAATCCTGTGCATTCTGCTCCAGGTGAACCTGCTTTATTTGGAGAGTGTGGAGTTGAGTATATGCTGAACTAGATGATCTCCAGAGGTCCCTCCCAACTCTAGCGATTCTGTGGAAGTCTCACTAAATCTGCTTTGTTTAATGTTGAATGAGTAGGTTTGTATGTGTTCAAAGCGGAACCCTGTATTACCCTGATGGACTTGGGTAACTGGAGCTTCATGCCTGACTAATACAGGGTTAAAAGCAAAAGTAAGGATTGGGTGTCCAGGGAGCAAGGAAGCTAGTTGGTCCTCTGGAATTTAAAGCTTGCTTCTAGTTCATTACAAAAGAAAATAATGTAAGGATATTAATGAAAAAGTTGATGTTTATAAGTTAACACAAGCGATCTACTGAGCTGCAGTAAACCTGTGAGAGAATTTGCAGGAAACTCTTCTCCTCTAGGGGACAGTCAGCTCACTTTTCTATTTTTTTCCTCCTTGTGTTCCACTGTGAATCAGTGTGAGCAATCATGTCTGAGAACAATTAAAGGCCACCTTGTTTAGGGGCTAGGTGAGTGTCTGGTAAGATGAGGAAAGAATCCCACAAAAAATAAAGGCCTTAAGGAAAATTGACTTTCATCTATTTGTGTGCAACATATCTAGTCTGCTAGCTTGCAGTAGTAATAATTAATATTTGGTATTTTCCTCTTGAAAAATTATGAAAACACTGAATGTATAGGAACACCTGTAGCATTTTGTCCTTATATAACTAAGATATGTGCTCAACCTACTGTAATTTTGAGCTGTTGACTTGATGTGTATGGAAATAAATTAGTTTTGCAGGAAAAAAGGTTTGCTGGTCTCTATGCAGCTCTAGGTCTCAGTGCTGCTTGGGGGTAGTGTTGGAGAAGAAGTCTTGTCCAAGCAAGAAAACTGGATAGTACAGGTCTGCAGGTACCATGGTGATGAGTATCATATACATATCTTGAAAGGCTTGAATGTAGTAGCTTGAAGCAAGGCACCACCCTGTTAGGCACAATTTCCAGAAACCACATGCTGTGCATGATATTTAAATCTACCAACTTGGCTCTGTGCTTGGCTTGTTCTGAACATCTTGCAGACTGAACTTTGTAGATTTTGTTGAGGCTGTCTGTATTGTAGCTCATTATAAGCAAGGAGTTTCTTACGACTGAATCCTAGTATTAGGGTACTGTTTTCTGAGTAAATAAAATTACTCTAAAGCATGTAAATAAAGACACAGGTAAATGTAAGTACAGAAAAGATTACAGGATTCCAGAATAAAGAGTATTTTATTAATACCAATGCCTCAGTCTTTCTGTAAATATTTAAGGAAAAATTAAGTGACATGGATGAGAATTTTCAGTAATAGGTATGATTAAAATAATTTATCAAAATTTTATTTTCTTTCTGGTCTAGTGTAATTGAAACAATTCTGTTTAAAATATAATTTGTACTGGATCTTACTGTGGACAAGGATGTAGGCACATCTCTTCGTTGTGTAGCAAAGTTGGTGTGATGGCCGAAGGTTTTTGCTTGAGCAAGGGCACTGAGAGCCCTTTATTTTGCATACTTCCACGATAAGAAATCATGGGGAAACATCTGTGTGTCGAGGATGAAAATGCACACTTATACTTTGTATGCTGCTGTATGTGGCTGAGAGGATATTAATGGAGAGTATTTGTTTTCTATCCTCATTTTTCTTGGACTGAAATCCTATATAAAATACATGAGGCAGCAGACCACAGTCCTGTTAAGGAAGAGCAGATAGTGTGATAGTTGTTAGCATGGACCTGAAACTGTACTGTGCAGTCCTTGCCAAGAGTAAGTGAACACACTTGTAGAATAAGCTGCTCAAGGAAGACTGCTTATTATGCTGTTTTTTGTAGTGTAAAATGACAAAGACCCCTCTTCATGACAGGATAGTTGCATATAATATGCATATTTGATTGCAAATATGATAATAGACATATATAAATAAATACATAAAAATTATATATTTATAAAATGAAAGACATAAGTTTGCATTCTGTCTATACTTGCATGCTGTCTTATGTCTGCACCAGCAGCGCTGGTCACAGATAAAGTGAAGGGATGGACTCTGCAATCAGTGACTCTTCCAACAGAGTGATTAAATTAGTATCAAATTATGCCCTTGGGAATTTATGAGCTTATAAATATAGTAAACAGTATGATAATCAGAAAAAGCAAGTATTTTTCTATGTTCAGAGAGTCCTTATTTCATTAGTCATTGTTCTGAATTCCAGTAGGAACTCACTTTCTGCAGCAAAGGATCTTTTCTGACTTTGCAATTTTTGGCTTTCCTTTTTTTTTTTTCTGCTGAAAGTCAGATGTTGGGTAATTGGGTCTCCTTACACTGTCCGTGTTAAATAAAACTAAATGAGAAAGCAAATGCAGAGATTATATTTAACTTATTTTTTCAGGAACTGACTAAACCTTGATTTAATTGAATTAAATTTAGGTTGGTTGAATATTGGTGGTGTTGTAACTAAAGAAAGAAAACTGCAGCTCACTAGTATGTTTTTCTTGTACCTGCCTGAAATGTATTCTTTTTCGAAGTACAGATGATCAAGTGAACTCTCCAGCTAAGCAAGATCACTGTTTGTGCCTAGATGATTATGCATTAACTATTTTGTGCTTACTGGAATGGAAAAAAATGAGCAGATTGGAGAGAATGAATAGCCTCCTTAGTAATATCCAAAAAGGAGGAAAAATATAACTTAACCATCTGCTTTAGTGATGATCTTTTTATTTTGTCCTAGCTTAGTTAAAGACAACAGCAAATCATTTTGTGGGACCGATGTGCTAGTAAGAAATAAAATGGCAGTGGTATGCCTTGGCTTTGCTGTTGGGACTTCAGTTTTACAAACACTTGGACATGTGTTCAGCTTTTCAGATGTAAATAGTCCCGTTAGATAAAATCTGGATCCAACTGGAATCAATGGTAAAACCTGTGGCAATTTAAATAAGGCCTGAGTTTCATGAATGAGTTCAGTGAGACTACTTTGTATACATAAAGTTAAACACATGGCTAAGTGTTTGCAGGATAGAGGGCCTGCAAGGGTACCAGAATGAGACCCTTGCAATGCAGAAGTCAGACCTGTCTTGCTACTGAATGATGGAGAGCCACACTGAGGAAGTAGGTGAACATTTTGTGCATAAACAAACACTGTATATAAAACATTGTAAATAACTACAATTCATAAAATACTTGGTAGGTCCTGAATAATGAAAGCACTAAAAATGTTTATGGGATGTGCTTGTTCTTGTAATATATTTTTGGTTTATATTTTTTTGGCACAAATACATATAAGTATCATCATTATTTTTCATTATTCAGAAGAACTTAGTAGCTTGAGACTTTCTTTTGGAAGAGGAGAGGTACAATAGAAGTTAAAGGGCAGCTCTTCTGCCGCCTCCTCAGCCTACTACTAAATCACAGGAGTCATGCAGTATTTGATAATTATGTCAACTGTTTTAATCATCATGTATATTAACTACTTAATTTCACCTCACGCTTGATAAAGAAATGCTGTGGGTATTACCATAACTGTGATGGTTCTCACCATCTGAGGCTCTCCCCTCCAGATGTTTCACCAGTTTGCAAATTTGATTGGGAGCCGCATATGCAGCAAGACAACTGTTATATACACTAACAGATCTCCGTCTCTCTTTGTGCAGAGCATCTTTGCAGAGCCTATTTTTATGTTTCTTGGTGAGAAATACTATGTGAATGACTGTCCCCTTATAATCCTGTGAGATTTAGGTAAGTGCAATTTTCCAAGTTTTTGAGGGAATCATAATTTACTTTCATAACACACACACAATAAGCAATTAGCATGAAGTCTTGTGGCAGTGTGACAGTCCTTTGTGCCTGTGGAAACAGTTACACAATAGTGCATGTGCAGATAATGTTATCAGGTGCCCTTTGTGCGTGCTCACTTGTTTTACCTGGAGCATACTAAAAAGCTGCAGCCTAATTCTCGTTTAGACTCAACCTGCTCTATTGTACAATGAACTTGCACAAAGAGAGAAATGTTGAGGTCTTAAGAAAACAATAGTTACTATTCATTGTTTTAAATGACCTCATTTTGGCGTGTTCAGGCTATTTTTTTCTTCTGTCCTTGGCTTTAAATGCCAGTGATGGGAGGAATGTGACTCCCTGGGTGAGGTTAGATTCAGGCTGCAAAGCTTCTGTCTTCGCTCTCTCTCCTTACAGATGGGTGTAGGACCTTGTCTCTTCTCTGCACTGGAGACTAATACTTGTACAATCCAGTTGTTGGGGAATAGACAGCGAAGGCTTGGTATAGTGGGCAAGAAGGAAAAGAAGTAAAGCTGCAAGGCAGTAAGAGGTTTGACATTGATACAAAGCTCTTGAGCTGTCGTTTGCCTTGATGTCTGGGGCAAATACTTCTGTTTTTACTCAGTGTTTTTTGGGTTTTGTGTAAGGGTTTTCTGATTTGGTCTGATAAGATGCTAATGCAATTTCATTCACTTCAGTTATTTATTCAGTATTGCTCCCACTGCGTAGGGAGTGATACCTTAGATTGTTTTCAGGAGCACTGGAGAAGAGATTTTCTGCCCCAAGGAGTTTTGGATGGAAAGCCATGAGAAAACCATGCATGGAAAGGAAGCAGCTGAACAAAACCCTGACATAGATCACGCTGTCAGCATGGCCAACAGGTCTGAATGGATAACTGCTAGTAGAGTAAGAAAGGGTAAGCAATCAGTGCTGATAATCTGGTCAGGGGGTAGCAGTGAAACCTGTCCAGAGAGGCTTCTGTGAATTTCAGTTCATGAGTTTTCAGCTTGCTCTTCTAACCTGTTCTCTGTCTCCCTGGGTGGTTTTCTCCTCTCATGTTTCCTCCAGTGGAAAGCTAATAAGACATATACAGAAAACAGATGCCTGAACTGAAGAAGGAGAATGAGCAGTGACTTAGTTAATAGATTTAGGCGCATTCAAGGAGAAGGGCACAATGTGGCCTAAAAAAGAGATAAATTGTTTGGGAAAAGAAAATGGTTAAAACAATGTGACTGAAGACAGGGGCTTAGCTGATGCTTTGCAAAAACTAGATTGCGACAGAAGCTACGGTTTTGTGGCTGCCTTGTTTGGCTATTCCTCACACTAATTCCTAGTTTGGGACAGACGGCGATGATGCAGAGCACTGCTGCCTTGAGCTGGTCCCTGCCAAAGCTGCTGTGTGGCTAATGGAGCTCAAGGCTTTAACCTACTCTTGGCAAAAGCAGTTGGGATGGAAGGCCAAGCTGAACTATCATCAGAGACAATACTATTTTTAGGGCTGTATGTATGAAGAAATAGTTAATATAAAGCTATGGAAACTCTTGGAAAGTGGTGCTGTGCCTTATGCTTTGAATACTTTACAATGAAGCAGTTTTCAAATTCCTCTCAACATGAGAATCGACTGTGAGTTTCAAACATAGCATTGCACAGCATGTGGCATTCATTTATGACCCCATTATTAGATTAAATGTTATGAATTAAGCAAGTATTCTTTTCCCTATGTTTGCTTAAGTTATTGTTATCAAAGACACACATCTTTAATTCCAAGTAGTTAGGCTTTTCTCTTTCTTTTTGGACTCACTCTTCTTTCCTACCATGTCTTACCTTCAAGGATAAAGAAAAACTTAATTTTTACATTAAAGAAGAAATTATTTGTAAAGACACATTATATTCCCAGGCCTCCAAGGCTTGTGGTCTGAAACTGGAAATGTGGCCATGACTAATGTGTTCAGAGACCAGCTCAGTATGGAGTTTTATTGAAATCTTTGCTGGATGCTCTCAAGAAAGATGAGTGAAAAATTTTCCTGTAGTTCCTTCCATATTGCTTGACTTTTGATGTTGGCATGAGCTTGGTAGAAATGCATTATATAATTAGACTTATCAATTTATCATGAAAAACAGAATAGCAATAGTTTTCCCCATCTCCACCTGCTTGCATCTCCCGCTCTCATCCTAAAACAGGAAGAAAATGCTATGAGATTTTCATGTCGTTATCATTTATATATATGTGTGTGTGTGTCTATACATATATATATGACATATAAACAGCTCATATTCTTGTGTTCCTCTGAGGTCTGTATATAATCTGAGCTGAAACAGCATTGTGTCTGTGCTTCAGTGTTAATCTGAGTTATCTTTCTGGCATGTGCTAGAGTTGTAGCTGTGTCTTTAGGGCAGAAAACTGAGAAGGAGACCAGGACTAGACTTAGTCAATAAATGACTTATCTGCAATATAGCTGGTTCAAAAGTATAAAATATAGTTGCTAGTTTCTTATCATAACATGAGTTCTGAAGCAGTTCTGATCTTTCTAGAGTCAAATCCTTGCTATTTTGAGAGAAATAGAAGAAATAGAAGCTGTCCCAGTGCTAAAGTGCTTGTTGTTCAGGCTCCTGTTCTGGAAGAAACCACCAACATACTTCATATCTACTCCTGCCCATTTTTTATTTTGCTTTGTAGGGTTGCTTGTATAAGCATAAACATTGGTATGGCTGCCTTGTTTTTTTAAGAACCTAAAAATCCAAGAGATTTTGCTCATGTTTTATTTCTGATTACGTCATGCTGTGGGTATTGATGAGGTAATGGAAATCTGTATCTGGAGCATTGGTGCGGGGAAAGCAAATTAGATGCAATGTTTTTCATGAACTGTAATTAAAGGATTGACTATTACAATCAAAATTAATTGCGTTTAATAAAGGATTGCTGTACTTTTGTAATGTATCCAAATCACACTCTCATAACTTTCCCTTCATGTTTCTGAAAGCTTTTTGGAAATTCTGTTTTGCTCCTTTATTGTAACTCATGTCATGGCTGGGCTTCGCGAACGAAGATTTGGGAAGGGCTCTACTTGTGCTTGCTCCAAGCGCGCTGATGGCTAAAAAGGCCAATGTGAGACAGACAAGTCCAGTTGCAAAGGGCACAGCAGAAAGACTCCCCAGCTGATATCGACAAGACGCGATTTTTTCTGTGCTGTCTCTTCTCCTCGAGGGTGATCCTGCGCGCGTTCTCAAAAGAAGCAGCGGCGTTTCTAGGAGAAAAGGGCATTCAGTACTTCGTGAAGGTAGTTTTGTTTCTTAAATCACTGAATCAAAATGCAGTGGTTAATGTTAATAAATAGGTAATTTGGTTTTAAGTTTTGGAGTCATCAGAAGTGCCACAAGCTAATTGGTGGATTTGCCTGAGGTAATGTTGTGAGCCTTCAGAGTGTTATATTTGAAGTTGGGCTCATCCGTTGATTTACTGAATAAAATTTACATCTTTAACAAAGACCTGCCATAGCTTTATCTAGGTAAATAATTTTATGCATATTTTTCAGTAGTATTTTACAAAGTTTTTTCCCTTTTCATTGTTTTAACATTACTTTCTTCTCTCTGCTGGATTTGTTTGTTTGTTTTCTCTTTTTTATCTTTAGGAAAACTGTTGTTTTCAAAGCGTATCAGAAAAAAAATGTTGGGAACAAAAGCAATTTCCTATCATCATGGACCATGAACTGTGAAAGTGATGCAAGCTCAACTAATCTTCTCACCAGTCAATATTAAATTTGTTCTGTCTCTTATTTGTTGTTGTTGTCTGCTTTGTGTCTGCTTATTCTTTCCTACCTCACCGTTATATTGCACCTCCTGTGGGCTAAGGACAAACCTGCTCAGAGCTTGTACAGTGTCTTGTCTTGCAAGGAAGTGTCTTCAATGATGGGGTTGGATTCTTCAAATGTCATTACTCTGTCCTCTGAACCTGATACTTTGTTGATTCTTATAATTCATATAATCTGCTGCCTCTTGCTTTTTTTGTAAGTATTTGGTGAGGATGAGTGTGAGGATTTATACTGCTGAATACTGGTAATGGTGTCTCTCCTATATTACATGAAGTTCTTGAACACTAACAGATCACAGAAAATAATAGGAGATAATAGAGATTATAGAAAAATAATAGGAAACAATGGTGCTTACGTAGAATATGTTCTACTCATCAGTTTTGCTTGTGAGCTGCAGTACACCCCCCCAGGACACTTTTGCCAGAAGGGCAAATCTGTGAGGGTCTTCCCCTTGGCAGGGGTCAGGGCCCCCTTTAGATCTGGAGCATCGGCAGTCCTGAAAATCTGCTGGTTTCCAAGAGTGTTTTTTGCAGAACGGGTGTGTCAGCCTTGCTGAAAGCCCTTGGCTTTTCCTCGCCTGCCTGCTTTGCTCAGATAATCCTGCAGCAGCTGTCAGAGTTTCCTTTTGATTCCTCTGGCTTCAGCAAAGCTGCAGGGACACTAGAAACCTGGCCCTGACCCCTGCTGAGCTAGTAGAGATAAGAGCAACATCATCCTCAATGAACCTGTGTACCATTGCCTTGCTTCAGCTAAGTGAAGGGTCAAAATCAAATCCCTGATTTATTTCCAGGGATGAGTGACAGGCATTCCTCCTGCCATTGCTGGTTCCCCAGTGATGCCAGCAGCATGTCACCTGGCCCTGATGCCCCTGTTGGGGGCATGCACATTCTGTGTGAATGCACCCCTGTTTGCGAGAGCTAGAAGGCAACCCATGGGTGTTTGTAGATCAGGTTATGCTCAAATTTGATTGGAACTTGCTGTCTGTGGTGTTGTGATCTACGGTAAAAAGTGTTGTCAGTGGATGTCTGTGCGGGTGCTGGGGTCTAGGCAGCAAGGAGATCATTAATACAGAGCTGCCAAGTTGGTCTTGTGTTATTTGGTACTGTTTGTGAGGCTCAGTGGAACACACATGCCTTATTTTAGATGATGTGTCACTGTCCCTGAAAACATGTCTCTTGTAAGTTTTCCTCTTATTATTTTTAGCTTCAGCATGCATTTGTGAACTCTCTGTGCTCAGGAAGAAGGATGCTCTGTAGTTGATGCAGTTCTTTTCCTACAAAGCATCCCCACTGGAAATGGCTTAATGTCTAATCTGCGGTGTGAGGAGGCTGGTAGTGAGAAGTGTAGGAGTAGGTGATTAAATAATTCCATAAATACTGATAGGGAGTTTGAACATATACTGCTCAGATTAACTACCTCCACTTTATGTGTGTTATCTATTGAAATAATTTGTTTTCTTACAGGTAAAACTTAATGTTCTGATTTTAAATTAATCTCGGTTAACTTCTGTTAGCACAGTCTACTTTCTCTTTTTGTTTTGACATCGTATTCAACTCGTAGAGTCATAGAATCATAGAATCATAGAATTAACTGGGTTGGAAGAGACCTCCGAGATCATCAAGTCCAACCCTTGATCCAACCC
>JAWMRA010000041.1:39284694-39298484 GCA_035584735.1 Pseudotriccus pelzelni
ATCCCTGGGGAACACCACTGGTGACCGGCTGCCAGCTGGATGCAGCCCCATTCACCAGCACTCTCTGGGCCCAGCCATCCAGCCAGTTCCTGACCCAGCACGGAGTGCCCCTGTCCAAGCCATGGGTTGCCAGCTTTTCCAGGTATATATACTCTGCTAGATAGATCCAGTAGTTTTAGCGTTTGAACCTGGTATGTGAGACCTTTACTAGTATATAAGTATTGCTGATTTGCCTTTTCTAGACCTTCTATGTCACACTGTTTAATAATAACAGTTTTAGTGCCTAGAAACGTAGAGGGGTGAGACAAAGGTTAGGCCTTATTATTTCAACCTACGAACACTCTTCATTAAGGACTGGCCTTTGCAATAACCCCCACACCCTCAACCCCTCTGTTCGATATTAATCCCAACATAACTGCTGGAGGGTACATGTAAAAGACTTACAAATGTATTTCTGCAAAGACTTATGATGTCATGAGATTAAAAATGTATATTCCTCCCTTGGTTTTTGGTGTTATCAAAATGTCTAAATTACAGCCTTATTACTAGGTGGGCGGTGTAAGCTTGGCTTTGACCCTTCAGTGAGGTGTCAGAAACTCCTGGATGAAAATATTTTCAGCTCTGAAGTTGCTTACTCTTGAACCGTTTTCCTTTGTTCTGTTGCTGGCAGTACTGATCTGACAAGCTGCGGGTGAAAGCAGCAACCCGCGGTCCCCACTTAAAGTGTGTCTGGGGATCTTGGGTGGTCTCACTTGCTCCTGGCTGCCTGAGAGCTAACCAAAATCCCAGGCGTGGGCATGGGCACCTGCTTTGGGGCGCCTAAGCTGCTGGTGTATCCTGGGAGAATTAGTACCTAAGTGCTTTTTGCACAAAGGGTTATGAATACCATCCTGTCACCGTTTAAAAACCAGTGAAACAGAGCCCTTTGTGATTGTTCACTCCTTTGTGTGCCTTATGGCTTCCTAATTAAAATAAAGCCACCTAATGTTTCTGTTCTGTTCCTTTCTTTCAAAGCAAGAAATCTGCATTTATGTATTGGAAAGGGGACTCTGTCTTTTATCCCTTTCCTTTTTCATCTGCAAAATATGGTAGGAAATACTAATGCAGTGTTCAAATTAGTTTTTTCCTGTTTTGAAAAGGTATTTTTTTACATATTGACTATAGTTTGTGTGTTTAAAAGTGACACTGTGTGACTTCTAGTGTGCAGCACAGTGACTCTATGAATGCTGAGTGAGGACTAAAGTCAAATCTTCCTTTAACCATTTGTTGCTCAGCTGAGTCAAGCTTTACTCTGCTGTTCCAGTGGATCTCTGCAGGTCTTCCAGATTTACAGTCCCTAATCCAGGGCAATTTTCAGGAGTTCCAGTTTGTGGTGTTCTCGCCACCAAAAGAATTGCCCAAATATTAAACTTCTAAGTTCCTGTATGTTCCTTCTGTTTGATGAGATAATGTACAATGGGGAAGAAGGCATATTTAGCCTGTGTAAAGAGCAATTTCTCAGCAGCTTTACTTTCTGGTCTGAGTCTGATATTGCATAGGCTTTGCTGTTTGTTTTTTTATTGTAGGGGCTTTTGGTTTATTGTTTTGGTTTGTTCGGTTGGGTTTTTTGTTTGTTTGTTTTTTGTTGTTGTTTTGGTTTTTTTTTGGTGGATATTGAGTTTGTTGACATTTCTCTGTATTGCATTTCTACCTTCCTGAGATTTTTCTTCTTTACTGTGGAAAAACTGTCTGTTTTTTTTTAATGAGAGTTTTAAAAATAATCCTGGAACAAGTGACTCCAAAGTGCTGTTGGTCAGGCAGGTTTTCCTGAGTCTTTGCCTTTATGTAGCTGGGCACTGCTGGCTATAAAGGAGGCAAATCTACTAGGAGATGCTTCAAGGGCAATATATATTTTTTCCTCTTCTCCAGGTATTTTTTTGTTTTGATATTTACTCAGATATTTTTTCTTTGTAGTGGTTTTAATTTTTGATTGACAGTGCAATGCCTGAAGAAAGCTGCTTAGTTATTACAGAATTTTTGTTAATAGTTGACTGTATGTTTGCAAGATCAGTCTTTTGCAGAGTCTCAGTTTATTTATTTATTTGTTTTGCCTACCAAGACAACAGGCTGAACACTGTCAGCTTTAAACCATCACCAGTCCAAGGCACAAATGGAGAACACCTATTGTGTGCCTGTGCTTCAGGTTGGATGTTGCCCCAGCACAGATATGTGTAAGCAGAAGTCACGTATGCATTTGCTTAGTTTGTGCTTTTCTTCAAATTCTGCTTCTGTTTAAGGACCATCTCTCTTACTCTGTGGTGTTTATCTCCTGAGCAAGTCTATAGAATAACCAGGACGTGAACTACTGTTCCAGAGTAAAGTTGTACTTTTAGTCAAGTGGTGGTATAAGCTCTTAAATTGTGTATGACCTGTTTGGCCTTACAAATCCCTTCTAGAAGAGATAGTCAGCAGATATATTGTAACTAGACTCTATTGGACAAGGTTACAGTCGGGAGAGGAATGTCCGCTCTGTACTTTAAATCTTTTTCCATTAAAAGTTGCCTTTGTTGCCAAGCAAATAAAACAATGATTATGTTATGGGGCTGACAGTTTTGCTAACGCTTCATATTTCCAGAACATGGCTAACCTTGTTAAACTGTTGGGGATGATGTGAAATTCAAGGACTCTTACTAATGTTTTTGATGAGGCTAAAACATATTTTTACACCTCCTCCCTCCCCAAAAAGCCCAGACTTTTCTTCTGAATGTGATAGAGGAACAGACTTCCTGTTTCATGGATTTTTTGTAGTTGTAGAAAAGTAAGTAGGCACCCTCTACCCTTATGGTGATGTAAAAAGCTCCACAGACTTTAACCTGGGCTGTCTTTACTGAGGATTAAGTATGTTGGGGTTCTCCCTGCTGCATTTCCTGCTGCTGCTTTTTATTGCTCCTTTGGTGTTGCAGATCTTTGTGAAGAGAAGCTGTTACTCATGTCCATTTCATTACTGTCTTGTTCCTACTTTATCTCTTCACAGTGAGAAGTGTTATTTTCATAATTCTTTTTTCCTTTGGTCTGTGTATTTAGGAAATAAGATACAGAGGCCATGGTTGCTCTCTCTGTTGCAGTTACTGAGGCGTGTTTAAGGGCATTGGACTGAAGAGTTTTACTACATGCACTGCGTATTTGTGCTCGTGATAAAACGGTGTTAACTCAGATGTTGATCACTTTTCCTTCCTCTTCTAATTCTTAACATCAGTGTAGGACCAGGAGTGACCAATCTGCATTGAGACCATGATGCTGTGTCCTCATCCTGTTCCCCCAGCTCTTTCTGAGGAAGAGAAAGGAAGTGATATTCTTCCTTACTTTTGATGTTGGCAAATTTGGCAATGGCTTTTTTATTGAATAAAGAGGAAACAGAAGTGGAGGCAGTTTGATTTCTAGTTTTTTCCTGCTGTACATGTTTGGGTGGGTGGTGCTGATAACGCTGGTACTGATAGCACTTGCTGTGTAACCCATTTCTGATTTAAAAACTTGAGCCTGAATGACATACTAGCAGTAGGAGGAAGATTTATTTTGCCTAATTTTGTCTTCTTAAAAAATTTAGGTCTAGTTGAAAGCAGTTATGGGAGTGAGAATATTGTTCAGAGGGAACAAAGATGTGCAGCTCCTGCAGGCTCAGTGAATTTCATTACCAGAGACCTCTCCCCTTCTCTGTCTCCATTCATAATGGTTTACTATTTCAAGTCAAATGTCTAAAACATTTACTTCTCCTACATACATGATAGGATTCTCTCCTTTAACTTCTGTATGGCTGTTTATTCATAACTTTTAGAAATAATCATCTTATGATAAGGAGTGAATACTGATTTGTTGGTTTAGATTACCAAGATATCAAGGATTACCAAATAGTGTGGCTAGAATATGCAGAATATATCAAGTTAACCTTTGTTTTAAAGAAATCTTCCTTTACCTGTAATACTCCATGAGAAGACTCTCATGTAGAAAGATGATAAGGTAGAGAGACTAGCATTATTGTTGATCTGCTGTGTACAAAAATATCAGTCCTTTTTAACCAGGATTACTGGAAAATACAATTACAAAATCAGCTGCACATCTTTTATCCTCCTTCTCTTGCGCTGTTTTTCATGTTAAAAAAAAAAAATCAAAACCCCAAGAAAGTACCCTAGAGCTGTTAGGTCCGAGCTAGAGTTTTAGCTGATGTAAGTTAATATATAGCTAGAAAACAGAATTAAGCTGACTCTCAACAAAGAAAGATGTTCCTTATTTCAGCTTTCAGATGCACAAGGAAGGTAGACTAATTTTTAAAAACAGCTACTATTATGACAAATTAGAGAAATCAAAATATTCTGTAGAAACATAGAGAATTTGTGGAGTTGTCTTTTCCTAGGCATGCAGGAAGAGAGAGACATGATGCAAGTGAAGTGGTTAAATTAGGTCGTGGCATGAGCTTTAGTGGGGATTGCTAGTAAATAATTTGCACAGTGGAGGAGAGCTTCCTTCCTTAATTGTTTCCACCTGGTAGCAGTCTATTGTCAGACCAGGGACCTCTCTGCCCCTTGGAGCAGCACTCCGAATGAGAAATATACAGTGCTCTGTGAGTAAGTAGTGTTTGGATAACAGCTAATTTTGTCTGGCTTCGTTTTACAAAGCTGTTTGGAAATGTGATAGAACAGCATTCTCCCTTAGGAATACATACTTTCCTACTGCAGTCTCACTTGGGAGACCGTTTCTCTGTGGTTTTGTTTTTGCATCACCACTGCTTCTGCTACTGCAAGAACTGTGGTGTATTTTCAAAGATTGGTATAAAAATGTGAAGTGTTACATCTACCTGTTAAAGCATTGTGACTTCTTTGTTGTGGAAAAATGCACCCAGAAGTTGTTTGGGAGTGTGCTGCCTTAATGGAAGAAAAACGAAGTAGAGTCCTTTATTATGCTTTTGATTTAGGTACTAGGAAGAAGAAGCCTTGCCTAACACCTCCAAAAAAATACAACTCCCAAAAAACCAAAACCAAAACCAACCAACCAAAAAAAAAAAGAAGAGGGTATGCATGTGCATAACACCCTATCTTGAAAAAAATCATAAGGATTTCTAATGCAAGCACTCAGTCTTTGGAAATCGACTTTTTGCATCTAATGCACCTTGTGGAATTGCTCAGTCCAGTTTTAGTAGCTGAAGGCTAGAATATGGAAGTCCCTCCTTTTGTAATTGATGCCTCTTTAAAAGTGTCCTTGATTTCCACCTTCAAAGTCTAGAGGACTTAAAAGTGACATGGGAGAAGCTTTCATCAGGAATCAACTAAAATGCCATGTTTCAAGGTAAGTATGTAGGATTACTGCAGATTGCCTGTGTACACCTATCGTAGTTTCACAGTCTCATTAAATTTCTCTCAAATGATGGTATTGTACCCTAATTAATAGTTTGTTATATTTGTTGACGGGCTTGGGAATCAAAAATTCAGAATTAAATTACAGCAATTAAAAATGTACAAGCAATGAGACTTCCAACTGTCTGGATGTATTAATAAATGCAGTGCCATTGGTTGCTAACAGCCCACTGCTTGTGTTGGATGGACAGCTCTGTCACGATCGAACACGTGCGTTCGCTTGCATGTCCCTGACATCAAGCAGGAGGCAAACAAATGCCTACTGACTGCCAGGGAAGCTTCATCTGCCCGAATTACCCTGACTTTCAGGAGCTGTTTGGTATTAGCTCTGGAATATTAAGCAGGATTGAATCTGCCTCAGTATGTTGGAATGAGATTGCATATTTCATTAAAGCTTAATTTGTTTTTCATGGGGAAATACCAGAGGCTTCGGCAATTATCATACTTGAAGATTGGGAGAAAGATGTTTGGATGAAATTTAGCAAAGAAGGCTGTCAGTGCTCATTTAGTAGCTCCTTTCTGAATCATTTTGAACTGTATTTGCATGATTGTAGCAGACCCAGAAAACCTTTTGCAACAATTATTCAGTGATAGCACTATATAATCAGCTGGAGGTAATGGGTATGCTTCTTAAAAGATGTTTTTCACCATTTCTGGCCTTTTCAGTCCCTTCCTCTGCCTCTTGGGGGGTATTCTGAGCCAACCTGACACTGACCCAGAGAAGATACGTGAAGTATCAGTGTGTTGGATGGAGGAGGGATGCTGGCCTTTTGACAGAAGGATAAGATTCTGGTTTTTGAGATTTGAACCTGCATTTCTTGAAATCTGCAAGGTTTAAGGACACAAATCTTGCAAGGTGCTTAAATCCCTCTTATTGAAGCCTGGATTAAAAGTGCTTCATACATCTAGGGTTCATGATTTTATCTAGGAATTGAATTGAGCCTGTGTAACTTGCATGCTAAGTTTTGAAATGCTTGCCAGATGGAAAAAATGAAGAGGGAAATTGGAGAGCAAGTAGTACCAAGTAAGCTCTAAAGTTGTGTCACTTTGCTCTTTATTTCAAGTAATGAAGTAGGAAGCTGAATCTTAAGTTTATAATGAAAAAGGAATTTGTGCCTTACAGTTAATATTGTTGTGGAAGTTAAGTATTTGTAAATGACAATTCAAAACTGACAGAAAAATACTTTAAATCTGAAATAGTAGCACAGACATTTTTGATGGTGTTGGAGTGGGGCGGAAAGTGTGTTTGGAGCTCTGTGGGACAATGTAATTTTTGTTTCCAGCCAATGGAAGTGGTTAGCAGCTGCTTATTGACCTTAACTGTTTGTTCTTAGTTGACAAGGTTCCCCCCTTGAGAGTTTTCAGTTGTATGCTTGTATGTCATAAGGCTTGGTTTCCTCAGAATGTAAGCCTGGCATATTTCTTCCACCACGGTGGCAGAAATCAAATTGCATCAGAACAATCAGACACTGTGAAGTGAGTTGTAATGGAAGTCTCTGTGCCTGAGATACAGCTGTTTCTCGGGCATATGTTATCACAACAGCTACAAGCCTCAGGAATGCTGGATGGGAAAGAAAGAATTATCACTGAGTTACTGTTCAAAAGAGGAATAAAATCCAAGTGAATGCTCATCTTTAGAGGAGTTGATATACGCCTTGGCTTACACTTGCTGCCTTTTGGGTGTGCTTGTTTTCTTTAATTCTGCAGCAGAGATGGATGGCCTGAGGAAAAACCAATTAAAAATGCACAGACCCCTTTAAAAGATGGTGTTACTGGTCTGGATAGTGTGTTCTGTGCAGATGCAGTTCCAGTATGCTGTTGCACGTGGTTACACTCGTGCATGTAGAAAACTGGCTTCAGAAGTTTAATGCAGTTCTTAGTCCGCAGTCGCTATTGTAATTGCTTGGTTGGATATTTGGTATCAAAGCTGGAAGTAGCTTTGTCAGTGTACTTGTAATGTTAACTAACACACTCCTAGTGACTTTTTATTTTAAACAATTCAGAGATAATTTAATAATTTTAATAGATATTATCACTGCTATTTAAAAGATGTGTTGGCTAATCTAAAAGATAAAGGAAACATTAAAAATGCTTTCAATACATACATCTGACCACCCTCTAGACTGTTTCATTTTAAATGGTGATAACACTTCACCTGCAGTATATCAGTTTCCTGAATTTCAATAGCCTGTGGTCTGATCCCTCCATGAACAACTGAACCCTGCTAGCAGCAGAGTGATCTTTTCAAATGCATTGCCATGCTGGGTGCATGCACTTTTGTATTGTGATACTGTTGCCTCCAGTAATATTTTTAAAACCATGCTTCCATAGCTAATATTCTTGGTTAGTAATTTAACTGATCTCCTCTATAAATGTGATCTTTTTGTTTTCACTTCATTGCTGTGCAATTGCATGGCCTACTTAATTTTATGGTTTATGGACAATCTCTCTTCAAAGGATTTGGGAATCCCTCTACCAATTAGATAACATCCATTTTGCCATTGCTCTCACGTAATTGTGTATGATAATATAAAACTGAGACTCCTAAAGCAATTTGATTATTTGTTCAGATAAGAAGTCTTACCAAAAATCCTTGTTGACAGTGAAATGGAAGCAGAGTTGTTTTAAGTGGCTTAGATAGATGTCCAACAGCTCCAGCATTGTCTGTGTGTACTATGAAATGGTTCCTTATAAGGTACCATATGACAATATGTTCTTTGATCTTTTTTAGTGGAAACAATTTCTTGTAAACATAGTGGCCTTGTATCTTTTACTAGGTAAAGCATTGTTGTTCTCTCCTGTAGAGCAAATATATAATGAGGGAATGGGTTTTGTGGCCTCTGCTTTTTCTCTGTGGGAAGACAGGGTGAGGATGTGCAGTGCAAAAGAAATGGGGATGGGCAGAGTCTTTTAAGTAGTTCATATTCTGTAGTGAAGGAAAAGAAATGTTGCAGCATACAGTGTAGGGAGTGCACTTGACCTTAATGGTGCTCAGAGTAAGACAAAAATGACCTTTTTGATGTAAGAATCTTTCTCTTGAACCTTTAAGTTTCACAGCTGGTGGGAAGGACACTGCGTGTGGCTGCTTTTTTAAGTAGCAGAGAATGTAATTGTGACTTGTATCCTTGATTTATAGTTGAACACTGGTAGTGAGTGACAGCCTGAAGCATGTTCTTAGAAACACAGTCTGTCTCAAACTTCATGTTTGGGCTTAGCTTGTCTTTAGCGTCTGTGTTACGTGTGTTGGGTGGATGCCCAGGTTGTCAGAAATGTTAGTGACTCTGCTCTCTGCATCTTTGTCACAGCATCAGGAAACTGAACAAGAGGGGGCAAGCCCAGCTTTCTGCCTTCTCCTGCTGCCTTGGCTTTGCTTTTGTAGACTGAAGGCATCCTTAATTCTTGTGCTCTCTGCTGTCAAAAGAGGTATGCTTGCCTAGAAAGAAAGGTATCAGCCTGATTCCTACTTGCTGCCTCTTGGAGGTGAGATGGGACAGAAGAGAATCAGTTAAGAGACGAAAAGGACATTTTAAAATAAACTGAGTAGATAAAACTCCCAAGAGGATGAAACTATTTGCAGGACATGGTGAAGGTTTTGACATTTGCATAATTACATTAACATGTGTAAATCAAACATTTCTTGCCTCACAGTGAGAGAAGCTGGTTTTAAATATTCTATGAAATTTTGTTTAATATTTGATAGTGAAAGAATTTTTTTAGAGCGTGTAATTGAGTTGGATTCATGGATAAACAAGTTAAAAGTTATTTCCATCTGTGTTTCTTGTTCCACATAAATCCCCAATTTTCTATGCTCTCTTGAGTACTTTTAGTACTTTTGCAGTAAAGCCTTTATTTTAGCTGACATTACAACCAATTTCTCAGTGAAAGGAGTTTCTAGTATTAAAAGAGTAATTCCTTCATCAGTAAAAATATTGCTTAATTGAAAATCCTGTCTGTAAATACTAAGTCATGCTTCCAAGTGACCTCTAGGTATGCTTCTAATATTCTTTTTGATATAGAATAGTGGCTTAAGACCGAAGACAAAGAGGGACTCGAGGGACTGTGTTCCCAGCTTAGTTACCTGAAGATAATTTCTTCTTTATCACTTAGAACTTGGCGTCTGTGGTGCATAGTAGTAGCGTTTTCTTCCAATTTTGTTTAGTTTTGTAAGACTGTTAGTGATGTATTCATGATTTTTGAAATGTTAGGCATAGATCTGTTGCATATTATGTTTTTACAGACTTCTGCTATTTTGACAGTATTGTCACCACCGGTAATGTAAGATTGATTTGAAACTGTATCTGTATTATGCCAGTAAGTAGTTCATCCAAGTCGCACATGAGGAAGTAATCCGTTTGTGTTCTGAACTTGGGGAAAATATGGCCTTTTACAAAAGGCATGATCTCAGAGAATGTTAATTACCTTTAAAATATCTTGCTGAGCTGTATGAACACAGCTTGAAAATCATGCAGATTTATTTAGAAAAAAAATGTGTTAAGCTCCTTGATACAGGAAGCCTTGTATAGTTCTTGAGCAAAGAGATTTATATCATACTCTTCATCAATCTAGGCTTCCGTGGATTGTTCTGAGCTGCAAGCACAGGAATCAGCTTTGTAAATGAATAGTTTCAAATTTGCTTCAAAGGTAGCTTGCAAATGAAGTGGTAAGTTTTAGTTAAGGAAGATACATCACAGATTTATGTGCTTAAAGGAATCTTGGAATTGCTAAACTCTGATCTTTGAGTATAAATCCTTGCAGCATTTTGCATTGATAGCCAAGCCAAATCCTTGCCAGCAAATCACATTGCCATTGTTCAGTGTGGAAGGATTGGAAAGTGCCTTGCTGGGAATTGGTTGGTACGGTATAGTTTCTCAGTTCTCTGTTGAAAATTATACGTACTAAGTACAGTAATGTTCTTGGTGAAGAAAAATAACATGCTATCAGGAAATAACTGAAGAAAACTGTATAGCCTACCATATACTAATTGTGGGGGAAGGCAAATTCTTGGCAAGAAATTTAGGAATGTTTCCACTTAAGACAGTAAAGGTCCAAACCTTTATTTTTCTTTTTCTTCAAGAGGGAAAAGAAACATGTGCTTCTCAAAAATTGTTAAATGCTTTGTCCCATTTTGTTAAGTAATGATGTTGCTGTTGACTCTCAAATGGTCAATGTAAAATCTCGCCTCTCATGGATATGGTACTTAAGATACTGTGTACTCTACGTGTTAGTCACAGTTAGAAGTTTCTATCAAGGAAGCCAGCAAATGGGGAGATAAGGCTGTACTTAAAATGTACAAAAGTGATTGTAGACTCATTTATCTGACTGCTGTGGTACACACTGCATTAAAGTACATAATGGATAACTACATCGTGGTTCATGTAGGGTTTAACATTTTTAGGTTGGGCTTTTATCACAGGCATTAAAAGAATGAATAGCTATCGTATGTATAAATCATATGGATAAGCAGAATGTAAAGCAGAAGTGAAGTATGCTGCACCCCTTAGTGACTAATCTGCAAAGGATAACAGCATACTTTCCCTGGATGATTATATAGCTACCCCGTCATTTTGCATGGGTCCTGTGATGAATTTTCAAGCTTCAAATCATATTTATTTATAAAATTTTACTGTCTGAATTTGAAGATATTATATGCAAATAATGTGGAGTCTTCTCTGTAAATGATCAGTGCATACAAATAATGAGGAAAAGTGGAATAAGGGGCTGTCTCTTTTGGTTTCTCCTCTTCCCCGTTCCCCCTCCTCCCTTTTTTTCCCGTTCCTCCCTTTTTTTTTTTTTTTTTTTTTTTTTTTTAACTGGGTAAGAAAAGATTTGATTAGCTTGTCTGGCGTATGCTTAGAACATAAGACACTTTTCTCATAGAGTTCGGAAATAAAAGAAAGCCCATTTCAGTATAGATGGATGGTTAACTGGTTTTCCAAGATACACTGAGAACAATGAAGAGGAGTAACTATATATGAGTCATGTATTTTCATCTTGTTTACTTTGGATTAGGGAGCTATGTTCTTTATTTTTGATTAGTGACCTTTCACCTGCACATCATGTTTTGGTCATCAAGTTTAATCAAGGTCTTGATTTTCGTCTTGATTTCTGTGTTACTGTACCGTACTGAGCCTCTCCTTAAATCTCTTGAAGGAAAGATCTTACTGCAGGAATGGAGTGTATGTGCTATTTGTTAATGGTATTCCTTACCATTGCTAGGTGGTCCCTACCACTATTTACAAGTGCAAGAAAATAGCTTGTATTTGTCTGCGAAGTCTACAAAAGAATCTGCATATTGGTTCTCAGAAGCAGGTGTCTTCCACTAGCTAAAATATTGAACCTGTCTCCAGGAGAGGCACCCAAAAATCAGTCTGCTTGGAAGGGGACCGGGCTGTTTGATTCTGAGATTTTATTCACTTTGGAATTTACTTAGTTTCTTTTTCGCTTTGACTGGTGTGAAATAGTCCAAACTAGGATTAGCTCTGAAACAGGCTGTGAAGTCATTCTGTTTTCCCAGACTTTAGGAAGAGAAGGTTATGTTTACTTTACCCTTCTTAACCTCTGTTCTCATCCACGGTCAGTGTATTCTTTGGGTTTCTGGCAAGCAGCACACCTTATGGAGGAGAATTTAGCTGGTAACATTTTTCATGAAACTCTGAGCCTCTAGCTCTGTATAATTTTATATCCCCATCCTTTATCCTACCTGGGGGAATGTCTGAAAATTGCTAGGGGGGGAAAAAAATCTTTCTGCTTACTGAATCAGGTTTTGATGATAATAAAAAGTGAATGATATTGAAGCAAAAAGAATGTAGATATTTAAACTGTCAAATAATATTAAAAATTAATCAAGAGGAGTGGTATTCTTCCTGTGTTCTCCTTCTGCCTCTGATTTTAAGATCTAAGAATTAGAATGAGATGAGGCTGTGAGTTGTGTAAAGACACAAACTGTTTCCTCTTGTACCTTCATTTTATTTTGTTTCAGTTAAACAAACAAGATGAGGACTGATCAAGTCACTAATGCTCCCTCTGAATTATTGCAAACTTGGTTAAGGTACATCTGTGACAGCACCAATATTTTGATAATATGGAGGTGCTTATGATCTGATTAACGCATGGTGCATTTTTCTTCACTCCTGCTGGGAATAAAAGTCTGGGGCTGATAAAACGTTTCCTGACCTTGAATAGAAGGGTGTAGTGTTTTCTTTCTTGATAAAGATGTAAGTATGAGTGCTGATATTTGTTGATTTTGTTGCAATAAAATTTGAGAGGTAAACACTACAATTTGTGAGAAGATATGCACAGTAAATTTTACCCATCTCATCTTTTTTTCATTAGAATGTTTTACCCCATGAGGGAGTAAGTTAAAAAAAAAAAGCTATGTATATAGCTACTGTTTAGTTAATAAAATACTTGTTTTGATATTAAAGGAATCTTCTGTTCAAAATTTATACTTAAAACAGTGAATTAAAATACTTAGGATAATTGTAATATTGTAATTTTTGACGTATATAACATCTGGGATTTCTACTTTGCATCTTCCTAACATGGAATTAAATAAAAAAAAAAAAGAAGGAAATGGAATGTGTCTGGCTTTAAAAGTTTGCTAAAAGTGTATCTAAAAATTTATGAAGACTTCCCCACTGTTCCCCGTGCCATTATGATTTCCCAAATACTTTTTAATTTAGTGGCACTTCCAGTTTTTTGGGCTGTCTTGCATTAAAATGATTTTCTTTGGAATTTGCAATGACAACATAATGAGGGTCTGCCTACAACTAAGGTTGAATTCGTAAGTGTTGATTTACTTGGAGTCAGGAGAAATGTCCAGCTGAAAGCATTTGAGCTGGTAGATTTTTCATAACAGTAAAACAGGAAAAAGAAAAGTCATGATGCATTCTTCCCTCCTGATTATGCAGCTCAGATTCCTTAACAACCATGGTTATCCTGGTGGAGCCAAGGTCCCCTCCTGAAGCAGAAAGCAGCTTTCTCAGCTGCAGGTGGTAACAGATGGAGATGAATGCATGGAAATGCAGATGTAACTCGAGCTGGGGAGCTGTTTGCCAGTCACCCCGTTATTCCCTGTGCCTCACTGGCATCCACCTGTTTGTAGAGCTGGCTCCAGATTTTGTCAGGAGTCCCATTCAGCTTCCATTCAAATCTGATCAAATAAAGATGAGAGAGAAATTTGTGTCTTTGCTGTACCATTCTCTTAAGCGTATTTGTTTTTAGTGGTTGGCACCCCTGGAAAAGCTGGCAACCCATGGCTTGGACAGGGGCACTCTGTGCTGGGTCAGGAACTGGCTGATGGCCGGGCCCAGAGAGTGCTGGTGAACGAGGCTGCATCCAGCTGGCAGCCGGTCACCAGTGGTGTTCCCCAGGGGTCAGTGCTGGGACCAGTCCTGTTTAACATCT
>JAWMRA010000041.1:39298584-39328259 GCA_035584735.1 Pseudotriccus pelzelni
CACCCCCAGGTCCCTTTCTGCCTGGCTGCTCTCCAGCCACTCTGTGCCCAGCCTGGAGCGCTGCAGGGGGTTGTTGTTGAGTTATATGACAAGGGACATTTACCCCTGGATGATAAGGTATGAGTTTCTGCTCTGAAATTACTATTTTTTAAGGATTTTTAAATCCTTATAGTTTTAATATATTTCTATATGCTTTTTTCAGTCTTCTAAAACTCTGGGAACACTGTAATGTTTTGTGCCTTAATTTAAGCATATAATGTGCATTCATGTCCATGGTGTCCAGACCCCTTATTTCTCAGAAATTTGTGGGTGGCTGGTGTCAATTGTAATTCACAAGGATGTTTGTCTTAAAAGCTAAATTAAAACCCACGTATTATGGAACTGGAAGTATTCAGTGTAATTTTTAATACCTCTTCAGTTAGTAAAATTGCTTAGAACATAAATAATGCAGGAAAAAGGTAACTGATGTAGGTGCTTAGCTGTACAGTGAATAATCTAGTGAAATTGCTCAACAAGGTGACTGGTTTATGTGACACATGTCAAGTGCAAGGTGGTTAACTTTATCATGCATTTGAAAAAGACCTGCTTATTTCAAGAAAAGATGACAGGCTAAACTTGAATGACTTAAAAATACCTCCATCATACTCTGGCCACTTAAAAAATTCTCACTGGCTAACCTTTTCTCAACTGAGAGAATGAATCTTCTGGTTTTCAATAAAGTCAAAACTACTGCATTTAACATCTGTTTTTTTAAAGTCATATGGATGCACCTGAGTCTGTGAATTGATATTTTTACACAAAATAATTTATGCACTGAATTGTTGGTAAGAAAGTGGTTAAATCTCTGAAATAACAGCCAGCATATTTTTTCTTGGTTACCTGAGTTTTGTTTTCAATATTTGTTTTCAAGTTACTCTTTGTGGTAACCTCACTCTCTTTTCTGTTTTTTTTTTTAATTTTTTTTTCCCTTATGCAGAGGATTACTACTTCAGGAAAACAGCAGGTTTTCAGAGGCATTGCATTACTATAAACTGGCAATTGGAAGCAGACCCACACTAGCTTGTAAGTATTTCAACTATACAAGCTTATATAATATTGACTATAGTTTTATAGAAAATTTTCCTGCTCCTTAATAACACTTTCCTTTTTCTCACAAGTTTTTAATTGAGAAAGCAAAAGGTGAAATTATGCACTTGAAAGCAAGTGTTTATTAGTAAACAAACTACATTTACTGTGGTACAAGGAAGAAGCACATAATGAGTTAAAATGAGCAGCACAACTAGAACCTAAAATGCTCCTTGTCTGGGATATTGAGCCACAAATACTACTGCCCAAGTTTTCAGACTCTTGTTTGCTGTTCCCTACAGCTACTCCCTGGTATTTATGGTATGCATGAGTAAACAATACAAATATTTTTTAAGTCCTTTCATTTTTCCTTTCTTTCCTGGGGAAAATAATCATTGAGATGTTGCCAGTGACCAGTTCTAAAATGAAGTGGTTGATTTTTAAGATTGCTGAGACTTTTGTGCCTTCAGTATTAAATCTTCCATTTATGTATATATACATATACATGTATTTATGTGTATTTTTGTGTATATGTATATTTTTGTAATGTTTCAAGCAATTGTCTTATTGCTTGATACAGTCCTAATAAAAGGAGTGAAATGGAGTACTGTGCCTAACCATTGTTTCCTTTCCTCCTTACTCAGTCTTTATAGCCACTTTCTTCTTTCCATTGTCTCTGTACTTTTACCTTTCATATGTTCACATGTCTATGATATGTTTATCTATAATAATAACATATGATCTGTATAATAAAAACCAAAATTAGATAACCATGGGATCTCTACCAGATGCTACTTTGAATTAAAACAGTAGATAAAGCATAACAGAACTCCATTGAAAGTAACATTTTTTCCCTCTTCACAGCTGCCTATTTAAATACTGGTATCATCCTGATGAACCAAGGGAAGACAGAGGAAGCCCGGAGGACTTTTGTGAAGTGCTCAGAGATCCCTGATGAAAATCTGAAAGATCCTCATGCTCATAAAAGCTCTGTTACCAGCTGTCTTTATAACTTAGGAAAACTTTTTCATGAACAAGGACACTATGAGGTAAGACTCCAGATTTGTCTTTAATATCATGATAAAACCTTCGTACATAAATAATATCTACTGCTTCGACCTAGACTTTCAAAATATATCACAGGCCCACGTTTCACCAAATCAAGATTAGCATCTCTACAGAGAATATTTGGTCTCTACAGCCACAGGTGTGATGGTATTAATTAGCAGTGTGATATTCTCATGTCAGAGTCAACATTAGTTGTGGGCATATGTGATATGTGTGAATTCATTGGTTTTGGCTTTGTACCTGTAGCTGGTATGCAGAGGACATAACCTGATTACATACCAGTCAACCTAAAGTGTATAGGTTGGCTTTATAATTCAAAACACAGTAAGTCCATCCTTAGTTGGAAAAATGCAATTATGTTTGCTTTTGAGTCTCCAAAAATAAGATCAAGTTGAAACAATTTAAAACTTCAGTGATTAAAAACATCCCACTATGTGCTATTTTCAGATGACGTGACCTAAGTGCTAAAGTGGGTTGGATATTTTTAATGTAACCATATGGTGTACCCAAGCCATCCCATCTCATTTATATGTGCAAATGTGACTGTTGTGATTCCTCTCCATTTTCCCTGATGAATGTACTAAGACTGGACATTCACTTGAGTTTTGACCTTTGGCAGTATTTGAAACAAAGGCTTTCTCTCCTGGCATTGCCAGGCATACTTCAGAAACAGGAGTTGTGTGTGGTTTTGATCCCTATTAGTGTTTCTGACCATGACAGTTACCTCAGCTGTTTAAGATTAGGCATGCACAAGCTCTGCAGATCCTTTGTCATCTGTCTGCTGCATCCAGCTCTGTCAGATGACTGTTACTAATTGGTTAAAACACAGACAGCTAGTGCACACATACAGGGAAGAGAACAGCAGCATGTTGTCTGCACAGCTGGTATAGAGCTGGATGGTTTATATTCTTAAAATCCCTTGCACCTCAATACCTGGGAGGGACTTTGAGAATGTGAAACATCATATGTCTGCCTGGTGGTCATTGCATTCTTGATTTGATCATACATTTGGGTTCTTTTCAAGTGTAGCCTTCATAAGCTGTGACTGTTTGATGCAGAGCTGAAAGACTGACCAATAAGCATCCAAAGTGCTGAAAGAGTAAATGCGTGATCAAGTAATTTAAGGTATAGCATATTTGCAAAGGGATTCCTGTTTTGGCATTCTTGACTTTACAGTGCATCTCATTCCTTCTGTGGAGCACTCTTCAGTAGTGAGGATTATGTTTTGTTATTACTTGGCAGTAGACAATGATTTCTTTATTTTTGGGTCACTTAGTGTAACTCTTTCGCCAGAAAGTTCTTTGCAATTTGATATTACTCCATAGTCTTTGACAGCCTACAGAATTTTATATCTGCTTA
The DNA here is from genome assembly GCA_035584735.1 of Pseudotriccus pelzelni. NCBI lineage: Eukaryota > Metazoa > Chordata > Aves > Passeriformes > Tyrannidae > Pseudotriccus > Pseudotriccus pelzelni. Next base: position 39,302,077 of record JAWMRA010000041.1, read on the forward strand.
TAAACTCATCAGTCATTAAAGAGTATAAAAAAAAAAGTTCTCGTTACTTCTGCCTGGGAAAAGAGATGCAATATTGGAACTAATCTAATATCTTGTCAACAAGCTTCACTGAATTTGGAAAAATTCAGGTAAAAAAACCTTTTTAAAAGGAGAAGTTGGAACTTTGTGTGATATTTATGATGCTGTTGTGTTTTCTCTCTGCACCATTCATTTGGGGAAGGAAGATAGTTTGGTTTTACTCTATGTGAAAGTATGCTTTTGAAATTTGTGTTTTCCCATTTGTGTGTCTCTTTTCAGGATGCCCTTATGGTTTACAAAGAAGCAGTACAGAAAATGCCAAGGCAGTTTGCACCACAGAGCTTATATAACATGATGGGTAAGTGTATTGTTAGTGCTTCAGAATGATATCTGAGGAGTCAGGCAGGGCTTAGCCGGGCAACTGGTGCTCAAATGAATTAGCTAATAAACCCCCAAAATAATTACCTTCAGTAGATACAAGCCAAACTAGGTTCAGAGCTTAAATGCCAGTAACTGCAGTGCTGGATAAGGCACAGTAAATGATGAGATTATTAGGTACTGGATATCTTGAAGAGCATCAATGCAGCAGTTTTATGTTTAAAATGTGTGGATTAGTGCGTTTCTCTGCCTCCAGAATGTCTCATTCACTATCTTGGAGGGCCAACGTGCCAACAAAACTTGGTGGTTTTTTTTGGTGGGTTTTTTTAGATCTCTCACATAATCATCTTTGAAACTTTATAAACAATGAATTGAGATTGATTATAACATAAAATTTAGTGTGGGGAATTAGTTTTTTAATTGCTTTGCAAACCAACAAGGTGTCTAAACAGGCCCCCAGAGATGGTTGTACTTTTTTTTAAAGTTTTGCCTAAAACTTACTTCCCAGCTGATGTACTTTCGGTTAGACATCTACAAGGAGAGAATTCTTCTTCCAGCTATCTGTCCTTCAAAATTTTAGAAGAGTCCCTTGAGTACTGCAAGAAATATCAATTTTGATGTGAGGTGTTTTATTTAATTTCAGCTCCTTATATTCTACATCACATCTTTATACAGGATACATTAAACAGATAAAAGAAAGAAGAAAATATTAATTACTCTCTTTAGTATTCAGATCTGTAAACAAGAGGATAGCTTCTTATTGTTCCAGAGATGTTTTTAGTGACATTTTCTCTGAAAGGACATGTGTTTCTGCTAAGCAACCTCAGTGTCTGGCTCAGTACTCTGTGAGCTCCTCTCCTGGACTGAAATGGATGTGAGAACCTTTACTTTAAAGTAGTTCAAAGTAAAGCAATTAAAAATATATGTGGAAACAAATACGATTAACAGGAAGCATACGGGGTTTTTTGTGGTTCCCTCTACCAATGTCTAATATACAATGTCTAATATATTGGTTGATACCAATTGGTTTGACACAGTTGTTGAAAGGAGGCACCACTCACTCTTCTCTGCTTATTCAGGAAAGGCATCTTTTAGTAGCGCCTTAAAAATACCAGCACACAGGGAAAAAGTAAAATTGTAGTTGTAATTGATGCTACGTATTTGAAAAATGTAGATGTAAATGCTAAACTAAGTTCTTCTCTTGTCGTACTGACAAAGTATTTAATGTCAGTAACAGTCTAAATACTTCCTTAGCAGTTCATACAGTTCAATGGAGAATTCTCCCTGGACAATGAATTTTATCAGATTGATGCCAAGGGCGAAAATCTGTAAAGAGGACAAATTGATTATTTCATGTACTTCTGTTCATAGTGAGTCTTAGAGAAATAACTGTTTTATCAGTGTTATTTATCAGCATTTGCTGATAGATTTGGTATTACCTGTATTATCAACAGTCACCACTGTGTAAATTAAGTCTCTGCTTAGTGTTGGACACCAACAGGGACTGCTGTTGTAATACAGGTATCACTGCAGTCACACCTACTGACTACTGAAGTACTTACATTATATTATACTTGTTATATATATATATCTTGCATTATATTTCACAGATTATTCTGAGTCGCAAGGGACCCACAAGGATCATTGAGTCAAACTTTTAAGTGAATGGCCCCTAAGGGGATTGAACCTGCAGCCTTGGCATTATTAGCATCATGTTCTGACGAACTGAGCTAATTTCAGGACCATTGCAGTGCTTGACCAAATCCTCCGAAATTTGACTGCCCTGTTTAGTGCAGATATGTATTTCATAATTCTGATCAAAGTGTTCGTCAGAAGTGTAAAATTTGAAAAATTAAACCAATGCTGTTTCTGGCATGATGGCTGTCCCATTGGGATGGTTGTCCCAGCAGGCCTGTGCTACCCTTTTTCTTTTCCCATGAATACATATTCCCTTTAGAACCACTGTGACGTATAAGTTTCTCAGGTTTTCAATTTTTTTGCCCACTGATTACTTTTTTAGTTTCAGGAGACATTTCTCAGCTTCCTTTGTAAGCACAGTCCTTGACATCCAAGTTCACTCTGTTCCTGGGATTTGCATTTATTAACTCACAAAACCTTAGCGAACACAAAGACTAGCTCAAGTCCTTTGCCCAGGCTTGGCTTCTGCTATATTTCCTCCCTCTGTTCCTTAGCCCATACTGCAGCTTCTGCTTCCTTTATGCAGCTACCAGCACTTCACGGATGTCCTAGTGGCATAACAAGCTACAGTCAACTGAGTGTACCTTAGCCCCTTATGGAGCTCTGTGAAGTTTAGCTTATAATTAACATAGGATATATTTGTGTTTTGGTTGCTATTGTGATGGCAGCTGTTGCAGGGAAAATAGCACTTGCTTCACGCTGGTTGCTGAGGTGTTGCTTGTAGGTTATGCTGCAAAGGCAATCCAAGAGGCTGCATAATGAGTTGGATAGTGACTTGAAGTGAATACAGTGCAGCTATATTAAAACGACTCAGACTGATTTGTTCAAAGCCGTCCTGTATGTGTCTACATAAGCCTACATGACTGTAGTTAGCCTCTCCTACTTGTAATAGTATAAAGGTTAGATGACAAGAGCTAGGTAGCTATACTTCTTTATAGTGCGGAAAGAAAACCATACCTCTGGGGACTAATGAAGCCTGTCTGACTTAGACACCTATTTTAGATTATAAAAATAATCTGCAAACATACTTCTCCTCTAAAAGGAGCTGAAATGACTAGCTTAGACTTAGTAGCTTAAGTTGGGTGAAATAAATCCTGAATACATATTCAGTCATCTCTTTGCGTTGGGTGTGACGTGAGAACAAGACAACTGCATCCATTATCAGGCGTGCATTCATTTTGCAGCCTCATACTGTGTCATTAATTATCAGAGGGCCGACTGGACTGGGTTTTTTCTGTTTTAATGTTCAAGACAAAATTATAAACTTGTTCACTATAACACTTTCTTTGCTAAACAGCATTATATAAACTTGTCTGCCTACGTCTCACCTTTAAAAGGGAGACTAGTGGAACTGAAATAGGCCAGTCCTGTCTCCTGCACTTGCATCTGTATAAACCTGTCTGAGCTGTGCCCACTCACTGTATGCTCATTGATGGGGAGGAAGGGGGAGAAACTGGGGAGTACTCCCCATCTGCTTGGGAACTAGTCCTTCCCAATTTCCCTACATGTGGAAAAAGTCATCACAGCTTGTCATGCAATCCAAGAATAGTTACACTTTGAGGATTATCTGCTGTGGTTGTTATTGAGGTTAATGTATTCTGAGTCTCTGGCAATCTCTCTGCTTGGTTGAGTGGCACACATATTACCACATATTGGCGTATGATATAAGAAAATAGTGCTTCCTCTAATTTTTTTAAATTATTCAATCACGTAGTTGAAGGTTCTTTTGAGTTTTTTCCCCCTGTATGATGTCCATGACCTATTTGAAAGAGAATAAACAGGAGATGTACTGTTTAAAGTGAATTAGGTTTGAACTCCAACACTCTGAGTGCAGTAGCATTAACACTCCAACAGTGCTAAGCCTTTACACCACCTGCTTTCCCTGTTTGTGTTACACTTCTTTTCCTGTGCTTGCTTCTATTGGCTTTTGGTCTGACAAGCCTAGTGGCTCGTTCCTCTGTTGTGTCAGTCTGCCTGACAAACTCTCATCCTTTAAAACACTAAATAACTTGCCTCTTTAAGGGAAAAAGAAGTATTTGGGCTCAAAAAGCAGGTCATCCATTTGACTTTGCATTTTATTCATGGTACAAAAGACAGGGCCGGAATACCGGCATCAGATGTTCTACGTTTGTGCGTATGAAAAGTTGCAGGGAAGATTTTGGTCTCCTGTTGCCATGATTTATTTTGCCAGGTGTGCAAAAACTCAGCTAAGGAAACCATATGTTTCTCTGGCTTTGTACCAAGAAATAAAACATTTTCTTTCTTTTTTTTTTTTTTTTTTATTTATTTCATCTTTAAAGAACCCAGAACAGCTAAAAATTGAAACTCTAAAACTAGAATCAAAATAATTATTCAACAAGCTGTATAATGTTGGCTTGGTATTTATTTTCTCTATGTCATATTTCTTTGATGTAAATTAAAAAGTACATGCTAAGGTTACACAGATTAATTTGCTTGGCATGGCAACTTGCACTACAAAGATCAGAGTCCAGCTCAGCTGTATTAAGTAGGTAATATATTTTGTTTAAAGTTTCAATTAAAGCCTGAGGTCAAAAGATAAAATGGTCCCAGTGGGATCTTGAATGCTTTAATGCCAATATTAGGATTGCTTAAGGATCAGCCTCTGCTCTGGATGTCTTTTGCGTTCCTTGAAATCTGATATTGTACAGTTGATTGTATTACATTGCTTTTAAAACCACACTAGCCCACCTGCTGCAGTAATTCATACTCCTGACAGTTAAGTGGTGTGAGGTGGACCATGGAGGCTTTATTTTAATACCAAGCAGTAACAAGAAAGATGTTGGGGTGTTATTGTTCAGGTTTAGGTTAGCAGGATACTGTCTTAAAGACAAATGTCTTGATTGCATTTCATCTGCCCTTGGTAACTAACATCTGAGTGTCTATTTTCAAATGCATTTAATGCAAAGCCTTGCAAACATTTTTTATGAGAAATGCAAATTACAAAAGAAGCTAACATTCCAGGAGCAAATATAGCTCATGGTGCACAAATTAAAGTTTCGATTTCTCATTGCTAATCTTCTGCATTGCACATGGACAGAAAACAAATCATACGTAAGTGTACAGACCAGAAAAGGGGAGCCAGATTTTACATCTGGTGCAGAGGTTTGTATCATAAGTACAAAGGCTTAGCATGCAGAGAGACTTTCTGTGTTGGTGACTATAACATAACTATCATTTTGATTTTGCTTTTGGGTGGATGTGGCTGTTTCTACAAACCTGTTAATATTGTTAAGGCTCTTATCCCTTTTACCCCTTGCTCCCATTAAATGCTTTCTTGCTGAATTATCTTAAAAGATTGTTTAGAACTCCAAGAAACCCTTTTGCTGGTATAGTTTTACTGTTCATGCTGTGCAAGACTTAATTTTTAAGATCCAAAGATGATTAAGCTGTGATGTACATATTCCATATCCTAACTTACCCACAGTATGGTACCTGCACTTGTCTAAGCTCCAGTCATCAGTGTGCTTCCTATGCATCTCATGAAGCTTTACTGGTAATTTCTTAGTAAGTGGACATTGCAAGTTTTTTTTCTTTTAAAACTACTTTGATTCATAAAAAAGGGTATATTTTTTTCTTTCACATGTTTATTTTATTGCATGTTCCATGAAAATAAAAATGAAGTTTGCTCCAGTGGTGATGGGAACAAAATACTGTACTTTTTCTCTTCCCCTTCCCGCCCTCGTCCTGATATTTTAACCCTTCCCTCTCTGAGACTTTGCAGACTGGTAAGTTTATATCTGGTAGTTTAGATCTGCTGTCCAGAGCTAAGTAGCTGAGTGCTGCATCTAGTTAGCAGTCAGTCACTAGTGGTGGCTCTGGGGGCAGTCCTATTTAATTTCTTTATTGATTATCTGGGTGAGGGGGTGGAGTGCACCCTCAGTAAATTTGCAGATGATGCTAAGTTGGGCATGACTGTTGATCTGCTGGAGGCTAGAAAGGCTCTGCAGAGAGATCTGGACAGGCTGGATGGGTGGGCTACAGCCACTGATATGAGGTTCAGTAAAAGGAAGGGCTGGGTCCTGGACTTTAGTCACAACAACCCCCTGCAGAGCTACAGGCTGGGTACAGAGTGGCTGGAAAGAGTCCCAGTGGAAAAGGACCTGGGGGAGTTGGTTGTCAGTTTTCTGAATATGAGCCAGCAGTGTGCCCAGGTGGCCAAGAAGGCCATGGAGTCCTGGCCTGTATCAGGAACAGTGTGGCCAGCAGAAGCAGGGCAGTGATTGTCTCTCTGTACTTGGCACTGGAGAGGCTACACCTCAAGTGCTGTGTCCAGTTCTGGGCCCCTCACTACAGGAAGGACATGGAGGTGCTGAAGCTTGTCAAGAGAAGGGCAACAAAGCTGGTGAAGAGTCTGGAGAGTAAGTCATGGGAGGAGCAGCTGAGTGAGCTGGGCTTTTTAGCCTGGAGAAGAGGTGGCTCAGGAGAGACCTTATTGCGCTCTACAACTGCCTGAAAGAAGGTCATAGCCAGGTGGAGATTGGGCTCTTCTCCCAGACAATTAGCAACAGAGCAAGAGGAAATGGCCTTAAGTTGTGCGAGGGGAGGTTCAGGTTGGACATCAGGAAGAACTTCTTCACTGAAATGGTGGTCAGGCATTGGAACAGGCTTCCCAGATAGGTGATGGAGTCAACATTTCCATGTAATCACATTGTTCACAGTGCTGGAACTTTGTGTTTTTGCTCCTCATTGACTGAAGCAGCCTAGTAAAACTGAAATGGTTGTCAAGCTTTGGAATGAGCTGTCCAGGAAACTGGTGGAGTCACCATTGCTGGAAGCATTCAGGAAACAGCTGAACATGGCACTTGGTGCTATGGTCTAGATGACATAGTGGTGTTTGGTCTCAGTGATCTCGGAGGTCTTTTCCAACCTAAATGATTCTCTGATTCTGTGCTTCTAAAATTAAATCTCCAGCCTGATTGCAGTGTCTCCTGTTTTTTCATTTTGCTTTGATGTATTCAAGCTGGGTGTGAAGGTGGATTTCAGAGGTGGATTGCTGGAAGGGGTGATGAATGCAATGTTTGAGACCAGGAATTTTTTTTCTCCATTTCTGAGATTTTCTTAGTTTTATCTTTTTGGATTATTGATTTATAAGTTCATGTGACATTCTTGAGTTTTCTTAGGCAATATTCTGAAAAAGCTGAGTCTAAGCCTGAAACACATTTGCATTTTAAACATATTGGGGTTTATATGAAAATAAGTATAATCATAACATTTGCAGACCAAAAAAAGGTCTAATACTGAAATTGGACTAGATGGATCCTAGTTAAGCATGTTTCTAAGGGAAAGTGCTTCTATTAATAGTGTTTTAAAGGAACCTATACTGGCATGAAAATGAAATCGTCTATCTCGTGTGAGCTCAATGCCTCTATTTTTGTCAGTATATTTCTTTCACTGGAAGCCTTTGTCCAACAGGAAGCAGCTGTGCAAAGTCCATGCTGTTCCATGCTGCATCTGATTTCGTTTTGCCTTTTATTTATGTCTGTTTTGTACTTTGAGCATTTTCCTTCAAAAGTAGCTTAGTGATCTAATTAAATATAAGGCTTTTATCATAAGGCTAATTAAAGATAAGGCTTTACTTTGGCTAATTGAAGCCTGTAAGAGTTTGTTCAGTAACAAAGTAAATGTGGATTTGCCAAAATAAATGTGGATTGACTCCCATCCATCTAAAGCCCTCTTAAAATACAATACATTCCTTGAAATCTTCAAGGAGATTGTTCTGTAAAAGAAAAAAAAAAGACAAGCAGAATATGCTTAGTCTATGCAGAACTCGATGCTCATTATGTTCACGTTTCGGCTGTTTCAGAGAAGATGTGCATGCACTGCATATTTATAACCAAAACTATTAATCTTTTACAGTATATCTTAAACATCAGTATAGTATAACATCAAACTGTGCTTCCAGATTTATTATGTTATTTTATGCACTGGTACTGAAGGGAAAAAAGAAGGAAGTCATATATCTAGGGAGGTGCATTTATGGTAAGCACATCTGCAGCCTTGATTTGTACAAAGCTGCATAGTTGCATTATCAAAGACACAAACTCCTCGTGGTATTGTGGCACACAGAATTGCAGACCTATCCATCACTTTCTAAGGCAACTTTTTCATATTCCCAATTCAAAGAACTGATGGAAAAATGAAATTTAAATCCTGACTGAATGTATATATTAGAGATTTTTCTTTTCAAAGGGCATCTCCATCTTCCTTTGCACTTTGACATCTGGTGTCTTGTCCATGCTAAATTTTATATTTTCCATATTAAATTTTTACCACCCAGAAATTTGAGGGGCGTCGTCTCCTCTATGGAGATAATTTTTCAGTTTTCTTTTCAGCTGTATCTTTTGGGATCCTAAAAGGAGAACTAGTTGAGGAACATATCTTCTTAACCTGAAAATATGAGTACAATACATCTGTGGAGGCACAGCGCATTTACATCCATAGTTCCATTGTACTTGCTCATCAGAAAGTCTAGCATGCTCCCTGCCAGGACATGACCTTTACTTGGTGTGATTACACACATCTGAAACAGAACAAATATTAAATCAGTAGGTGAGAGCTTAATCTAGAACCATGTAACATGTTGATGTAAATGGTACCTAATTTTACCTTTTGTGTGATATATATTAGAAAAATCTTGTGTTCTTTTGTTTGTTTTTTTTTTTAAATTAAAATCACATTCCACCTAATTATCCAGTAAGAAGTTAGGCTTTGACGAGAAATAGCTGCTAGCAAGCTAATATTTTCTTAGCATAATTATTTAATATAAATATTTAACATTTATTATTATTGTTATTGGGTTTTAATTATTGTTATTTATATTTTAATTATTTTAATGATATGTTAATTAAATATTTTTATTTATAATTAATCTTCTGGCATCATTTTAGTGAGGAGGTTTGGGCTGTTTTGTTATTTCAGTGGGGTTTTGTTTTGTTTTTATTTAGAAGGATTATTTTTAAATTCCAAGAATTCTGAGGAAATACGGAAAAATATTGTAGGTGAATGGTAGTCTTGCAAGTGATCTATATGGCAAATAAAATCCACATGAGTATAAGGATTTTCATTACAGTGGTGTAAATCTAGTTAAAAGGGATCCCATTTCTCATGTCTTTGAAAGTATTAATAGAAGTTGTAATGAACTTCATGTACACTTCTTTAAGTAGTGTTTCAGTTGTGTATTAATGTTCTTCTTGCACTACATTAGTAAATGAAAGTTACAGTTTAATAATCTATGCTCTTTCTTGTAGAATAAGCCAAGAAATGGTTCATAAAACTCAGAAAATATTAACTGAACTAACCCCCTTAAAAATGGAAGCAGTTTTAAATTACTGATTTGTCCCATTTTACTTCAGTCCACTGTTGAATTTATTACCACCACTCATGGTGCGGGCAACGCTGCACGTGTCTGCTTGTTGATACAGATTAGGGAACGGAAATAACTGTCAATTTATGTCTTAAGGTTTCCGCTGCCATGAATTTCTTTCTCTGTTGTTGTTACCTCTGTTGAACTCTATAGATCTGACAGGTTTCATTAATAAAGTGTCTGTGTGTGATCTTTCAGATCTTTAGCATGAATTTTAAAAGATTTTGAAAAATAAATAATTGTTAAATTAAATATAGAAACCTGCTTATATGTGTGCCGTTTGTTTACATATTTTCTGCTGATGGACACTGTTATCTTTGTAATGGCTAAATTCATTTGTGTTGCAAGTTTATAAAAATGCATGATTGTAAATGGCAACTATATTATTCTTATTTTAATCTCAGACGTGCAAATACACCCTGAATGGCAGAAATCAATCCATACGTGTTTTCTCTGATATTGTTGGAAAATTATCTTAAGCTGGATTATCTGTTATTAAATTACATCCGTCTAATGCATAAAATCACTTGATTGATTTAGCAGTTCAGTTAGCCATTGATTGATTGTATTCTGGTCTTTGAGTATGGCAGTGGTAGGAGCCATTTTCAGTTTTCAACTTACTTTGATTTCCTTTTAGATAAGGATATCACTGTGAATCATTTATAAGATGCAATTAATAACAAACCCCCTAACAGTACTTCCTTCTGTAGTAATGTTCTAATTACTTATAGCAATTCTTGATTATATGGGGCTTATAGACAGAAAATAGCCTCCTCAGAAAAAAGTGATCAGCAATAGAGAATTCCCTGCAAAGACTTCAGGGGAATACAATTTCTTTCTCTATAGTTTGACATTTAAATTGACATGTTGTAGCTTTTTTCCTAGGTTCATCACTCAGAAATGTCCTATAAAGTAGCTAGACTGTAAAGTAGTTGAGCTCTTAAAACCTATTAAAAATTGAATTTGCTAGTACTCCAAAGATTTTAATTTCTTCTTATATCGCAATCCATCATGGAAAGTAGACGAGAACTTTGGATCTGTTTGAAATTTGGCAGTACATTCAGCCTTTACTACCAGCAGATAATAGCTCCATCTCTTATGGCTGGTTATGTTACTTTTTAGAGCATCTTCTTGTTAATTGCTTGAAACTTTGCCAAGCTGTAACAGGTTGGGCTGGAATTTTCCACTTAAAGGACGATCATTTCCTGTATGCTAAACGAATCAGAGGCCTGTAGGAAAAATAGTATGCAATCAGATAATTAAACATTCTGCCATAAAGCATACAGCTAGGGAGAGGAGTTATTATGTAAGCCTTGAGAAATTCTGAGCTTTCTCAGCAACAATTTGTTTCCCCCTGTAGGAGAAGCCTATATGAGAATGAGCCGGCTACCAGAAGCAGAGCACTGGTATGTGGAGTCACTGCGATCCAAGAGCGACCACATCCCAGCCCATCTCACCTATGGAAAACTGCTGGCTCTGACGGTGAGTTTTTCAGCAGCTCCTGGGAACTGGTCCCATGCCCTTAGAGTAGCTTAGGTAAAGGGACAAGAAGGCTTTGGCCTGAAAATTTCTTATTGCCCTATTTTTCACACTCTTTCCGTCATTCCTTTTAATTGGGAATTTTGACAGTATTGGGGTTTTTTGTGAGACATTGCATCTATTCTTAAAGTATTGCCAACTCTGTGCCAGAAGGAAACAGTTATAATAGCATAGGAACTTTATAACACACAGTAAGGAGTTGATAAAGCCTTATCACAACTATTGATACTAATTCAGTAAGATATTCAGCGTTTGACTCAGAGTTGTTGTAGCAGCCTATGGTTGGGTGCCGCTTATGCTTTTTGAATAACATGACTCATGCTTTGAATTTACACTTCTTTAGGAGTATCTCTTTGAGCATGTGAAAAGAACTACTCAACTACTAAAAGCTTATTCTAAAAAAAATCAGAAGAGTTGGGCTTTTTTATTTCTGTGAAATTTACTTGCCTTTTGAGTGTAGATGTGCTTGTAGTTCCAGCTAAATTAGCCCCATATGATAGTTATAGCAGAATGCCAGTCCCTCCTTGGTTTTCACACATTTTGAAGTTGAAAATGAATTTCTATTTTATTCACTCACCTAGCAATAAGCTTTTTCTATGACCTTGATTATGAGCTGCCTAGTGTTCAAGCAAAAAATGTCCTTTTACACAGGGTTGATATCCAGTGGAAAACAACAGTTCATGATTAATTTCAGCAGATCCATTACTGCTAAAAGTATCTGATTTTGGAAAGGGAAAAAAATTAGAACAGAAGTTTTCTGTATGAATAACAGATGACAACATACTTAGAAAGAATTAAAAAGTGGTTAGTGTTATCATGTAATGTCAAATATAGAGTTTGATTAAAAGCTATGTGGATGGGAATTTTTTAGCTTGTAATAGAAGTCAAGACAGTGGTGTTATATCTCCACTGCCTGTCAGTTCCATCTCCAGAAAAGGCATTTTTTTGTTACAATTTCCAGTTACAGTTAAAATTGCTGGGATATCGACAAATACATGCACTCACTGATTACCTTCCTCTGGAATAGAACTGCAAGTACGTTATACAGGAAAATTTCCTAATTTACCTTGCTTTGCTGGCAGATATCTTGATATCTTGCATCTAAAAATAATAGGAAAAAGTCAGATATTGGTTTCTTCTTAGCAGATCTTTGACACAAAAGTGCTAATTTATTGGAACTGCTGTGGGGAAGTCATGGTTTAGGAATGGTATTTCCCAATTTAGTGTTCCCTCTGAAACACTCAAAACCACTTACCACTTGCTCACTCCTGCAGTGGAATGGATCAGAGAACTGGAGACACAAAGGGTAAAGATAAGAGATAAGAACAGTTTAATGGAAATAGCAATGCAAATGAACAGTATCAGCAGCAATATTAATAACAAATTGTACAAGAGAGGTGAACAGTTCACATGTGAATGCTCAGCAAGCAGAAGCTCTGATTGTATCCAACCACACTGCCAAGCTCCATGACCTGGAAAGGACCCCTTCCCTCTTCCCAGAAAATAACATAAAGTGGTATAGAATAACCTGTGGGTTGTAGCCATGCCTCTCCTGGCTACTGCGAAAATTAATCCTGCCCTGGCCAGAATCAGAACAGGAAGAAAATTAAAATCCAGATTTCTTTTTTTTTTCTTTCTTTCTTTTTCTCTTCCACGCACACACCCCTACCCCAGTACTGTTCTAGTTAATTTTCTGAATTGCTGAGTGTGTGAAATGTGAGGTCTGCTAGGGAAAGTCTTGCAGTGCTTCTGGGAAACAAGGTCTCACAGTTTTCTTCAAAATAACAAAATCCCCAAATCCCAGAACTGTACAAGCACAGTGAGACACTAATATTTTACTTCTTTTATTTTTGTCTCCTCATTAGAAAAGTGCAGGTATAGGATTAAACATTAGTGTCATTATTATTTGGAAGGAAGTGATAAAAAATGTATGTCAATCCTTATAGTAGAATTAAACTGTTAGCTTTTCTTCAGGGATATAAATTCAAGATACATGTGAGGTAGATTGTGCCTTGAGCATCTGAGCTGTGTTTGTGGAAGAATGTGTCTCATTAGCAAGGAGGAGAAGAGCTGTACACACCTTTGAACACTGAATGTTGCACTATGGTAGGCAATAAAATACCTTTCTTTTCTCAACACACACTTGCTTACCTGTACTTACTCTGTGCCATAATTGTAGTCTATTCTCACCACGTTTGTTTGTTATCATCTCTTGTACTTTTTTCTTTTATTACTGTTGCTTCTTCTCATATTCATGGCAATATGTACAAATAGGGTTGATGTCCATTCTACTGACAGCAGCATAAGCTGAAAAGATGGTCCTGATGTCCTGTTGACTTGTAGGACTTCATAAACATATGGCAAGGCAACATGTTAATGACAAAGTAATTAGAGATGGCAGAACATTTTTCAGGTGATTATTTCATTCATGAAAAATAAAGTTCCTTTATCTTTGTCTGTTGAAAATTGGCATTTATTTCACTTAGTTCTTTCAGCTACAATGTCTGAAAAGACATTCAATGGGAAAATGGATAACAAAGAGATTTGGCAGTAAAATATGGATTTTTGTCTCCATGTGGTCACTTTTTCTTAATCAGTTTTGCAGTCTACTGTCTGCTCAGTGATTCACATTAAATGAATTTTGTCTAGTTTCTGATAAACTAATGTATCCTAGTGTTAGTTCCCATTGCAAATATATGATTGCTGTAACCGATGTGCTTCCTGGAAATCTCCATAGATGTCCTTGGGATTCAGATTAGACCTTCTGCCTTTGGCATAGTTGTTTCAACCCATTCCCAACTTGAGGTACCACTGTGATTTATTCTTGTGTTATATTTTTCTACCTGGGCTCATGATCCTTTCTCACAGCCTGTAAATTTAGGAGAGAGAAAAGCCATCCTTCAGTTAGCTTTTGGATGTTAGAGGAGACACATTTGAGAGGCTTTTTTCCCCACTTCTGTTGTGACCAAATGTTCAAACTTTTTACAAACTTGTTTCTGAATATAGGTGCTGACATGAAACTGTTGATAACGCTTCTCTGTGTCTCTTTTCCAAGAGAGAAATATGAGATGACTGATGAAGTGAATGGGTGCACATAGGTGCTAATACAGATAGAAAATTTTTCTCTGTCAGTGAAAGTGGGGGGGTGAGGGAGGAGAGAAGGTAAGTTTCAGACAAGTTCCTAAGTTCCAGCCAAAGGCACTTCTAATGTAAAACCCCCTAGCAGTAAAGTCAGACCTATAAAGTTCACAAATTCAGATATATTTTACTTCCTGACTTTAATTCCAATGAAGAGGCTTAATTTTAACCCCATGTTTTCTGCCCACTCAAGTCTGTTGCCAGTATTAATGCTTAGTAAAAGCAGCATGACATGGAATCATAGCATCATTTATGCTGGAAAAGATAAAAGAAATGCCAGGTGGACTCGGGCATGCTGCTATATATGCAGGAAAAACCAGACCAGCTTAAGAGCTCCAGAGGAATAGCTAACGAATTTACAGTCTGGTTACCTAATATCACAAGTCACCAGAATTTCCTAACTCCTATATTGGATCATGTTATATGTTCATATCTAAAAGTTACAGCTCACTAAGCTACAATTTTCTTGAAAGTACATCAGGACAGCATAATTTAGTGGTTGAAAAACACAATTAGTAACTCAGCTAGTAGAATAATTGGAAAATAGCCAGTTGTCTGAGGCTTAAGTTTGTGCTTCCTTTATTTTTTTGAAAGAACATGTAGCTGTTAAGAACTGTAGTGCTTTAGCATTATGTGCTTTTCATACCCTTAACTTGTTAAGCTGCTTAAATCACTTGTGGAATTTATTTGTCAATGTGACGTGTTAGTTGACCTATCCAATCTCCTGGTAGCACAGTGGCTTGGTACTGCAGCATCTGAGCCTCGTCCCTTTCTTGGGTGATTTATTTCTGTATCACAAAGAAAAGCATAATTTTTAAAAGGCTTTAAAGTTGCAAGGCTCACAGCT
Organism: Pseudotriccus pelzelni; assembly: GCA_035584735.1. Taxonomy (NCBI): domain Eukaryota; kingdom Metazoa; phylum Chordata; class Aves; order Passeriformes; family Tyrannidae; genus Pseudotriccus; species Pseudotriccus pelzelni. The sequence goes on from JAWMRA010000041.1 coordinate 39,317,079, forward strand.
TTCAGATAAAATGAGTCTGTCAAAAATGACGGTGCCAGGTGATGCCTTGAGCATGTGCTGTAATTCATTTTCCATTATATGAGCACATCTTCTAGACAAGAAAGCACTGTCTATCTTCTTTAAAAAAATCTTTTACAAGTAAGGCTTTTAATTTTTTTCCTCCTCACACTTCAGTAGTCCTAAAGAGAAGACTTAAGAAACCCTCCCTCCTAATGTCTGGCCTCTCTGCCATCAGTCAGCGAATGATTGTTACAGTAGCACGCTAGTCTGAGAAGCTTTATTTCACTTATAAAAAAATGTTTTGAAGTTTTATCTGTTTTGGGTCAACTTGAGCCCACAAACCACCCTGCATAGCTTGTGGTAGTGCCCATAATTGCTAGAGTACTTAGGGACAGCCTCATACTGTAACTTTTAGCGTGTTGTATCTGGGAATTACAGGCTTCACTATATTTCTCTGGAAAAAATTGCACAGTGTTTTCTTGCATTTTACATGGCACCACACAGTGCTGTTAATCTCCTATTTTTTACTGTCTTGGAAAATCACCCAAAGTGCTGTAAGAAAAATTTACTTTGCCTTGTAAAATTTCTGTGCTGCAGCTCCAAACTATTAAAGTCAATAATAGTCATCCTAGAAGACTCCCTAAAATCTAAAATATTTTATTTTAAAATGTTTTCTTCAAGAGGTTTTGGGAAAAGACAGTTATAGACATGATAGAGACAGGCAGTGTTTTGGATTAAAATAAAAGTAACAGGATTGTGACATTCAAGTATCAACAGTGAAGTTTTAATACTTTTCTTAAGTTTCAAAATAATTTATTCTCAGTGGGTGACCGTATTTTTTCCTGCAGTTGTTTGTTGTTTGTGTTCCTGACAGACAGGAGGTCAGAGAGGTATTCTGCCATTTTTGACTGGTTGTGAAATTACTCAGAGGGCTGCTGTCAAATACTGTACTGTATTCAGTAAGTGGTGTAGTTCTTGACTGTCTTCTCAAAATAAATATAAATAAATGACAATACAGAAATGAATGGGAGATAGGACGAACAGAAAAAAATGGGATAGCAGGGGAAAATGCATAGTGCAATGAATAGACTAATTCAACATTTACTATTTCTGTAATTACTTGCTGGTGGTGTTTCAGCACAGAAAGGAAATTTGCATTTCTGTTGGAAAACTCATATTGTAATTTTTTAATGTCACTGGTTGATTGCTGCTTTTTTTTCTCTCTCTAGATTTACACAAATTGGAAGAAAGCAGGAATGAGGGAGAATAGTCATGAAGTCAAAAGATTCATGACTGTTTTTAAGACACAGCAATTGAAATGCTCTATGTTAAATCTAGATTTGATTTTCTAGAACAGTTTATCTCTTCTTCAGTAATCAATTCCTTTAAAACAGACAAAAATATTTTTAGCAATACTTCAGCAAATGATAAATGCCTGTATATACAGAAATCTTTAATTTATGAAAAGGCATTATCTGAACCGGTCAATTTAATTAGATCAGCAAAGCTGTTAGGTATTTCATTTTGGGAAACTAAATCCCTTGGCTGTAAGTACTGCTTCTAGGAAGAATTTTTTAATGAAAATTGGATATTTCAGTTGAACTCACATAATAGAAATGTATAAATGTCACTGAATCCTGGAGAATATCCTCCATAAGAAATTGAGTTAAACCAAGCAAAAGCCACTACTACTTTCCTATCTTGTATTCAGTTTGCATTTGGAGGCTGATGCAAGGACTGTGATTTTTCTTGCCACTTGAAATCTCTGGAGGGTTAAAACTGATCCAAGCACAAAGTTTGTATTTAGTTCTGAATTTGGAAAAATGCTAGAAGTTGTTTTCATTTTTGTTTCCAGCCTGCAAGCATTTCACTGGTAGGGGTTAGGAGGAATGGGTTTCCCTTGTCAGTGTGGAAAATCACGTTTATTGACTTCAGAACTATGAGCACTATTTTTTTAAGGTTTGGTTATCTGGTGTATCTGTGTCTTTAACACCTCCAGGCTGAATGACAGGATTTCCGAAGTACAGAAATTTCAATAGCTGACATCTATTGAGCTTGTATTTCTTCTGAGGTTGGCTGCACGCCATAAGTATTGCATCCATAGATACACTTTTCTGTCCCCTTAGGATATATGCTTGGCTGCATGCCAGTTGTAATAGAATTAATTGTAAAGCAGAGCATTTTCATTTAAATATAACATATCTGTCTAGTTCATAAATGACTCTGGAACAGGTATTTAGGCACATAACCCCTCACTAACCTCCTTTAGGGATCTCATCTTCTGTATCGTGTTTCTAACTTCCTGTAGACAGGAAAAGGGGAGCCCTAAAATTCTCGCTTTACTTGACATAAATTTAAAGCTTTTTATAGAGAACATTGCTGACACAGGATGAACTGCTTTCATGAAAGAGTCACAGAATTGTTTCGGTTGGAAACCCTAAAGGTTGTATAGCTCCAAGCCACCAAGAGAGATCTTTTTGTTTTGTTACATGGTTGAATATAGCTGCTGGTCACCCGTAATTACTCTGTGTGTAGTAATTTTGTCAGTAATCATGGAAAAATGCATTATCTAGGCCAAATTTAGCTTTGAAGAAATTCATGGGACTCAATGAAAACAGGCCATGAAGATAGTGAATTTATATTCTACTGATTGGCCAGTGAAATATGAGTAGATATTAACACACTACTTTATCAGAAAATATAAAATGTGGTTTAAGACTGAATGGAAAAGAAAGGGACTAATATGGAAATTTACTTAACGCTTCATTACATATTCATGATACAAAATAATCTGAACCTTAATGACCAAGGTGAACATTTCAATATGGCTCTAGACAGTTCTTTAAAAGTTTACTTAAGATTGTCCACAATATTTCTTGTTTCCACAGTGATGTAGTGATGTAATTTCCTTTTAGATTTTGAGTTGCCCCCAGAAGAAAGACTAAAAAATAGATATATCATTATAAAAAAAACCCCAACAAACCAAAAACCAAAACCAAAAAACAAAAAACCACAAACAAACAGAACAACCAAAAGAAAAAAAAAGCAAGCTCCAAGAAGAAAAAAAATCCTATGCCTAAATTTCTTCTCTATATTATTTTGGGTACTTTAATAGAACAAGAATGTTTTTTGTGATAGGAGACCCATAAAACAAGAAAACAGATGTCAAATAGCTTTAATACATTATTGATTAATTTGATACGTAATACTTTACTTGAAGAATATATCACCTTAATAGTCTCTCAGTCGTGCTCCAAAACAGTAAAGTTGTGAGCTGTGCATTAAATTTCTAAATCTATGTATAAGCAGTGGTGTCACATTCAAAAATACTGAAGTTCCAGTGGATTCCTGCCAAAATCAATGGGCACTCCTTAAATCTCAACTCTCTGGTTATCATGCCTTAAATTATCCCTGTAGATGTAGACTCAAGAACCTGGTTTATGTTACTACCCTCTAAATTAACCCTGGCTCACAGAAAAATTATACGGACTTCAGTAGAATCTCAGTGAAGCCAGTAGATGGATTTTTTCTCAGCAAAAATCCACATGTGGTTGAAGGAGGACTAATGTGATATATTAAGATGGAAGTTAACCACTTAAGGTGCAAATAGAGGATTAAACTAAAACAAGATGTTACATTTTATTGATCCTACCAAGACTTATTTCCTAAAGCAATGAACTGGATTACACAAGCAGTATGCATAGACTCATGCGTGTGAGAACCCTGGTCCAGTGAAATGACTGGGAAGGAGAATGTCAGTCATGACCTCAGTGACAAAGTTATGTGGATGTGTTACACTGGATAATAATGAGAAAGTTGCCTCACATTTATTATAAGGTAAAGATGGTGAATTACTGTGGATTGGTAAATACAGATTTATAACCTAATTTCCTCCAGAGTAATCCAATTCATGCACCCGTACACTGAGGTTAATATATTACACCAAAGAAAAAAAAAAATTATGTTCTTAAACATACTAGAGAGACAAAGCTTGAGGCCAGTACTAGTATAAGTATTGTTTCTCGCTGTGATCATCTAAGGATATGAGAGGGGAAAACTTTAAGATAGCATCTTTTACAAGCCTACTGATATTAGCTGGACAAAGAATAGCTCTGCATGACTTTAAACTCCTCCCCCCACAACTATTTGTTTTTCTAGTGAAATATATATTGCTTTCCATTTACTTCTTCTTACAAATCTTGCCTCATATGTGTGTTTCTCTGGGACAGATGCTAACCTTGTAATTGCATCTCTGCCATGTTCAGTTGCTTTTATTTTATTATAATAAGGATGAGATGAAGAGGCAAGATTTATCTCCTTAATGCACAGAAAGTATAGAACCTGAAATAAATTTGGACCTTTGATGTTGATAATACAAGTCCTGTATATTTCAGTTGCACTAACATTTCACATACAAATTATGATGCAAGATATTTAAATTGTAGTTCGGAGTGAACATGGAAGAGTTGTAGAAATTACAGCAAAATAAAGGGTAAAAAGGAATTTCTTTAGTTACCAAATACTAGATATTAAAGTTGTTTCTTAACTATTAATATTTAGAGAAAGGGTGGGGAGCTTGCCTATGTCAGTGACATCATTGAAAGATACAGCTCTCTAGTTCCTGTTTTCTTAGTCCAGCTAAGTAAAAGCTTTTGAAAAATATATTATTAATTTCCTCAGTATTGCACCACTTAAATTGTGTTTTGCCTGTCCTATCATAGCTTTTGTAAGGTGAAAGAAACTGGTTATGAAACAGTTATGCAGGTCTGCAGTAACTTAAGGAAACATAGGAAGTCACAGGTTCAGTTAAGACTTTTTTATTATCCTTGCATAGTCTGTCTGACTTTAAAATGTCCTAGAGAGGAAGAAAAAATATGTAAAATAATTTTTTCTATATTTAGTGTCCACAGCTTAATCAACCTTCCATTAAGAAATCTTTTCACAATTCAATTAAAAATGTGAATACTTGCAAAAAAAAATATATTGAGCAGACATGGAGAATGACAGACAACTCCATTTGTGATGCATATGCAATCACATAATTACCAGTTAAAGCTCAGAAAAAACCTCTATGTTGAAGAATGAAGTCTCTGTCCTATTGGTGAAACCCTTGTAAACTTTGAAGAATGATTAATATTTATGACGTATAAAGTTGGTTCAAATTGCAGAGACCACCTAATTTGTTGAACCACCTTACTTACTGGTTGTCACTGTGTCATCATAGTTTCCACAAGAGGGTTATTCAGAGCTGCTCAGCTGTATTTTTCTGTTTTACTACCATCTCAGAGTCCCTGGGCCTCCAGCAGCCTGAAATACAACAGCTGCCTCAACATGAATTTGGCACAGTTTACCAGCAAAGTGAGGAAAAAAATTGGGGTGAATATCGAAATGGTACTTTTGTCGTCAGTTTTTTAATATTTTAAGAATAAAGTCTTCACTAGTGTATCAGCTGCCTTTAGCTAGCTCTCCTTCATTTATCATGGTGATCATAACAGTCATTTATAGGAAGGCCCACTTAAGCGATGTCTGACCATATTAGCAATTGCAATCAGCTACAAAGAACCAGTATTAAAAAAATCAAGCCTCTGACTTAATATTAAAATAATTAATTAGCTTCCAAAACTGCAAGCAACAAGCCATTCTGATTCAAAGTCTGCATGAGTGAGGTATTTCTGAAAGCAGCGACAACTTGTGTGCTAGGTTGTAAGAGCCTTGTGTCGCTTAGCTGCACTTAAACTTTTTTTTCCTTTTAAATTCATTGATGTTGCTTGAGGATGGTAATTATGGGCAATTTGTCTTTTCGTGGGCATGGAAGAGGGGGACTGAAGTTTTCTTTATTAAGGGAAAACTGCTGAAAGTTTGTCCTCATATGCTTTAGGTCCAGATGCAGTAAGGGAAATACCAGCCCAGTCTTCCAAATCAAGCATGTTTGAGTTTTTTTTCCTTCGCAGTTAGATTCACATTCATTGTTTTATGATTCTGTGTCATAAGTCTCTGCACTGAAAAGCCATAAATATGCCAGTACATCTGTGCAGAGGATCTCCATTAGGGCTTGGACTGGGACCACCCACTCATTTCTCCTGAGCAGGCCAGTAGCTGTTAGATATCACCATTTCATCAGCTACGGACCTGGATGGGATGTAAACTGGTGACCAACAGATGAAAGGTATTTTGTATCCCATTATTGATCCTCAGAGCCATCAAGTCTTTTCATCAGAATTTATAAATAACTTCTTTATTTTTCAAAGAAGTCTACTATCATGCAGTTATAAACTTACTCTTTTTTTGTTTTGTAAAATTGCCAAAACATGTCATTGTGCAATATATGACTGTGCACCCTGCTGCTAGAAATAGAGAGGTTTCCAGTGGGTCTCAGTGCTTGCGTTTGTATGGGTCAATATACATAACAGTGAACATGCACACCAAATGCCTCCCTGCCACAGATTGGTATTTCTCAGCTGTTTAAACAATTATTTGAATTTTCATTAAAGGTTAGAATTTTATTCCCTTATGCCATGTGTTTTATTTAACACTGAAAACATACAGTGGGAAAGGGACAATGACAGGGATTGATGTCAAGCTAACTACAAGATGTGTACATTCTGTTGTGATAGTTAAGGTGTACATTGGATAGCTGGAAAAAAGTTGACAAATGCTAAATTTTAATGGGGAAATAGCCTGAGTCTGTGAACTGATTAGATTTTGCATCATTTGACACAAAAAATAATGTGTATTAAATCTATTCTGAGGTACTGACATTTGGCAAGTGCCAAAAAGTGTAGAGCAGTCATGTATTTTTGCTTATTCCAGTAAATAAAAATTAATTATGTTTGACAAATGTTTGTGGCCTTAGTCATAGTTGGGTAGACAGAGGCTGTGATTTTGTGACTGTATTCAATGAACTGTCCTTTTATGTTCTAGAAATAGACACAGAGTGCAACCAGCTAAAACTAATGATGTTAGTCTGTTAAAAAAAGCAATTATGCAAAATATGTAGATGTTCATTCTGTCAGAATCAATGATACATATGCTTGGTCCCTGTTATTTTGAAACCTCAATGCTAGATTTAGATATGCCATTGTAACTTTTGCCAGACCAAAATGTGCCAACCTTGGAGTTAAATAAGCAAAATTGAGTTTTTGATTGCCACCTCCCCCTATCAATTATTTTAATTTAAATAATTACTTTATAGTGTCCCAAATTTACACTGTGTTTTCAACTGATGATTATTTTCTTCTTCGGTTTTTGTTCTCATCTATAGTTGTATGCTATTTTAAAAAATAGATGTATCTTTACTGCATTAGTAGAAGAAGAAAAATCATTCTGTGCTATGTGTCATATGAGTTTTTTATTTTAGGCTTTTTGTTTGTGGGTTTGTTTGGGTTTTTTTGTTGTTTTTTTTTTTCATTTGGTTGGCATTTTTTAAAGCAGGGATGAGCCACTGCAGGATAAGATAATGTACTCTTATCATGTAGTTGCACGATTTGGTTGTGCCATGTGAATTTGGCTTTACAGAATATGGGTTTGCCAAAGAAAGTTTCCTAAATAATAAGGCTAAATTCTTACCTCCAATGAACTGAATTTTGTGAAACTGAAATACTGTTAAGCCTGCTTGTACCTATGCCAGGATGATTTCTTGAAATATGGGCTCTATGATGGTTTTGATGGAACCTGGTCTTGATATAATTCTTAGTGTGCTGCACAACTTCCTTCTCTTTATTTTATTGTCTCTAAGGCCCCTGAGGAAAATCCTGAGAATCTGGAGCATATGTAATCATGAACAGACCTCGTTATTACTCCTATGTTAACTTGTGGGATAGTACATGATGTTTGCTGTGCCTGTTTCCAGACCACAAAACTTGAGAAAGCCTTTCACTTATGTCTGTGAAATACCACTCAAAGCAACTTGAGAGATGCAGACCACAATGCCTTTTTTCCATAGGGGTTAAGCCTAGCTGTTCTTTATTCTGGAGGCCTTCTATTTTATAAAACCACAGCAACTAATTTCATGGGGATGAACAGGTCACAGGTATCTTACTGAACACGTGATGGTGATTCATGTGTGTGTCAGACTAGCTGTTTTCTTCAAGAATAATGACCACTACTGGATCCGCTCTGGCAGTTGTATTGAATAATGCAACTGAAGTAGTTTGGTGATTTCAGTGATAAGGAAACCTGTCTTAGAAGATGTGTGTTCTTTTTACCATAATTTCTGTTAGGGTTTTGGTTGGTTGGTTGGTTGGTTGGTTTTTTCCTGACCATTTTCTTTGTGGTAAGTTTACCTTTGGCTGTGTATGTAGTTAGGATACAAGGAAGTGGAATGAAACTACATCAGGGAAGGTTCAGAATGGACCTTGAGAAAAGGTTCCTCATTGAGAAGGTGACTGGTCACTGTACCAGGCTACCCAGGGAAGTAGCTACAGCACCCAGCCTGTCAGAGCTTAAGGAGTATCTGTATGATGCTCTTAGTCAAAGGAATGGTTTAATTTTAGGTAGTCTGGCAAGGAGCAGGGAGTTGGACTCGATGGTCTTTATGGGTCCCTTCCGACATTATCATTTCTATTATTCTGTGATTGAATAGAACCAAAACATGCTGTTTCCTCACCCCCCCCACGCACACTTTTTTTTTTTTTTTTTTTAAAGCAGGACTAAAGCTCTGCCCTACCTTCCTCTCTGATTTTACCTTGCGTAAATGTAATGCTTGTCCAGAAGAGTAGCGTGGAGCTTGGTGTTCACACGAAGCCCTTTACAATATTTTTTGCAATACATTTCTACTGCTTCCTTACTTCTTGGGCATGGAGGATGTTGGACACATTTCTTCCTCAGTCTGGAGATCAGCAGCATAAGTAGCTGACCACAAAACTTCCTGTAACACTTAAACATTCATATTTATTTATTTTAAATCTAGTGATAGTAGTAGTTCTTTTTCTCTAGTGCCTGGAATTTGGAAATTTTGTCTGTACATGATTGCTCCATGGTGACACACTGTTAAAATAATTTTCCCCCCTTTTTTTTAAGGGACGCAAGAGTGAGGCAGAAAAGTACTTCATGAAGGCTATTCAGCTGGATCCTACCAAAGGAAACTGCTACATGCATTATGGTATGTTTCAGATAGATAGGGTTTCCATACGTATTCCAGGGTTGCTGTTAATCTCTCCAGGTGATTAAAGGTTTGAAAAGTGCTACTGGCAAAATATCTTCTTTTAAGGGAAAGAAACTGATCTACCATCTATAACTTCATCTCCATTTCAGCTTGTTAATCAATGTAGAGGGAGAGGTGAAGAATTTCATATTTTGCATAGCTTTCGTCCTGTGAGAGGAATCTCAGTATTGCTGCCTCTCTGGGAAAGAACAAAGGTGACTATTGCCATATGTCAAAACTCCATGGCCTAGAATATTATTGTTAACAGTTTTGGCCTAACTTCGCTGGTTGCTGGTGGGTGGGAAACTAGAAGTTTTACGTTAGTGTGCATGAGTTCCATATATCAAAGTGTCTTATGGGCCCTACATCTAGCTGCTTCCCAGCACCTTCTTGGCTTGAAATGTCTAAGTATTACAAAAGGTTTTGACAAGTTTTGGCTATATCTTTCCTGCTAAGCCATGCATGTGCTTATGCCACACAGTTAATTTGACAGTACCTTTATAACTTTGGATTGTTTTTGCTAGATGTGCAAAAAATATTTCCAGATGTTTAGTCCCAAGAAACCAAAATTACTTATCTTTATGGACTAATTCTTACTGTATTTGAAAGCTGATAATAGACAAATCTTAAAATGCAAGCTATGTAGTGCCAGTTGGAAAATATAGAAGTAAGTAATAAGATTCATCTTAGTTTAGGAAGAAGGTAGGGAACCACAAGCACGCTATATAGCATCTTTGTATATTGTTTTAATTTCCTCTTCTGATTCTAACTAGTAAATGTAAAATAAATAAAAATGAGTGGCCAAAAGAGAAAATTAATCTCACGTAATAATCATGTTTTTATTCTGTGTGATATCTTTGTCTGAATTGCTCACGTGATGTGTTTTTGTTTGATCCCGTGCAGTATGAAGTTCTATATGTTAGATTCCCAGAATCGAACTTTGGACATAGAAGATGTAATTGTATTTAAATTAATATAACCCACTGTTGCATTATTTTGCATTATGAAACATTGCAGTTAGTGACCTTGTCTTCTATTTATGCCTGTGCATGTAAATCTGATAGGGGTATTTGTGCTCATGAGTCCCATTATTTCAATTGGATATAAGTATAGTCCATACCTCAAGACGATGAAAAGTTACGGCTGATTATTTCTTGGAATCCTACTCAAACCCCTTCCAGCCTTTGCTATTAAGAAATCTATCCTTAGTTATTAGGAAATCTTAATTGCATACAAATTCAAGGTAGGTCTCAACAATGTATCTCAGCAAAAGACGTTAAGGTTGTGTGTATTTCATTACAGGTCTAGACTAGTTTTCTTTTTCTCTATCCTTACTTCATCAGCTTGCCTGTCCTTTCCTGCAGTATTCCCTCTGTCTCATTTTCAAGTGCCCTATAAACTAAACCCACGGTTATTGAAATCATCATTGATTTCTGATACATTGACTGATTCATTAGCAGATTACAATATTAAAATGGTGTGTTGTTTCCTAATAAGGTTATTCGCTAAAAATATTAGCAAACTTTTCTTTTGTTGTCTTCCAGGATCAAAAAGTGGGTTCTGTCCTTGTGCTGAGGTCATTACTGCAACATAAGTGAGGTTTTACTCAGAAGTTAAGGAGTGAAGGGCAAAATTCAGTCAGTGGAAGAACAGCATAGTAAAATATGATGCTGAAAGGCAATAGACACAAGAAGGTTCTCTTTGGAGCTGTTAGCTCTCTGTTATGGAGCATTATACACAGAGCACTCTTCTGAATGCATGTGAAACCTTTTCCCTACATAGCTTACCAAAATTCAGTGATTCGCCTTACCAAATTCAGTGATGTTATTGTATGTTTATATCAAAGTATCTGTGAGAAAGATATGGTCTACTTCTGGTTGTGTTATGTGTCTGTGTGGTACAGCTGATTCGCAAATCCTTGTCACTTTGGGCAAAGGACTTTGTAAAATTTGAAATAAATTGTCCTCTTTCTTTCTTTCTTTCTTTCTTTCTTTCTTTCTTTCTTTCTTTCTTTCTTTCTTTCTTTCTTTCTTTCTTTC
>JAWMRA010000041.1:39332053-39388837 GCA_035584735.1 Pseudotriccus pelzelni
CAGTGTGGCCAGCAGGAGCAGGGAAGTGATCCTTCCCCTGTACTCAGTGCTGGTGAGGCCACACCTGGAGTGCTGTGTGCAGTTTTGGGTCCCTCAGTTCAGGAGGGACATGGAGGTGCTGGAGCAGGTCCAGAGAAGGGCAACAAAGCTGGTGAAGGGTCTGGAGAGTAAGTCAATGAAGGAGCAGCTGAGTGAGCTGGGCTTTTTAGCCTGGAGAAGAGGTGGTTCAGGAGAGACCTTATTGCTCTCTACAACTGCCTGAAAGGAGGTCGTAGCCAGGTGGGGATTGGCCTCTTCTCCCAGGCAACCAGCAACAGAACAAGAATTTCTTCACGGAAATGGTTGTCAAGCATTGAAACAGGCTGCCCAGATAGGTGGTGGAGTCAACATTTCAATGTAGTCACATTTTTCACAGTGCTGGAGCTTTGTGTCTTTGCTCTTCATTGACTGAGGAGTAGCCTAGGAAAGCTTTATTTTTCTTCTACATATTTAAGGAAAAGATCTTATGAAGAAAAAAACCCAGTGTACTTAAGAAAAATAAAATATCAGTGTTGTATTTGTAAGAAACAGGAACATCAACCATGGCCTACTAATGAAATTTTACTAATTTCTTCAGGAGAGTTTTGTGCTGATGGAAGAAATTTCACCGTAGGACATAGGATGGTCATTCTTTATCCTTGTCAATTAAATGAATCCGTAATTCCAGTGAATGAATTGTCCCATTTTTGACAGGTTTGCTAAGTGCAATATATGCCAAATGATTAATAAAAGAGTGCATGGATCTGTTACACTGGGAACACCAGATCCTACATGGTGATTATGTATTGAGAAATTCATTGATGAGATGGAGTCAAAGCCAACCAGATGTAGTATGCCCATCACTAAGTCACTTTGCCAGCCTTCCCAGTACACAGTCTTGAACCTTTCTGCAAAGGGAAAGGGGTTTCTATTTTAAATCTTTTGGAAATCCTAACAGTAATATGCAATGATTTTGTAGAGAAACTATAAAACAAGTTTATGATACTCAAATAATACATGTTTGTAGAACATATGTGGGCTTTGGAGAAATGGTCTCTCTGTTTTGAGCATACAGTGTCATCAAATTAGAGTCCTGACTTTGGCCTATGGCTTATGGGTCCTCCTACAATATCAATTAATGTAGTTCCAGGAAGACAGGATTCCCAGACCCAAAATGGGAAGGAGATGTAACTGTCTTGCAGAAAGACTTGATTAAGCTTCTGACGTTTCCGTTTCTAGAACTCTGTGTAATAACTTTGATTTTAGAAAATCTTTAGCTAGAACTAACAGGCAGTATTTCTGAATTCCAAACTGAAACTGGAAAATATACCAGAAGATGAGCTATTCAGAAGAATCCACCAACCTGAAGTCCTTTTTGTCGCTCTCTGGGCTGTTGCTATCACAAAATATTAAAAGAAGATTAATACAGACCACTATAATAACTATTTGTTCAAAACTTTCTTTAGTACCAGTCACTGAGGTGGAATGCAATGGAGTATTTCCAAACAAATTAGGTCACTGACCTTAAATGCTGTGGAATTTCCATTTAGTCTGACTCTTCCCTTGAGTTTATCCTTAAATCTAATCATTCTGACATCTCAAATACGTGGTTGACTCTGCTTCCTCAGCATAATATACTAGACTGCTCAAGAGGTATGGTATAGATATTGCAGGTCAGAGACAGGTCTAGAAATGTGGCTTTGTGCTTCTTCTGTGTTGCCAGAATGTAGGGTTTCTGCAGGAACTGAAAAAGCCTGTGACACAAACAACCCTGGAGACTTCTTTGCTAATGATCATGTTTTGATCTATGAGTACTATCTCATGAGAATTTTTGTAGAGATAGCATGAGGCTGCTGCAGAAGTGGAACTGGATAGTTTTTTCCCATCCAGATTTCACATATCCAAACTTATAGATCACCAGGTGTTTGGGAAATGACATAGTGTTCAGAAACTTCCTCAGTATCTGTAAATCATGAGGTCCCTGTAGTTTATATTTTCATCATTAATCTTTTGTTTTAGTGAGAGCTTCCAGTGATCCAGATGTGGTCACAAGTTCGGTCATCAAGTCCCAAAGGTTTGCAAGTTAATTTTTTCTCTCTTTATCTCTGATCATGCTCTGGATGACATCCAGGGTACATTTAGCACAACTGCAACAGATAAGTTTTTCAGACAAAGAAAAAGGCTAATGAAGTTTTTTCCGAGCCAGTGCATATACTGATATTGCAGCACCCACTGGCTTGCATAGTGTTGCTATATTTTTTATTTGCATGGAATAGTTTTCTCCATGGGAACCAATGGAAGGGTGAAATCTCCAGAATTCATTCCAGCAAGAAACCAAGAGAACAGTTTTAGATTAAGATTGAATGGCATATAAGGAGCAGCAAAAAATGAAATGCTTGCTACCATTTAGGTGATCAGGGTGTAAGTTTTCTTTGTTTCTCTTGTCACAACCAGCACATTCAGCAAGAAATTGTCTTAACAGGCCTGGAAAGCAGATCTTAAAACATTCCCTTGCTCTGGGAACTGCTAATTCACAGCCAGTGAATCTGTTTTCAAACTCTTAAAAGGAAACACATTAGGTCATGTCTTTTGACTTCGCATCTTGCAACATTGATTCATCATCTTAAAAGCTTTGGAAATCAACTTGCAGACAAGGTCTCTCCTCATCTCTTCCACAGAATGCTATTTCAGTTTTCCACTTAGATATCTCTGGTTGCATCTGCTCTTTTGTTCTGCATTGTCACAGCAGTTCAAGTTAAGCAGACTTCAGTGGTGAATCTGCTCATGCCACTGAGAATATAGTACAGTTCTCAAGACATGATCTTGCATGCTTACTGTGCTTCAAAAACAAAATACAATGCATTGGTTCAGCCAGAACCCTATCCCTCTTCTGGTTTCTGCTGAAACTTGAAATGTTTTGAAAGCACCAGTATATATTCATGTACAAATCCTTAGTGTTGAATATGCTGAAAGAATTTCTAGTGAAATTTATTTTTTTTACAGCTGAGTCTAGATAGAGGCGCTCTTCATGTTGTGGAAGTAGAAAACTTTTGAAGAGGATAAGAAGCAGAACACTTGGTGACAAATGTATATTAAAAGAAGCAAATTCCTATTATGGTACTATGGGAAGTTTTTACATTCTTATTCAGCAGATAGTTTACTCAGCTTTGCTTGGATTACTAAAGATATCAGCACACTAGTCTAAGTCATGGAAATATGAGTAAGGGCAGAACCAACAGCATTCTGAGAACATTCAAGATGGTTCTTTTCAAAAGCAATAGCAACAAGATGAGCTATTTCAGAAATCTGCTCTGTTCTGGGACAAAGTACCTTTGAATATTTGCCAGTGACTGAAAAAGAGAACATTTCAGCTGAAGAAAGATTAGTGCAAATTGCACTGTTATCTAGTAAAATAAGCAAATTGCACTTTTATCTAGTAAAATAAAAGCTCATAGTGCCTACATGGAATAGTTAAGCCCATTCTAGAAGAACACACTAATGCCTTTGCACTCTGAACATAAGAGATTACTACACACAGACATATCCCAACCAATTAATACTTTTCTTATTACAATAAAGCAGCAGAACTACCAGTTCAGATGTATGGCTTTTAAATTATTCGTGGTGCCTCTTAACAAAATGCTTTAAAAATGTTCATGATCATTTTAGAGAGACAATTATACAGGATAGAAAGCTGTATGCTTTCATTGCTTTGGATTGCTAAAAAAAATTGATAAAAATGAAAACAAGTTGTTCTTTTCAAAGCTAGGAACTGGAATTTTGTTGTTGTTGTTTAAATTACATACATACTTTAATCTTATATTTTAGTAGATTGCATATATTGCCCCAAAAACTTTTGGTCAAATAGGGAGTTAAAAAACCCTGTTGATGATTTACAAGAAAAAATAAGTTTGAACAAGGCTGCAGATACAGAATTCAGCAGCTTTAATGCTATTTCTGATTCCTAGATAGTTTAGGGAAAAATAACTAAGAGGACTGTGAAGTATTGAATCAGTTCTCTGCTGTCAAAGGTCTTTAAAATCTCTTGACTACACATTTACACTCAACTAAGTGCTGCCTAGCAAGAAAGGTGGAAAATTCTATTAAAAAAAGTAATGTTCCAGGCAGAGTGTTGCTGAAAGTCACGTCGGAAGGTGGACTACGGATTTCCCACTTCCAGTTTAGAGGAATAGTAATGAAAAATATGCTTTCCTTGAAGAAGGGAAATGTGGGATTCAGAGCTTCTAGAAGGCTCTTTTTGCAAAAGCTGGTTCTGATTCCAAAAAACAATCAGGCTACCATAATTTATGTTGTTGGCAAGAGTTAGAATCATGACACCTGCAGTAAGAAAGGTGGTGTTGGGCAGTGTCTTCATAGAACATGAGGTTTTCCAGCTACCTGTCAGAGGAGAAAATCCTACACATAAATTTAGACCCACACAAGTGGTTCTTGGACCTTGGGGATTGTGGATCATACCTTCTGATCCACTTTCAACACCTTGGCACTCTGCTAGTTCCCTCTTGGGAAAACATATCTTTATGGGTTTGACAGGAAAAGTTCAGAAGTCTACTTTTCAATGAAGAAAGCGCAGCAGTAAAGTGCCAATCCAGTTCATTCTTGTACGAGTTTAGTATATCATAATAAAAGGAATGGCAGCTAATGTTTTCAAAATGGTATCCCTCTACTTAGGTGCTTTAAATTAAATTGAGATGTGTGAATAAAATTAGTATGCCTTTCAGGAGAACTTGGCAAATCAATTCTCAATCGCCTTGTACTGGGTCTGGCTTGGATAGTGTTAACTTTCTTTATAGCAGCCTGGATGATGCTGTGTTTTGGATGTGTGACTAAAGTAGCCTTGATAACCCAGCAATGCTTAGGCTGTTGCTGAATAGTGCTTGAGCAGGGTCAAGGATTTCTCTTTTTATTGGTTTGCCCCAACAGAGAGTAGACTGTGGATGGACAGGTGATTGTGAGGGGACACAGCTTGGACAGCTGACCTGAGCTGGCCAAAGGGATGGGTATAACAGACCATATAACATCATGTTCAGCAATAAAACTGGAGTAGGGAAAGAAGGGTTTTGGCTTCTGAGGTGGCTCTTCGTTTGGAGACTGGTTAGGCATCAGTCTACATGTGAGAAGTGGCAAGTGATTTTCTTCACTTTGCTGTTTGGTGGTTTGTTTTTTTTTCTTTCACATATTAAACTGTCTTTATCTTGACGCACAGATTTTCTTGGTTTTTTTTCTTCTTGTTTTTTCCCATCACCCTGCTGCAGTGGGTGGGGATGAGCAGGTGCGTGAGTGCTTGGGTGCTGGCAGGGGCCAACCCACCACACACCTGTACGCTCAGATATTTACTTTTCCACTAGATTGAGAAGGTTGCAGTTAATTATATTTATAGCCCATCCAAACAGGGAAACCCTTGATCAGCAGCCACTGATGAAATCATCTCTACTCAGGCAATGATTAAGGCACTTAAGGATTGTTCCCCTCGTGGAATCATAGAATATTCAGCATTGGAAGGGACCCACGAGGATCAGTGAGTCCAACTCTTGGCCCTGCATAGGGGAGGCCCAAGAATCACACCATGTGCCAGATAGTGTTGTCCAAATGCGTCTTGAACACAGATAGGCTTGATGCTGTGACAACTTCCCCTGTTCAGTGCTCAACCACCCTCTGGGTAAAAAACTTTTTCCTGATAGCTAACATGAACGTCTCCTGACTCAGCTTTGTACCATTTTCTCAAGTCCTGTTTCTGGTCACAAGAGTGAAGAGGTCAGTGCCTGCCTGTCCTCTTCCTTTGTGAGGAAGCTGTAGATTGCAATGAGCTCTCCTCTCAGTCTCCAGGCTGAACAAGCCAAGTGACCTCAGCCACTCCTCATACGGCTTCCCCTCTGGACACTTTACCATGTTCATAGCCCTCCTCTGGATTTCTCTAATAGCTTTGTATCCTTCTTATGTTGTGGTGCCCAAAAATGCATACAGTATTCAAAGTGAGACCACACCAGTGCAGAGCAGAGTGGGACAGTCACCCCCCTCAACTGGCTTGCAGTGTTTTGCCTACTGACCCTGTTGGCTGCCAGGACACTGCTGACTCATATTCAACTTTCCATCAAGCAAGACCCCCAGGTCCCTTTCTGTGGTGCTGCTTTCCAGCATCTTGTTCCCCAATCTGTATGTACATCCAGGACTGTAATGTCCCATGTGCAGAATCCAGCACTTGTCTTTGTTAACCTTTATATTGTTAGTGATTGCCCGTCTCTCTAATTTTTTGAGGTCTTTCTGCAGGGCCTCCCTGCCATCAAGGGAGTCAACAGCTCCTCCTAATTTAATCTCTCCAAAAGTATTCCTTCAAGTCCTGTGTCCAAGTTGTTTATGAAGACGTTGAAAAGAAGTGGTGCTAAAATGAAGCTGTTTAAGTGATTGGGTGTAAAGGATGATGCAGTTGGTTTCAGTAGGGTGCTATGTATCATCTTCTACCTACCCACTCAGCACGAGTGATAGCCACTGTTATTACCACCTCCAGTGCAGAGGAGAGACTTGTGTATGGTAATGCACAGTCCTAGAAAACTAAAAGTTGTACTTGGCTCATGTTGTTCAGTACTTGCAGTTGGTTTTAGTTAGCTTCCATAGTCCTTTAGTAAAGATAATCCTTTAATTTGTTGCATAAAATAATAATGCTATTATAGAGACACTTTTTAGAGACCTAGTAGTAGATACATCTTCAGTATATGTTGGTCTTATTGACCTCTTAAAGAGCTGAGAATTTAACCTGATGTGTTGCTTAAGAGTACTAGTAAACCATTAGTATTGGTTTGAATTGGTTTCCAATAATGTTTTGTTTTTAGGAGTGCAAGCATTTTACTGTTTAATAAAATGAATCTAAAGTAAAAAAAAAATTTGATTATATCACATGAAGTAGAATGTATCAATTACATTTAATTACATAAGGGTAGTTATAAATTACTAAATGTATATAAATATTTAAATATATAACTTTATAAATATATAAAATAAATTGTTAAATTACATAAGGGGTAGTTATAAATTTATGTAAGGTAACGTCACCCCTGAGCTTCATGGTTAAAACTTCCATACAGAAAACTGGAAGTATGTTTCTAAAAATATATCTCTAAAACCCTTTGAATAATTTTTTTATTGACAATAACAAGGTGAGGTTTATTCTCCTTATGTAATTAATTTGCTTAATGAGCAGTTGACATTATTTTTAATTTGTAAGGTGTAAAAAATTTTTCCTAAATTAAGTACATATTTATTTGAGAAAGCTCCTGAATGTTCACTGTCTTGAAATATAAAAGCTTATGTCCTCCTTTTCTCCCCTGGCTGGATCTAATAATAGTACATCCAGTTACCAGTGTTTCATTATGCTAATCCAGGGCTTTCATTAACAAAAGAACCTTAATGTTAACGATTTATGGCTGGTTCGCTTTAACATGGACCTAAGGATTAGGGATACTGCTTTACTTATTTGTTGGAAGAGAATTGAAATGCTGGTTGGTCAAGCTTGTTTCAGAGATTTCACTTTAAAGAAAATAGGAATTCAGCCCAAATAAAGAGATACGAACTGCGTATTGTACTTGTTAGATTTACTTGGAGAATTTTCAGATTCAAATCTGATTTTGTCCTACTGCATATAAGGCATACCCTGATGTTGTGCTGAAAAAGGGGGAAAAAAAAAAGAAAAGAAAAAGTAAGAAAACAAAAGCAAATTTACAGGTTTTGTAAGTATTTGTTATTCCTTTCATAAAAGTGTTCCATTAATGCTTCAACCTGTGATTTCTAATTCTGAAGACAAATTACTTTCCTGTGATCCAAACTGGTCTCAAACTGTTTTCTTTTTATGTTTTTTCTCTCTTTTTATTTATTTATTTACTTATTGTTTTGTGTGAGAAAACTTTTTTTGTAAATCATCTGTTTCTGGGCAGAATAAGCACAAAGCCTCGTACTGCATAAAAAATATAGCACGTATTAGAGTGTGGATGTAACTAAAGCAAGCAAACCTTATACTGTGAATGCAAGAAGGCACCAGAATGTTTTTACAAGAGTTTTGCAGATCTGAATAATTAAGATACAGGAGTCTGAGCAAGTAAACTTCCATCTCTCCTAAGCTGAAATGTATCCACAGAGGAAACAAAAAGCTAAGAAAGCTGTCTTTCATCACTCTTTGTCTTGAGCTTATTCCTTCTGCAAATGTCTTTGCTGTACCAAAGCATCACTGGACTCACTAGGCTTGTACAGACTTTGCTAGCTCTGGCTAACTGGATTTTTTGCATAAGTGTACAGCAAGCATGTGAGCAACAGGGAATGCATGAGGAAAGGAGGAAATTAAAAAAGAGAAAATCCCTCAGCATAAGAGGAAATAATTTGCCCATGGCATATTGTTTCTGAAGAGGCTGGTGGTCAGTGATGGCATGGTGGACAATTTTTGGTTGAGTGGTCTAACTTTACGAAATAAATTAAAAAGGGAAGGATGGGATGATGGAATCTATAAGCACCATCCTTGACGATAGCTTTTCCAAACATCAAGTTATGTAGACACACAGTCTAGATGGCTGAAATATTTTTAAAAGTTTTTGCAAAAATAATGTATTTATGGATTAGGAGTGAAAAAATAATTTAAAAGAGCAAAAAATAAGATTGCTTGAATATCTTCCAAATTTCTTTTTCATCTTCATCAAAGGAAAACTCATTTTTATAGAGTTCTACTGTGTATTATATGTTTTGTTTTGAAACTACTGTACTTCAGTTAAAGTTTGGTTAGTCTTAAATTATTCATTCTTTTCAGTTGAAACTTGGTTTAATGAATATGATAACATCATTTGTAAAAATTCAGTCACCTGATTTTAGCCATCTTCTTTTTTTTTTTTAATGTAAAAGGTAGGTGTCATGTAGGAAGCTTGTCAAAAGCTACCCACTGTGTTAGTGCAATACATGATAAAATACCAGTTTGTCAAGGTATACATATATATAATCATTTAAATGCTGATATCATTTATAATTCTAAAGCTGAAGAAATATGTTCTCAGTATATATATAAAAATGTATCTTTTTACAGGATTTTGAGATATGCTTTTAAAATGGGAATGTATTTCATTTGTAGATGTTATTTATCTCAATTTGTCTTGAGGAAATGAAGATCAGAGTATAGGCAGAAGGGCAAGTTCTCAAATGGCAGGCTTCTTTGGGGTTGGAAGTACTGTTTCTTGGTGGCTGAGTTTTAGTATACTATTCTCACTTTTCTTAAATATGTTCCACAAATATTGTTATTACCTGTCATATTTATTGCATTTTCTTCTACATTGACTATATTTTAAGGATTCTGAAATACAGAGAAAATCAAAAAAAATATAGTGTCTGTTTGTTGGTTGGTTTGTCAGTTTGTTGGAGTTTTTTTGTAATTCTTTTTCCTAACTGTACTGTGTGAAGTATATTACATCAGTTATTATCTGTGGGCTCATGTTTATGCACTCCATTGCAGGTCAGTTCCTCCTTGAAGAATCCCGCCTGATAGAAGCAGCTGAAATGGCAAAAAAAGCAGCTGAACTCGATAATACGGAATTTGATGTTGTTTTCAATGCAGCCCATATGCTCAGGTTAATGCTTTTACATCTGCCTTACTTGATTTTCCTCTCTTATTTTGGAGAAAAACAGTATTTATAGCCTTTGCTTATGCAGGATGCTTTTTAAAGCCCAGCAGTTCTTTTGAATAATTCAATATTGCTAATAAGATACAAAGAACTGGAATGAAACTGCTGCAGGATTGAGCACTTTCCATTTCTAATTTTCTGTGTATCATCTCATAATTTCTTACCTTCAAAACTTATGTAGTTTACAATCGTGTAATCCATTCTGCTTTCATGGAAGAAGAAGTGTTTCTTTTGTGAAGAGCCTTCTGCAGTATTTCCTTTCACCTAATTTTTAAAAATTTAGTGTGAAAAGATGAGACCATATTTCTGTTCTAGATGTAAATAGAGAATATTAAAAATTTCTGTTAGTAGGGAACACTATGATAATTAGAAATTTAAATATTCCCATGCTATTGATGACTTTGAGACTCATAGGAGCACTTAGTGATATTCTCAGAATCTGTGATTTAAAATGTAGTCTTATATTTAATTCTGTTCTATCTGAATAGAATTAAATTTTAGACTTCTTTTTGAGCTTTTCAAGCTGACAGACCAGGTTATTCAATAACATTAAGCTTCTATCTGTGAGTTTAACATTATCATTAAACTCACATTACTTTAATAGGTATCCTCCATGCTTATTTCTAGGATAACTATCCAATTATTGTCTATTGTCCGCCTAACAGCTATAAGGATGCTTGATTTCATTTAGATGATATCTAAGCATAGAAAATTCATGAAAAAGGAAATAAAAAAAAATATACTTCATTAGCACAAAACAGTTCTTGAGATAATTTCTCTGATGAAGATATCTCACTAGGCTGTTTATGCTTTTAACATCTTAAATATGAAATGAAAGGAAAATTGTATAAAAGAGAAGGAAAATGATACAAAACAGAGAGTGGAATTGGCTTCAGGCAAGTGACCCGTGTTTCAGAATTACAGTTTCTATACCATGATTTTGAAATATGCTCCAAAACACCTTTTGAAAAGTAGCTCTTACTGCTTGTAGATTATAAAGGAACCAAGAAAAATTGCTCACTGGTAAACAATACCTTGACCTGACTCAGATATATGAGCTATTTTAAGGATCCTTGCCTTCCCCCTGCTTATTCTGTGAATGATATCTCTCGAGACAGATTTCAGTAATTTGAAACATTTAGATTAATGTTACAAATCCACAGACAGAAGCACAGCAAGCAGCTGAATTACGAGGGGTATAGAGGGTATCAGAGTCCTGATTTCAGCGAGTATGTTGTGGAAGATAAGTTTAAGTGGTGTGATTGTGTGTTTTTAAAATGTGATGATGTAGATCAATACTATTTTGGAAATAGGTTTAATAAATCCTTCACTTTCTCTGTGAGCACTGAGTAAAGCTTCTGAAGTCTTGAAGGCATGTTTGTTTACATCTGGAAATGAGTATTTTTTTACTTTTAAGGTAACAGCATGGCTACTGTACTGCACATCAGCCGTGGTTAACCTTCTCGATCTGATTGGGAGTATACTGGTTTTGGGGCGTCTTGACCAGCATTGAGCTCAGTGATTCTAAGATGCATTCTCTATTTCTACTGTAAGCAAAAGGCCAAAACCTTAAGAAATAAAACTCACCAAACCAAAACCCTTAAAAAAAAGGGCCTGTTTTAGTTTAGCTAGAATCCACTGTGCTGCTTTGGGATACCTAGTTGGTCTAATTTTTCACTTATGTGCTCAACTCTCTTTGTAATTGTCTTCCTGATATGCTCTGGGAGCCTGAAATAGTCTGGAGGATTTAGCAAGAGCAGGGTGGCAAAGTTAAATTCAGTGCAGCTAAGCATTTGCTTAAAAACCCCCTGTGTTAGCATCTGACTGATTTTTGCTGAAAGGCTATGATTCTGTTGTCTGTCCTTGTTCACTGCTCTACTCAGCAATTAAATATATTGCTTCTGTAAGACTTCTTGTACAAGGGCAATGTGTATTCATTCATTGGAACGAGCAGCTACAAATCCATTGTGAGTCTGCAGGACTTCAGAAGCAGCTGTTTTTCAGGATTTTTAGAACAACGGAGAGCTGAGATGATTCCAAGAAAAAAGCAGATAACAAGACACAGAAGAGGAAGGAAAGAAGGGAATAAACCAATTGGCATAGAGTGACACAGCTAGGAACTGTGAATGCTAAATGCAGTCATAAATAAAAACCTGAAATAGTTTCATGTGGGTGACCAACTGCTCTTTAGGTACCCTAGAGAGCTGTAAAAACTGACCAGTGAGTAAGAGTTTTAAATGAACTGCACAGCTGTGAGGTAGAAAACACATTATAGAAGTTCACAGAGCATGAAAATGAATTGACTCTGGTGAGCGAGGTGGGATAAATTTTAAAAATGTGTTGTGGACTAAGAGACAGAAATTGATACTAATGTGGATGATGCAAGGTTTCCAAAATTACTGCAAGATAATAACAGCAGCTTAGATTTTGTATAGATTCTAATTTTTTTTTCAGACCAAATATTCTACCCAGTGATGTATGTTTGAATTAGGAAGGAATTATTTTTCCCTCATCTCTTCCTACTGTTTCCACCATTAGCCTAAGGAGTATCGTAAGGCTGCGAAACATGAAGACATTTCTTCAGAGTCATGTCCAACTTCTTTCAAATTTGGTTTACAACTGTTATGCATGGGAACTAATCACAATATTCTTTCAAAGTTCAGTTTATTTTTCTACTCTGGTGCTAAAATATTTTCCCTTTTTTTTACCCCCTTACTCTCTGAGAAAAAAGAAATTAAATAAAAACACAACCTCAGTAAAAATTTACAATTTTTGAAAATTTTGAACTAGAATGCTGCAAGGTAATCTTCTTTTTCTTAAATTTGCAACAGAATTGTTAACTGGGTTGAAATGCAGTAGCTGTATTTATAGGTAGCCTGTTCTCAGTTTAGCAGTCACAAGAACTTCTGCTCAGGTATTCCAACATTGCTTACTTCATTTTTTTGTGACTGAATCTGAAGTAAAAAAATTAACAACTGAGTTAGTTCTGTTTGCATTAGTGAGAGACCTCCCTGCTCCTAATTGCACATAGTTATTTTGTTTTCCCCTAAATGACTTCTGTAGCATCCTGATAATGCAATGCAAGATGAATCGAATCATCTGTAAGAGGGGTGAGATGTGGGACGAATGTAATTCATTTCTTTGCAACAGTCTGGTAACTTTTAACTTGCATAATACTTGCCTGTAAAATTTATTATCTCAACAAATTTGTTTTCCAGACAGCTTTCTTCAAGGGTCAGGCAGCTCTTTGGGTGGTTTTTAAAACAGTATCTGGTCACGTGTTTTACTTTTGTACTATTTCCAATGCTCTTACTTATAGGAGTTTGAAGTCTCTCAGAAAACCTAGATACATTTTAATGAAATGCAGTGAAGCATGTGTTTGTAATGCTGTACCTTCGGTGACTAAGTCATGTATTAACAAGTGCTAAGTTTCACTTTTTAAGTTTTATACTAGGTGAGCTGCCATGAGCTAGATTTTCTGTGGTCTAGGAGAAGATTATTTTTAGAATGAGGGATGGCAGTGGAGTGACACCGCCGTACTAATTAGAAACAGGAGAAGAGCTTCATGTTGTCTTGACATGAAAACAAACTTAGGAAGAAGACCTATTTGCTTAAGAGCACATTTTATAGGAATAATTAGTTTTTTCATACTTTTGTAAGTCAGTTATTCTGGGAAACTCTCATATTACATGAAGTTACAGCATGTTTGTTGGCTGTTTGAAAACAAGTCTAAATTAGAGCAATATTACATGACATGGTCTTTGTTTCTCTGTGAATTTCTGTAAGAGTATTTTGGCTCTCCAGAATACACTGATTGAACATGGACTGTAATTGCTGACACAGTCTCATAGGCACAGCTTCGCTCTCTGTTATTGTCTCTACAGTTTATATTCATTCTTTAATTAGTCTATGTGCTTAATTATATATATGTATGTATGGCAAAGCGTATAGTCTATATAAAATTTTTAAACAAAAAACGTGTATGAACAGTTAGAGGTATAAAACCTGATTATGATTTTGTTGTGACGCAAAAAAAATCCATTAAGAATGCCAAGTATCAACATTTAGTATTTAAAAATAGGAATCTCTGAAGAAAAATTCTTTGTAGCTGGGCTGACATCCATGATTTCACTGTAAAAATAATCAACAGTCTGAAGCCTTGTACCAAGCAACAGGCAGGTTAAAATTAACCCTTTCCCACTCATGTTTATGGATCTAAACCGGTCAGCACTGATGGTGTTTTTCTCTTACAACAATATTTTTTCCAGTGATCAACATAAAAATTCAAAATGAATGTAAACTGGGTGTCAGGATAATCTAAGTGATGTGCTGTCAAAGCATGTTTATGAGGTATCACCGTCAGTCAGCTGGAACTGAATTCAGGGAATTGGTTGGTGTGGAGGCTCAGGTTAAGAGATATGAGAGAATAAAAAGAGAAAACATTTTTGTCCCTTAAAACAAGATTGCATGCTAGTGCTAATAGGGGAAATCAGAAGTGTTTTCAAAGTCAGTCCTCATGAAAAGATTTAGGATAGAGGTTGAAATATATCTCATAACTATGAAAAGGACTCTGTCTTCTGAACTTCTCTTTGCTCCCTTTCTTTCCTTTCTTTTTTATTATCAATATTTTATCTAGTATTTTACTGTAATGTGAATTATGTTACCTTTACTAGTGTCCTTCCCTTATTTGACGTTGATCCAGAGCTCTTTACTGCTCAGTGGCATAGGGTTACTGCAATTTCCTACCTCTGTGCCTTTAATTTTTCTTGAGGGAAAGCTATTTCAGGGCTTAACATAATGAATTTCTAGCTTAGATTTGCAGTGAAAATGGGATCCAGAATTCTGAAGCATCTTAAGTAAGGCAACTGATGTCAAATGCCCCAGAAATGGAACTGGCATTTTCCTGACCAGATTACTGTGTTATGCATGCATTTCTATAAACTGTTTTTAATGGAAAACTATACATTCAAACTGATTTCAACTTAGCAATGAATGATCCATGTTCCAAGATGTACACATGGGAGGAAAGCAAGCCATGTATTTCCACTGGGCTAAAAGGGATTTTAATGTGTTCCACATTCACATGCCAACAACACTTTTTGGAGGTGAAGTGTACCATTTGTATTTGCCTCCTGGGTAAGGCACCTTGTTTGTTTTATGTTATTTCATCACGTTCAGAAGTGCTTTGTGTCCTGACAGTATCGTACAAACAGGGGAAAAAAAAAGAAGCTGTGTAACATTTCATTTTATAGCACCTTGTTGTAAATCCTGAAATTCATGTGAGATGATTTTTTTTCAGTCATTTCAAGTGCTACTGATGCCCAGCAGGAGCAATTCAGAAGCAGGTTGAGTGAATATTTTTAGACATTCAATCATTTCTAACCACTGCAACCACTGAGTAAATGATACATGTGAAAAGCAATTTAAAACAGTTAACAGGTATAAATCAGGTTCTGCTTAGCAATTGTTACTCAGGAAGTGGTTTCAGCTTGCACAGGAATTACGTGAGAAACTTCAAAGGGATTATCCTTCTCCCCTTCTCCTCCCAAGACCAATAGCTGTCAAAATGTATTGATCGGGATTAATTGACTATCATGTATTAAGTGGCTAATGTTTAAAATCTGGGTGGATAGGAACATAAAATTAGAATACAATTTGATTACTGAATAGCAAAGCATGTAAAGGCTCATGTAATGAACAAGGTAAAATCTCCACGCACAAGTGCTCAGTTGATTGATACTTTTTAAATTAGTAACTGTTCTCTAAAGCAGAAGAAAGAGGGAAAAAAAATCAGACAGCCAACCCTACTTGGTTTTATTCTTGTTTTCTAATTTTTCAATTTTGTATCACAGAAATGAATCTGTGGTATGTAATCACATTACAAAAAGAAATATGCTGAAGATCTCTTGTCCTAACTCTCCTATGAAAGGACCTAGCTCTTCATAGGAAAAAAGGAAATCATTTTAGCAGAAGATATGTAGCCTGCCTGAAAGTCATGCTTGATTGTTCTTACAGATTTTCCATCTTTCTCATGACATGTATGTTATCAACTGATATTCATTGGACTGGTAGACAAAATGAATAATTGGAGGGAAATTAAGGAGGTAGAACAAAAAGAAAAAGAGAGGAGCTTCACAGAAGAGATAAAAAGGGCCTGTTTAGACAAAACTGTGTTGGGATTTCTTTGTTTGAAGATATTAAACTAAAAACTCAGGAGAAGAAATAAAAAATAAACTACTAGGAGCATGTAGATGCTGTCTATATTAGTAAGGAGAAGAAAAAGGGTTGAGTTGATAGTGCTTCAGCTACCCAGAAACTCATATTATTCTCCTGGGACAGGAGATCTAAATTTAAATCCCCTCTCAGAATGAAGTGAGTAAATGTTGAAATTGGAACTCTTTTCTGAATGAATTCCCTCAACCATGGAAACCTAGTTTTCAGAAATCATTGTATTATCTGACTTTTTGTCCTTTTTTTTAACTGGAATGATAGTGGTTTTGGGGAGGCACAAAGCGAGACACTACATTGTTGCTCTACATACATATGTTGCTCCACTACATATAATCTACAGTTTCTGAATTTAAAGTATGTCTGATTACAAAATATGAGCCAGATTTTCCTCTGGTGAACACATATGTCTCTGTTTTCTCCTGAGATGAGTGTTCAGCTTTCTGTATTTCTTTCTAATGTGCAATAATATAATTTCAGAACTAAAAAAGAAAATGAGGTAGGCAAAGAGGATTTGTGCTAATGGACATTCTGAACTATAAGAAAACTTTCAAATTTACATATTTTGTGCATTTTTTAGGGCAATATCCTTAAACAGAAAGGTAGTTGCAGTCTTTCGGTTTTCCGCCATGTTTCTTTAGATATGGGGTTTTTTTAATCCAAGGAAAATGAGATGTAACTGTTGTTTTTTTTCTGTCCTGATAGACAAGCCAGTCTTAATGAAGAAGCAGAGAAGTATTATGAAATGGCAGCAGGATTAAGACCTAATGTAAGTACCTTCTTAATGATATCCATTACTTAAGTTGATGAATGTGCTATGCTATTGAACCCTTTTTGTTGAGCAGAACTTCTTACTGGAGCATTTGATCTCTTGTCCTATGTTATATATATTCTTTTAATGGTTAATTATTGGGTACTCAGATGAAGCTGTTCATTTGTCAAACCAATAGCTATACTTTCAAGTTGCTTCAGTGAAGTGGTCTAGCCATAAGTCTTACTTGGCTAACATACATAGAAAAGACTTCTAGATTTAGATTTATATATCTACATTTAAATGTGTTAAATTTGGAAAGCTTTTCCAGTTCCGTCTATTTTCACTAGTAAAAGAGCATGAAAGGCTACTCTGTGATCCACTGTTTAAGGCATTTTAAATAATACATTTATGCCTTTTCCTCTGTCATGAACTTCTGAAAAACGTTGTTCAACAAACTTAAAGATAATTTTGCCTCAGAGGTATTTATCTCCAAGGTAGTTGTATATTGGCAAAGAAATACTTGTTTTTTGAAGCAGAAGTATGTAGGAGTGACAGATGCTTTTTAAGAAGGGAAGCTCATTTCCAGTTTTATTGCATCTGGAACTAAGGAAATAAAATATTTTTTACTTACCATTTTTTACTCAATGTTATATTTCTTTTCAATTACCTTTACATTTTAGGGGGAAAAAATTGTGAATATAAATGAGGCAGAATTTATTTTAAATACATAACACTTTGCCTATGCAATAAATCAAATCTAGGAAAATTCCTGTCACAGAAGACTATAGTACCAAATTTGAGGATACATGTTAGCAAATTCAGTTTAAAAAAAAAGAAAAAAAAGGAAAAACTACAGACTTAAAACAAAGGAGTTTTCAGACCTAAGAATCAAAAGCAACACCAGCTAAGACTTAAAACAGGCTAACAAAATATAATAAAAAAAAAGCCCCAAATAACTTATTCATATGAAATGACAGACTGTCTCTTAAAAGCTCTCAAAAACCTGTGTATTATATTAATTCATTCTTTGTGAAACAACTATATAGACTTTGTGATTCTTTATGCTTTCAGATACAAGACTTTTTGGGTTGTTTTTTGGGTTGTTTTGAGAGGATACCTTAATGTTGAAGAGATTCCTTCAGTTGTGTGCAAACTGGTACAGGTCCTCTTCTGTGGTTCATTGTATGCTCAGAATGTTTCTCAGGAACTCCAAAATAAGTTTATTGTGTAAAGCATACAGGAATATGATTATATGTGTGAGGTTTCTCATAGAGCCTAGGTTAGCTGTTTATAATTACTGATGACAAGTTTTACATGCTAAGAGCAAGGTATTATTTTTGAAGGATAAGATTGCCAAAACAGTTCATTATAGAAACTTTCTTCTAACTTTCTTAGGATAAGCAAAAATCTAATAGGTACGGGTGTTCAGCTTTCTTTAAGAGAGAATTTCGCTTTTATGTACAAAATCATAGTTTCACTTTGTAGCTAAGCATGGTATGCTTATGGTTCAAAGCCTTTTGAAACTATTTTACTGATGAAGAGTGGGAAGATTGTGTCAGTTTTCAGTGCCAGCATCAACTTTCTGATGACTTTACAAGGGCATTTCTCAAAAATGTAAACAAAACCAGAAGTAGTCATACATATCTCTCTTATTAACTCTCAAATTTACCATAATAGTTTCAGATCAGGAGAAAAAGAAGCCACTTGAGGAGGCTTACTTGGTAGTAAGCTGTATAATGTATTCATGGTAAGAAAAATCCCAATCTTTCCAAAATAATATGGAATGCAAATTACTGATGTACCCTCTACTTCATGGCTGCATCTGTACTGATATATTAAATGTGCCCAGGACTGTTCTCTCGTGTTGATTGAACCAGCTGCTTAGAGTGTGTCTGGGTACTGTCTGAGAGACTCCAGTGGCCCAGTCCAGAGCTGTGTGGGAGCTATCCTCACATCCTGAAAAAGCCCACAGTTTAATTTGTCCTTTTGGATATAGCCCATGTATCCTCTCACTGTCTCATGAATATGAAGGATCAGCAAAGTTATGTGAGTCAAGATGCTAAAGAAATATGCTGAAGCAAAACATAGTGCTGAAGGATTTAATTATTTTTTTTTTAATCCATCACTAACGTTCTAGAAACATTTCTTTACAAAAAATTCAAAATAGTAGATGTATTTATGTGATGTAATATACAGATGCATACCATTCCATGTATATATACACATATCTATATTTATATTTGTGTGCCCTGTTTAATGTTAGCTGCTAGGAGGCCTGTTCCCAAATTCCCTCTTGGTGAGAACACTGTGGCAGAATTGAAATCTCATTCTGTGCAATGTATCAGCCTTGTTACTAGTAATTAAGTGATCAAAGCGTCTGTTTGACAAGAATCTTCCCTCTTCTAGTGATTGAAACAGTATCTTTTGATGTTAGGGAAGTAGAGATCAACATCCCAAGTAAATCGGCTCTCTGCTTTTTTTTTTTTGGTATGACCTTTTTCCCCTTTGGTTCCTCAATCACTCCTTCAGGTCCCAGGTTGAAGATCCATTTCTTTGTTATCAACTTCCTTTCACTGTGCCAAGACAACTAAGTTATCAGTTATTCTTTAGAATTACACCCATGCCTGGCTCCTGAGAGATTTCCAGCTAGAGCAGTCTGAAACAAAACTCAGATTTCCACTCTCTTGCATCCGTTTCTTTACAAATATAACATATTTTATAATTTCTCTGATATCACTGCTGTAAAATACAGTCCTTAGGAGCAATAAGACGTTAGTAATGCCATAAAATTAATCTTTTAATGATTATTAGTGAATTTTTATGCTCACTGAGCTTTCATGACAGAGTTTTGTTCTCAGGATTCTCTCTGGTTTCCTTTTACATCTCTTTATCTGGTTTCTCGATCATTCCTGTTGCTTTTGGAATGAAGCAATGCTGCATACACAATACTTACTTACCTGCTCCCTAATTTATAAGTCCTTCAGATCCAGAAGCTGCTCTGCTAAGCTTTTCTACATCCTTGTGCAGTTTAAGTGGCCGTCTGAGTTCTGACTTTCAGAGATACTTACTTAGCTATTTCAGTGTTTTTTCCAGACATCAGTCTCCACTCCTACATTTGTCTCTTAGACAAGCCCTTTTATTTCAGTGTCTCAGAACTGGGGAACAACAGTGAGCAACCAATATTCCTGTGTGTCTCAGTTACTTTCTCATTCCATCTAATCCATTTTTATAAAAGTTGTGACTAAGGAGGCTAAAAACATCGCCAGAAACACAGTATTCAGTTACAGAAAATGTAACTTCTCTGAAACATGCAAGCTATTGTTTTCAAGAAAGCAAACATAAAAAGATTTTATTTTTGGAATATTGGAGGTGATTCATTCATCACTGAACTACTTCTGAGAGGTCTGAAAATACAATTTATTTTTTCCATGACAAGCTTTATTACAGTGAATAAAGTATCTGCAAGAAAAAGTATATTCAGTAAGGGAACAACTGAACACAGCGGAGATGTGTTAAAATGTGTATCCACATCTTGAATGCCATCTTTGCTTTTGGATACACATTCTTTCTGCATAGTGCAAAGGAATTAAAACACTTTGGTAAAATAGCAGCACCAGCTGAAAAGGAGCTTGGATACAAATGAAGAAAAAGTCTGGCTGTATTATCATGTTCATGATTGGTCTTATTTGCACTAGGTGTGTATTTATCCTCTGTGAAAGTGGTTTCCAGGCAAATTTCAGAAGAGCATTATTTTCTGTAAAACACACTGCTGCTGTGGAGATGGGAATGATTTATCTTAAACTCTACTAAAGAAGCAAGCATTCTCAAGGTTATGTCTATTAATCTCCAAATAGGCTTCACAGAGCTGATTTCCCCTGGACAGGCAAGGAGAGAGAGAGGAATCCAGGAAGCAGTTCAGAAAATGAATCTGCTTTTATTTGCTGTGAATAATTTCTTACGGGATTCTCTTTTCTTCCTTCAACTCTGTAGGTGATCTATGGAGATTAGGCTCCCTAGCCCCTTGATCTTTATGAACGCTTTCAAAAAAATGTGTTGTTGCATTGTATCTTGAACTATGATCAAAACAAAATCATTTTAGAGCCTTCTCAGTGAGAAACACATATGTATTTGTTCTAGCAACGTTGGCTTGCGTGTATGTTAATCACACTAGTCTAATTTTAACAAATTCAGTTGCATGAAGAAATGAAAGCGTAAGTCTCTTAGATATGCATATACAATAATTACTCTGAGTGGGAGTATTGCTGAAGAAAATCTGTATTCAGAGATGATTTCTCAGTGCCCTACATATTATAATGTTCACAAACCAGGAAATTGTTTTAACAAGTTGTTAGGCACTCTAAAATGTAAGCTTTAAGCTTGCTGTGTTGTGGAAAAATCAGTCAGCCAGAAACTCTTTAAATTGGCATTCTTTTCAAGACTGTGAGATGTTGACTTAAGCTTCAGCTTTTATTCAACTTATAAGACATCATTTGTCTTAATAGAGCTGCATTTCTAACTTTTTAAGTCTGAACCTGAAGCAACCAGTCTTAAAAAAGCTGCTCTAGAACCCCCCCCATATGGCCAATGGCTTTTGAGAAGAAAGAGCACTTTGAAGTGTGACCTCAAGAGTATTAAATGAAAGACAGCTCACCAGAGCCTTAAGACTTTGAGCCACCACCTTGAGATGATTGGCTTAGAAGCATTCCTCAAGGAGGTGCCGTGACCTGCAAGTCACTACCATCCCAACCACATATTAGTGCTGCTTGCAATCTGGAGCTCATGACAGCTTTAAGCCCTATGTCATCAGCACATTGTCAGAAACAGCTGTTTCCACTCTACCACTTCAAAAGGGCTTGATTAAATGTCTTACTGTAACAACATACATAAAGACACACACACAGAATGGGGGGAAAGGAGAAATGTACCTATAAGCAAAATAAACACAATTTCCACTAGATGGTTTAATCATGATGTGGGGGACTAAACCATTTCTTGACTTGAAGGGTTTATGTAATCAGTTACCACAATATCGTATTAAAAAGCAGTTTCTACAAGTGCTTTTATTTTTTTCCCTAATGCTGGAGTACAGATTTCATGTCAAGGGCTCCAGGCTTGCAATAAGCTCTACCTCAAACTGTCTGACTCGTGAAAGAAGAATGCTAGTGATTTCCACATAATTAACTGTATTTATATAGACACCTTAGAGATAACATGCTTTCAGTGACTCCTTATGGAAAGTGTTTATAATATATGGGGTTTATTCATGGCAGGACTTCTAAAATGAATATACTTCCAATAGTTCATAGATCTTTAAAAAATAAAGTAAATGTTGCATTTTGTTTTGAAACATCTGTAATCAAGATCTGGTTTATTATATATTTTTTCCTTAGATGTTTCCGTGCCAAATTTTTCTATTTGATTTTCTTGTGAACATTCAGTAATTGTCTCATGTATATTTACCAGGTTTGGAGTAATTGTGAGGGAAACAACTTGTATTTTGCTGGCTTTAAGGACATGTCCTCCTATTGCCAGGAAGAACTTCCATAAATTTTTAAGGGCTTCTGCTATATTAATTCTGCTGCTGCTTGCAGCAGTGAATGGATTAACAGTGATTCCTACATTGTCTGCATCTGATCCTTGACTGACAAAAAACTGGCCCTATTCAACACTACACTGGATCCAATGACATCCGCACACTGCTCCAGAGATACAGTAATGAATGTATTGCTCCTGCAGCCCTTCTGAGCAGCTCTACCTAGGCCCTGTTATGCAAGTGCAGCTGGAGTGCCTTGCCATCGTACTCCTGGGTTCTGGAGCATAGTTAACTCATAAAGCTGACATAGTTCTCTGTAGAAGTAGCACATATTTGGTTTTTACACCATGTATGCTAATAAAGCATAACAATTTCCAGTTGAGAATCCTTGTTTCAAAATGTTCTTCTGTCTGTGTACTTGTTTATTCAAAATAACGAACACATGACAGTATTTTATCTTTGTCTACTGGTGCCATGGAATGACCACAGAGCTGTATTTTTAGGTAGTTATCATCCACCTGTTCAGTTGTCTGCCTTCACATAAAATAGAAAAGTGGGCCTTGTGGGGCAGAAGGAGCTTCTGCTGACTGCCTGTCTGCCCTCGGAGATGCTCCCATCTTCTCCTGCCCTGTGTCAGGGCTGCACAGCTTCCTTCTACCAGCACCAGTGGCTGCTGAGCCTGGCTTTGTTTAAAGGCTTCCTCTCAAGTGTGCCAAGCTTTCCGCCTCAATCATATGAATGGCTGTGGATTCCTTCCAGCCCAGCAGCACTCTTGGCCCCCTGAAAAGGCCTCCTTTCTTTTCTTTTGGTGGAGGTGTGAGGAATAAGAAGACTTCCCAGTATCCAGTTCTTCCTCCCTTCCTGCTAAAGACTGAATTAATTGTTACAGGGCATGCAGGGACTAAAAAGGATACTGTGGCTTTTTAGGGACTAAAAAGGATACTGTGGCTTCCTAATGAGAAGATAGGCATGACTGATGTGAAATATATTTCCAGATGGCATGCTTTTAATAGTTTGACTTCAGGCAAATACAGGGATGGGAGGCTTAGGAATGGATCGGCTCCACTGGGAGAGGAGATAATGCAACATCCTTATTGAAAAGAGGACATGACTCTGATCTAAAAGAATAAGAGAGCACTTTCTTGGTTACTGTAATTTGGTTAGACTGTACCTGTTGAAACGCCATAAAAAATGGACTCAGAGATTTGATATCAGAGTAGCTGTGATATTTTTCAGCCTGCATAGCAGAAGGGTGACGTAGTCTAAAGGTTACACAAAATGGAGAAATTCAAGCAAATTAATATTAACTGAATGTGACCTTCCCTTCATTTCAGATAGGAAGAATCTTGAATGTATACACAGAAATAGCAACACTTCTCTATGTAAAGAATTTATCCATGCACGAACTCTCTCTGCCCCTCCTAAGCTGGGAAGCTTTTTTAAGTCTAATTTAGGCCTGAGCTCAGTTTTCTTTTGTTCTTGTTTTGCTTCACCCCTTTCAGATCCTTCTTCTCTGGGGCCAAATCCAAGACATATACATTATTCCTGTCCAGCTATTTTGGAAAAACAGTGTTTATTCTTTTGAACAAAAAAATTATCTGTCTGTATTCACAATTGTATTTGTTCATGGCCCTCCTAAATATTTTAAAGACACATTTGGGTTTTTTGTTGTGCACAGTCATCAGCTTCCAGATAGGCTTGTGTACAGGCTCTTTTTCTGAATCCTAAAGTATTCCAACTGCAGCAGAGATTAGTGCCTTCCTTCCACCTTAAAAAACCCCAGCAGACAAAACAAATAAAACCCCCTATATAGCGTTTTCCACCCCTGTGATCTCCATCAGGGGACAAAAAAAGAACACAGGCTATTAGAATGGCGATATTTACCTGCAATACTGAAGCACAGTATGAGGATGAGTTGTATAATTTGAAAACCAATTTACTCAGCTGTGGAAAACACTGAATTTCCTTTTTGAGATAGGTGCGAATATTTATAGCCTTATCCCAGAAAAGTCTACATGGGTTTTGTCCTGCATTGTAACAGCTCTGTAGAAGCAAAGAGTGAATGTGATTTTGAGCAATTATGGAATACTTAAATCTAGTTCTCAGTACTGTGATCCATCTTTGTGTAAGATGTGGAGGAGAAAGCTGGAACTCATGTCATTACAGTTCTCACCTTCAGTTACATGAGAATTGGGTTATGGGCAGTTCATTTGT
This sequence comes from Pseudotriccus pelzelni, assembly GCA_035584735.1. Classification (NCBI taxonomy): domain Eukaryota; kingdom Metazoa; phylum Chordata; class Aves; order Passeriformes; family Tyrannidae; genus Pseudotriccus; species Pseudotriccus pelzelni. The sequence continues at coordinate 39,356,466 of JAWMRA010000041.1, forward strand.
ACTCGCCTGATTATACAAGCAGTTAAACACGCGAATATATGAGATTGATTGGCTCACTCAGGGAAGTTTATAAGCTTTGGAATTGATTTAAAATGCCTTTAAGTTACTGTTTATTTCCTATCCTAATAATTTTTTGTACATTAATATTCTATTCAATACAGCGCTATTTTGTCTGTGCAAGTTCTAAATGACTGAAATGAAAAACATTTGAGTTTCTTCTGCTTACACAGATATTGCATTACAGTAGCACCATTGACTTGTTTAGAGTTGCTTCTGTTTCTCCTGCATGTGAGAGGTAAATTGGATTCTCTAGATTCTGATTCAAGTGAAATTATGCAAGCAGCTATGAGGTCTTCTTAGCTTAATGTTTTTCAAATAGTAAGCTGCATACCCAGAAACACTCAGCAAAGTGTTTCTGAAAGTCATGGTCATTTGGAGTGCTTTTTGTTGCATTTTTAGCTATGAAAATATTTACAAATTTCCCATAAATGTTAGCCCTCCTGCAATCTAGTTATTGACATAATGTATTTTCCAAGTTATTCAGCTGCAAGAACTGTGAAATATGTAGACATGCTTTTACTTAACGGGGAAACAGATGTTGGGAATCGGCAACTTTATACTAATTCCTCTTTTCTAATTTAATTAACTTTTAGAACTACATTAAATAATCAATTACTCCTACCTAGAACTGTTGAAACCGTAATTTTATGCTACACATGTAATGTGAGAGAAAGAAACTCTGGTAACTCATGTGCTATTCACACAGCACACAGGTCATATCGGGCTTTCAGTATGTCTGATGGCAATCCCTGGCACTGCTTGGACCTGGTAATAAAGTCTTCACGAAAAAAATACCCCAGGGTATTCTGGTTTATGCACCCATTTGCCATGGTAGGCTCTGTTGCCCGCAGTGTTCAAAATGTTTATGCGACTAAATCTCCAAAAAGAAAAAGACCATGTTTTCACAAAAATCTTACAGGTTTACTGGTAGTTTACTGATGGCTCCTAAGAAGTTAATCATGCGAGTATTAATGTATAGATTCACGTCTACCTATGTTCTTCCAATATCAATACCACTAAATGATTGTAATTCTCCATGGACACCTCATAAATTCTTAAAGAGAAAGCTTTCTCATACCAAATAATACTTGAGCTACTTCATTGTCAAGACCTGGATTCAGAAATTTTGTGGGACTGCACCTCAGTTATCTTGAATGGAAATCTTAGTGTCCTCACTTTTTTTTAATTTAATATGTATTTGTGTTATGCAAGTCTGAAGTCTTTGTATGGTATATAGGTATGATCAGTCCACCGTCAACATTTTTGAATTAAAAAGGATGTGAAATCAGCTAGGCCTGTCTCTTGTATTCGTTTCATCTATCATTTTAATGTCTTTCATCCACATCTGAGTAGACAGATTTTTTTTCCTGTGCTTACTTTTCAAGTATGAAAAATATTGCACCACAGTTCTGTTTGTACTTAACTGTGATGTTCATTTACTGAATAATTAAAAAGGTAGGTTTTTGAAACTAATTAATAGGAAGTCACAGCCTAGAATTGTACTACTGAGTTGAATAAAGCAAATCATTACGCTTTGAGATGATGGGAGGCAGTAGTTTCTAAAGATGCAGTCTCTTTGCTGAAATTGTGGAAGTGATGTACCATCAATAGATTTATGCATTTGATTGTGATTCACAGCCTGATAGTAATATGACAAGGCATACTATACTGCCTGCATCAGTTCCTGGAGAGAGCAAGATTGCCTTTGCCTTGGAAATGTAGCCTTTGGTGTCAATCAAAAGTAAAGTGCCATGAAATAGAGAACTCACAGCAGTAGATTAGAATTTCAGAAATTAAACCATCTGTTTGAACACAATTAAAAGAGAATCTAGCAAGGTTTTTCCTCATTGAGTGTTCTAGTGCTGATTCTGGAAACAATGCAATGGATTTATCATGCAATTAGAACTGATAAGAAAGTGTTTTTAGTGCTCATTAAACAAACCCAGCAACTGTACAACCTCATTAGAATGTTTTGCAATAACTAACTTCCTACCTTTCTTCCTAGTCTATAGTTCTGATGTATTTCTCATTCTAGGAATGATTTTTAGCTGTGCATTGACGTATCCTTTTTTTTTCCCCCCAAGTTCTGGAGACCTTATGTTTCATTTACACAAGATGGTTTTGATGCAACTGTTATTCTCGCCCACTCTCCCACACCTCTGGGTTTAATGTGGGGTTTTTTGTGACTGTGTAGGAAAGAAATGCCCAGCAGTAAGACTTGTTTTGGTCTGAGATCTGCATGAGATGGACTGCATGTTTGCAGAGTACTAAGAAGGGGATGGGTGTCTGGATGAAGTAATTTTCTTGGAATTTGTCTTTAAAAGTAACTTCAGTACCAGTTTGAACATAGTTTTCACTCAGAAAATTACGGTCTAGAAATCAGATGTCTGCTACTGAGAAGATTTAGTGGGGGGAGGATGGATAGCTTTTCGTTTCCCCCAAACGGTCCCTTCTTGAGGCATTCTGAAGCACTGCATATTGGTTAGCTCTTCATATTGCATTCACATGGTTCTATTTCCCACAGTTAGTTTTACTAGAGAGCAAAGGTGCATTCCAGTGCCCCTACCCTTTTGAAATGTCTTCCATATAATGAACAGCTCTATTACTAAGCTGAGGCAGTTTTACTAATTCTTCAGGTGTTTCAGAAAAGATTGACTTCCTTAACAGTAAGTAACTTTAATCTGACATTATGGTTTGTAGCAGTGCCAGTTGCTTTAGCATCTGGCTGCCTCAAACTCACTGCAAACAAGTACAGCATGAAAGAAAATAGAAACCTTTTCCAATATAACAACAAGACTAAAACCTAACATCCACAATAAAACCCTCAAATTAAATTCCGTAGGAAGATTTGCTGTATGTCTCCTAGATTCCTCAGGGTGAATGGTTAATATATTTGTGGTGTAGTTATTTGGTGGAGCTTTACTAAGTAACTCAGTAGTTCTACTTAATTTCTTCACAATCTGACTGCAATTAAATACACTTAAAATTATCAGCCTTATTTTCTGTCATTTTTGAAAGATCAATACATGATCCTTGATTAATTCTGTTTGAAAAATTCCATTCAGATAGCTGCATTGATGGAGTTTTTTGTTGATTAGTTCACAAATTGGATGTTTTACCCATAACAGAGGAAGAAAATGCTCTGAACAGAGATTAGGGTTTTGCATAAGAGGCAAACTTTATGGTTTGTGGGGAAAAATAAGCTTTAACAAAATGATCACTGGTAGGACCCACAGTTAATTTCTATAGGATGCCACGGTGAGTGGTATGTGTAGTGAAAATTAAGGCAAAATAATCTGAACCATCAACTACAAAATTACATAGGAATTCTACAGGCCTTGGATTCGAGTTTGTTCCAGCCATAGAGGGCTTTTTCTGAGGCAGTTTGGAGCAAACATCTGGTTTCATTAAGTAACATCTGACACTGAATTTTGGAGGCAGGAATTGAACTTTGATTTCTTGGTGCTAGTCCTGCAAATGTTAATTGTCCTCTTGTGCCTTCAGAAATAATTAATTAAACCCTTTAAAAAAGGAAAATGTTTTTCAAAGTTTTCCCTCATATGTCCATTTCTTAAAACATTAGTTTGAAGAATACAGAAAGCTTCTGTTTGATGAACAGCATTTGTCAGCACATTCTGCATCAAGTACAGTCTTTCAGAGTAGGATTTGTAGATCTACCACTAAACGTCTTGCTGTTATTGATGCTAATTACTGTAAACACATGTGTCACTCTTCAGATGTGGTAAGTAAGGCTACCATAGCAACAAGTACTTTTGTTTTTTAGAAGTCAGAACCTTGCAGAAGCCCAGCGATCAGTAAGTGCCCAATGGTCTTACTATTAGTGATCAAAAGACCAAATTTTAGAAACTGCAGCCTTGAAATCTACAAGATTTCAAGAATACAAGAATAAAAAATTAAATCCTTGCACTTACTGTGAAGTTAATGGTTTTAATATCTACTGTGCATTTAATTGCTAAATACTATGTAGGGAACACCTATGGTTTCTGGCTGCCAAAAAGTAAGTCATGAATCTTTATGAATTCCACAGACCACTGTGACTCATTATTTTGCAAAGGACCACTAGTATGTTCCTCTCCTCTCAGCTGCTATCATAATCCTTTGGGTAAAAACTAAAGTCAAGAAAGTGTGGGCATAACCTTATTGCGCTAGGTAACAAGCATGGAAGTGATAGGAGCCAAATGAAAAAGAGCAAAGGGGAAGAAAAAAAAGATGGATGTGCAAATGCTTAAAGGTTTTCTGTGTAGAAATTTCAGAACAGAAAATATTTGCGAGCAAGACTTTTTCAAGCGTTTTTCAGTTGTATCTACTCTGTAATGAAAGTATAGTTCTTAAAATGATGTGAGTCCTTAAAATGATCTCAAGAGGTTTGTTATTTATTTACGAAGTTATGTAGTTAGTTTTTATTTGCAAAATTGTCTTGGTAGCGTTTCCACATACTGCAGTTGCAATTTTTGACCAACTTGAAAATACCTTCAGACACTATTTATGAAAAATGTTATTATGGGAATTGTATCAATTCATGTGATAGACATCCACTGTCCTCCCCTGCCAGTGAAATTATTACCAGTAAAGGAATAATGATTTCCCTCTTGTCTAGGGAAAGTTAGCAATGAGAAAGTGTGTCAATGAAGGGGTGGAATAGAACATCCTAAAACAATCTGCAATGCTTCAAAATCACCTAGTGTTTTCTTTTCTGTAATGATCTAATAGGACACTTTGTCTGTGGGCTGTCTTAATAGTGACTGTGCATGATAGAAACCTTAAAAAAATTAGCAAGATTATCCTTCATTGTGCTCAAAGCAAGTATGCCAAGTTGCATAGTGGTTTACACAATGTGCCTGAAAGCAATGCCTTACAACTACAAATACCTAAATAGTTTGCAAAAGCATACAGTAATACTGATATTAATCTAGTTCTCAAGCCTTTAATTCAGTTGACTGCACTTGTCAACCAAAGGTGTAAAACTTTGTTGGATATTTAATATTCATCTGAACATTTGAGTCAAAATACTGGAAACCTTGTGATTTTGAGATTCCCCTAATAGAACGCCACTACATTTTCAAGGCTAGAAATCAGCACTACTTTGTTCTGAATTTCAGTTTTTGGCTGTTCTACTCCAAAATAGAAACTCTAATACAATATGCTTGTTACCAGCATATTGGAAAAACCTTTTCTGTGTACTGATGTATTCAGTCAGTATCTGCACAATATAGATGGATGGTGCATTCATTCTCAGCAGACATTTTTATTTACCAATGGCATTTTATTTAATTGGAAAAAAAATTAGCATTTTTTAATGCTAGTAGTGTGAGTGTAATTGTGATTACAAACTCAGATGATCTGTAAATTAGAGTTTTCTCTGAAGATTAGCCAATTTTGATTGTGTTAATATGGACATCTATTCTAATCATCCCTGCATGTGTGCTTCTGGGTAAAGTAGATTATACAAATTTTTCTTTTAACACTTTACATTTCTTTTAGGTAAAACTGGGGTTTATCTTTAGGTAGTAGCATAAAGCCCTTTATTTTTCTAGTTTCCAAGGTTTAAAAAGAAAATGCCTGCAAAAATACATTTACTTACTTTTTTAAAAATTCTTACTTCTTTCTTAATAGGACAAAGTTCTGTTACTGAAAGATTTTGAGCAATTTCTATTTGTCAGTATGATAGTACAGATGACATTTATATTCAAGTTTCTCACTTGCTTGGAGTACAAACCTTCTAGTTAGCATGCAGTGTACTACTGTTAGATAAGGTAAATAAGTTGTTAAATGTTTTATAACATAATTGTAGCTGTATATTAAAATCATCAAATTGCAGACATTAGAGCACAGTTGGATTTCTATAAACAAAACTTAAGTCATGCGATGATTATTTTTTTTAAAATGAAATCCTAAAGTGCTAGGAAAACTGGATAAGATTACCATGTCCTATACTGATGACAACATTTGAGCTGGAAAGCAAAGAAGTTTAATTAGAAACACTTTGAGGTCTGGAAACTGTTGATTTTTTTTTTCCAGTGTAACTGTAATGTGAAATACTTATAGCGTGTGTTCCTCTTTAGCTTTTATTATGGTAACACAAGTATGCTATCTAAAAATGTCCATCACATTTTCCATATAAATTGAGAGTGATTATTGGGAGACTCTTTAAGCATAAATCAAAGCAATTGGGGCATGACCATTGGGGGGAAAAGTCTAGATACACAGAAATTACAAATGTAAGTACATTTTTGTGGGATGTTTTCAGCTGTTATGAACTGAAGCCTTTAACAGTTATAACACATGCTTTTGTTAACTTGCTGATATGTAAACCAGTATACTCTGAACTTGCATAAAACCCAGTGGTAGATAGCTTTTCAGCAGCAAAATGTAACATATATCCATATATGCTTGTTTGGTTTTGGATAAGTATGTTTTTAAAATGCTGAGCATTTTTCTGAAGGTTAAGATGAATAAGATGTTGAGGAAAAAATCTCCATTGTCTGGAGAACATTGATAGTAAAATGTCCCCTATTGATGTGATAATTTGAGAAGCAAAGTAGACTGTTTGATGCATCCTTCCTATGCCAAGTCTAGAACTCTTCCCTTACTCACAGCTCTGGGTTTCCTTAATGATGCCGATGTCTCAATCTAAAAGCAAACTGAATAATTTCATGGTGTACTTGTGGATAAAAAGTCCCACATCTGTCACCCATAAATAGGAAAAAAAGGTGAAAACCCTTTCCTTCAGATTTTAATTTCTGGTTTTAAATGTACTTATCATGTAGTTTGCAGTTTTAGATAGGGTAGTCTCCGCTGTTTGAACACACACAAGATTAGATGCATACAAAGAATTTATACATATATCCACTTTTCACCAGGCAGGTTAAAATATCACCTACTTTAGATGTCCAGATGAAAGTATTCAAATGTAAAATAATAAAAAATTTTAAAACTAATTAAAAAAAAAGTACATGATCTAATGTTTCTGTAGTATCATCAGGTTATGTTAAGATATTGATTCATTCTGGTTTTCCACCTTATTAACCTGATATATTATCCTAACCTGAGACTAGTATTCAACAGGAACTGTTTTATTCCTATCTACTTTTTTTTTTCCTGACGTCTTTTTTTTTATTTTTTCCTGAAGGGTGTTCCCAATTTGTTGGTTTGGTGAACAATAAATGAGATCTCTTTCTGTTTAATGACATATTAGTAAATAATAGGTAAGGTTGTTCTCTGTAAGTGTTAACAACACAGTACTCTTAAAGAATCCAACGATCCACTCCCCTATAGAGCCTAGGCTTGTTGTTATTTAGATTTATATAGCTACTTATGTTACTCATTCTTAAGGTAATTAGAAAGGAAGGCAGGCTCCCTTTGCAGCAGAGATGTTGCGGTCCATTTCTGACTAATGAAACTGTGAAAACTGTGCTCTTCACAATGTTTGTTCAAGTTAGTACTCGCAGGGTAAATGCATTTCCTCTCTTCACTGCTTCAACTCAAAAACATACTTAAGAGAAATTGTTCGTAAGCAGACTTGCAGTTTCAGTAATGTACTTAATTGTCACAGAGGAAAAGTTGCAGAGCATTTTTACATTTTAAGAGTTTGCAAAGGTACTGGTACTTTTGTTTATTTGTTTTCTGGCAGAACCAAATGTTTTGCTGTCTGGGCCGATGATACAGGAAATCCCTCTCAACTCTGAATTTTAGGCTTTTTTATTCTGTCTGATCCATGCTACTTTGCCGTACATCCTGTCATCTTGATCCAGAATGTTTTTTGCACCACGTTATCTGTTCCTAGACAATATACTCTTGTTGTCTTAGCCAGCTTACTGGAGATCAGTGTCTTAGTTGTGATCCATTTGCTGTTTGGAACAAAATACCAGACATAGCATATGCAAACTGCAGTTCTTAAGAAGCCTTATAGCATAGAGAATCTTGTAGAAACAGGAGTCTCTCTCCATAACTGGCACTTGCTTTATCTGGCAACACAAGTTGCTCCTATAGAAAGGTCTGTTTCCATGTGTCACTGAGGAATTTACAGTGTTGTCAATGCATTAATTGGAGAGTAAGATCCAACTGGCAGCAATCATCTCACTGCATGTCCCTCCTCTCTTGGGAAGTGCTACCTTCTCTGCCTGCACTATGCTTTAAAATAGTATGTTTACACCTTGGGGCAACTCTAAGGTCATGGGTTTTTTTTGAAAAGTTGTGAAGTCTGTCAAAAGCAAGGGCCACCCCTGAAATGATTCTGTTTTCCACAGTTACCTGTACTGATAAAATGGAGCTGTAGACATTTTGATTGTTTCAGAAAATACTGTGCTGTGCTACAGCAATAAGACCAGTAATAAATATTCAAGGGAAAAATTTTGCCATCACTGTAGGATGATAAAAAAGGCCTAACAGTTCATTATCCAGTGGTGACTGATCAGATGAAGCAGTGCACCACTCTTTTGTCTCATACCTAGTGAGCCATTCTACAGCTAATACTCTGATGTTCGACTACTCGGTCATTGTACCTCCTACGTGACTTCAGTTATCAAAGAGAAATGTCTGAATTCTTCACTCCTATGTAACTAGAAGTGCAGGGATGAAATATGCACATGCGAATGATATTTTGTGTCTGTCTTTAAGTATGGACTTTACTCAATAGGAACCCTTAAAAAAATAAGTGTCCTTAATGGCACTGTTTTAAAACAAAGCTCAACCTTTGTGTTTCTGATGGTTGGCCACAGGTATTACAGTATTTATTAAACAGTCCTTGGGTTGTTTTGAAACATGTGCAATATCACGCATAGCAGTAATTCATTAGGAGCAAGATGGATTTTGGCAACATCTTTTCAGTGACCTTCTGAAGTGGAGAAGTGAGAAGCAGCTTGCACTTGTGTTTCTACTGAAGTAAAAATTGCCATAATTTCCTTGTAAGTACCCCAGCAGCAGCAGAATGCACTTTCATCTCAGAATCTGCTACCCTGATCTCTCTGGTATTGACAGAGAAGGTCATCTGTAAGCAGAGCTTTGAGGAAAACAATTTCAGATTTCCTTGCTTGTGTTTGAACTGTACTTTGTTCATACTTGTCTGCCATATAGACAAGTTTGTGCTAGGTTAAGGGTTTGTGTATTTGTTTCTCTCTGCAAAACTTCTTAGGCCATGTAGAAGTTAAATTGTCTTCTTGTGTTAGGGACTGTTCTTCTGATATGGCATTTGCTATATTTGGAGGCAGAGATTACAAACAAGGAAGCAATTAATCTTGTCATTAAGATTCATTCCCCTTGTGGGTTCAATACTGTACATAGTTACATTAGTGTAATCCCGAAATATTACCCAGAATTAATTTGAATTACTTGAAATTCCATAGTTTTCTAATTTTAGAGAGGTCTTTATGTTAAGATTTTTGCATGCCCCAATGCTTTCCTTTTATTTTGGTACTGTAGGGAAAGTTTGAAAAATTGTCATCAATGTAAACCAAAACCACCTCAGGCAACTGAATGCAGGCCTTACGTTATTTTGTTATTCATTAACTACTCTGTTATTCCTCTCCCCTCCTCCCCACAACTACCTCTCCCCAGTGCCCCCAAAAAACCACTAAGGATACAAGCACACCACAATAAAAATGCTAATAAAAGGAATAATTCCAAATAGACCATAAAAGACAGCATTTGTAACCTTGATAGAAATGCCAGTCAGCTTTTTTTTGATGTAAAGCATCTGTCTCCAAAAGGAAATGAAGGCAGGCCTGTTTCTCCTTTCAAGTTTCTGAACTAGTAGGTGGTGTCATTTGTTATACAGTGCTTCAAGTCCCATGTTATTGTACTGGTAGATGTCGACTGCCTTTGTTAACATACTGAAAAGTTTTATCAGCTGTCTTTAATAAAAGACAATCTATGTGAAGAAAAACTATAGCAAATGTCTCTTACTCTCTTATCCTCTGACCAACCTTTGTAGCTGTTAGAGAGCAATAGCAGTGATGTATAATTGTGCAGACTTGCAAAATTCTTATGACTATGACTATAAACCATAGATAGATATTGGGGTGACTGATATCCTAGAAAGTTAGGGAACAGTCTTTCCAAAATGCTGTGCACTTCCTCATTTGAAATGTAAAGGAGTTGGAATGAACTTTCAAGACTACCTGAAATGAATTATTAGATTACATTTTCCATGGATACATTAGTCTAAAGCATTAATGGCATAGAATTTGCTAGGCCTCCAGGAAATTAGAGATGATGTGTAGAAGTTGGAAAATTTCAGTTAAAAGGCATGCAGTTTGTCCTTTTTGGTTTTTTTTTTTTTTTGTTGCTTGCTTTTGTGAAATGATATGTCAAAGAGATGGTGGTAGAAGAGTTTCTTAGGTAGTTGAATAGTCTTCTATATATGATGTTCTTTGGAGTACTGGGTTAGTCACATACACACACCATATTTTCAGGAGAGTATGGAGGAAATGGAAAGGAATTCTGGAAGCCATATGAGGCATCTGCGTTACTTACCACACAATAGTTTTTGTGGATGCTGCAGAATTGGCCCTGAGCACATTTAAACATGTATCTTATTTATATGAGTTTTTCTAGGTTTAAGCTTTTTTAATCATTACATTGTAAGCTTTGTCTCAGCGCAAACATACGTGCATAGTTACATTTCAAGTGAGAAGTCAGCTCTGTGTCAATAACTGTGCTCTTGAAGAAAGCTCTTTGATTCATAACTCTTATTAGACAAATAAGTAGCATGAATAGAGGGAATGGTCATTCTCACTCATGAGAAAATTCTCTCAAACAATCTGAAGTCTAAAAATAAATGAAATAAATGAAAAAATATATGGATATTGGGACATCTGTCCATATACAGTGGAGCAGATTTCCAAGCCTTCTTAACTTTGTAACATCAATTAGCACCCAGAACATCGGTAATTAAGGAGTGTATTGTTCCATTATAAACTAGTATGCAAGACTGGCACTGCAAAGGTGAAGCTGTGAAAATGTGGCTGCTGATATGTGTCACCTGTAGCAAAGATTACATTTCAAGGGCATGGTTTTCCTTCTCTGTACAGAATATTACTGAAGAGGAAATCTTGGAGAGTATCTAACTGGCAAAACTACATAAAGCCCAGCTGGCTTTTTTTGTTTATTTGTTGATTCTCAATAGAAGGAAGTAACTGACTTAGGGGAGGTGGAAAAAATCTGTCAGGGTAAAGTAAGAAAAATTAAACCTAAAAATAACATCTTCAGACTCCACTGCATTTGTGTTGTGATGTTTACAATAGAGAGAGCTGAACTAATTTTGTTTTGCCTAATTTTGAAACTCTGGAAGTCACTTTTTCTGAGAATTTGGTATGTTGTAGTTCTTCCTGAGATTTTGTGATTCATGTATTAATAGGTGAAAAGAAGAAATAAGAAAGCTCAAAAATATGGAATATTTATAGGTTCTAAAGCTGTAGAATTATCTGAACAACATTTTCACCACAAAATTTAGGTTTTGGACACAAGAATTATGGGGCTTTTGTTGAAGCTTGATTCAAAAGGATAAGAGTAATGAATTTAACTTGCTAGTGAAGAGGTTTAGAACATAGATGAGTCTTCCACATCATAATGATTTCCTATTACCACATCAGTTTGGGAGACCAATGTAGTGCGTATTCTGTTGGCCCTAGACCTACTATATTTTCATAGGACCATTGAATGGTTTGTGTTGGAAGGGACACTGAAGATCATCTAGTTCCAAACCATCTGCCATAAGCAGGAACACCTTGCAGTCCACTGGGTTGCTCAGAACACCATCCAATCTGGCCTGGAACACTTCCAGAGACTGGGCATCTACAGCTTCTCAAGGAAACCTGTTCCAGGGTCTAACCATTTTCCTGAAGTTATTGTCACTGAGGGGCTCATAAAGCATACAAACACCACCACCCCCCCCAAGTAATCTGAAGCTGATTTGCCATGTGGCTTCACATTTTGAGTATTGTATTTTGATCAGAGCACTGCTGAGTGGTGTTTTGAAACACCTGTCCTCTGAGGCAAAACTGTGTGACTTTGAAAGTGAGTGTTCCTGAAGCTCATTGGAACTTACAGTGATCTGAGAGGGAGAACCATAGTGAACTTCATGTGGCATTTTTTTCCCTTTCTTTGAGAGGCAAGGTACTGGTTTAGCAAAAGCCTTTACTGTGCTCTCACTACCATGTGAAGACCTTTGGTACTTGATAAAAGGTAGGTTAGACTGTTTGTAGCTTCATAAGTGTGCTTTTCTGCCTTTTTAGTATTTGTTAACTCTAATGATCAGGCATATTTATATCATGAAGAACCTATTATTTCATAATGGAATAATCTAGAGATGAAAAAATAAAAACAAGAAGCATTTTTTTTTAGCTGAAGATGGAAAAATTGTTAGTAACATAAGAAGCTTTTAAATGGATTTGTTATGAAATTTTAACACCTTTCTTATTAAAATAGCATGTGTTTCCACCATTATTAATTTTATTCAGTCATTCATTAAGAAATAATTGCCACAGCCTGAATCTAAATGGATATCCTAGAACCCCTTAATATCCTTAGAAACTGAGAACAGATTGTATTTTCTACTAGTTATAATTAAGACAAAGAGAAGAAAAGGATAAATTCCAGTGTGTTAATTATTTCCAATGAGTATAAATTCTTTATTGGCAATGAGGTTGATTAAAATTAAATTCCTATCTTTAATCCAGTCTTGGATTACTTTAATTTTCTCTTGGAACCTGTGCTATGCCGACATTACCACATATAAAGCTTATTGAGTTCTGTGTTTTCTCATTAAAGTGGGACGTATGTGTTTGTAGACACCAGAGCTTGACCTGTTCAAAGCACAAAGTGTACAGCAGCTGTTCAGGAACTCTTTCTTGTTATCTCTGTTTGCTTAAATTACTAAATTGCTTCCATGGAGAGTCCGAAAACATAAGGGAATAATTTGTTTAAGTGGAAAAAGATTGTCCAGAAAGAAAAATTGAAAATATTCCTAATATTCTTCCTTCCCTTTTTTTTTAATTGTACCAGTATCCAGCTGCCCTAATGAATCTTGGAGCCATTCTTCATCTGAATGGTAAACTGAAAGAGGCTGAAGAAAACTACCTCCTTGCTCTTCAACTTAAACCTGATGATGTCATCACCCAGTCCAATCTGCGCAAATTGTGGAATATCATGGAGAAGCAAGGTTTGAAGACATCCAAAACATGATATTGAAAACTCTGAATTTTTCTTCCTTAAGCATATTAAATCCACAAACTAGAACTTCCATGCAGTTGTTCAGTCAGAGAACTCACTGGACTTGACTGCAAGGATCAGATGTCTTAGTTACTGCTAAGGAGAAACTATTCTGCCAGGTAAATGAAGTAGGAGATACTTTGAGGTATTTGTGAAGGACTTGTTACCCCACAAAAATGTTTGGAACCACAGCACTTGAGGGAAGGTGTTTTGGCATATTCAATAAATCATTGCAAATCCCATATTGCTTACTTTTGGGTGGGTACCTGAAACGTGTACTGTCATAGAAATACTAAGGGAAAACCGCACAGTATACACTAAGCCATATGGGAGTTAGTGGTAATAGTGGGTTAAAGTATTTTGCCTATACTGTAACTCATTAAAATGTATACTAAATCCAACATGTTTGCAGTTTGTCTTAATGCTGCTGTATCTCACTTTTGAACCATTTGCTTTCCACTTTCTCAGCTTATATGGCCAATTTTTTTTTTCCAAACCTGTCACATGATTAGATGACAGCATTCAAAGTTGTTTACTGAAAAATGCCTATTATTTCAGCTTGTTAACTTTTAATGCAGGTTTCTTGAGACATACAGTCAAATTGCTGTCAGGTAGACAGAATGACTAAGGAACTGCCCATATTCTACATCAGATATAGTATGTAGGCTGGTAAAAAAAGTCCACAGGTGTGATTCGGCAATACAGGCAAGAGTGATATTTGCTCTGATACCAAATCAATGTGGTCAGACTTTCATCTTAGGAAAAAAATAATTGGTATTGTAGAAAAATGTGTTTGACTCTCTTAACTTTGCTCTCAGATAAGTCCAGCCTTACACTGGACTCTGCATACAATATTTTTGCAATAACTAGTTCAAGTGAGATTTGAAAGTATTAGTGCTTGGATGTGCTACAATGAGACTTCATGAGCAACTCTAAGAAAAGGGAATGTTGTCCATTGGTGAGGTTCACAAATAACTGAAGGGACTAGATTAGATTATGCTTAAAATAGTGTAGATCAAGAGAAATCTGTAATGGTGGTTGCCAGTTACTTTTCACAGTGGTGGTGTTTTAAAGAGGATTACCTATTCAGATTCTAACCAAATATTAGCATTCTGTTTGTATTCTGACATGTGCTAGCAGCAGAGCTGTCAAATATCTAAATACGCTTTTGGTGAGGTTCAATTTATTTCTGTTTCAGAATGATTTGGCCTCATTACTGTTTTAGTCTTCAAATTTTCAATATAAAGATAATTTATTTCAAATTCAGTGTATGAAGCTTTAGTCAGTTTTTTTCCAGACCATATAGTAACTGCTTTCTTTCTTTGGAATAAGTATTATTGCTTTTAAGAAAACTTACTATTTCATTTAATGGACCTTTGATATCTGCTTCAGTATTCCTTTCATAATGATAGATAAAATGTTAAAGTGGTAGAGCACCTTGAACTGAAGCTTCTTCAGGATCTTCTGTTGAAAACTTTTTATTACTGAGAAAGGGTTTGGGGTTTTTAGTTTATGTATTCCTTTTTAACTGTTGAGCACCATTCCAACAAAAATGTAGAGAACTCTTTGCTGTATTTATTTATTTATTACTTGACTGCAGCAATGTTACCTGCCATTAACACGACAGTCTGTAAGTGTTGCTATTTCTTTTGTTTGGTTTTACTTGCATTTGTTTTGTGGTTAGTGTACGTACCTAATGGGAAAGGGAACACTTGAGTTATACTCTACCTTCTTGGTCATTCTCCCCTTACACTTGGGTTTTAACTCTGTATTGAAATAGATTGGGGAATAGCTGTTTCAAAGTCAGTATAGTAAAAAAAAAAATAGTAATGAGTGTTTCCTTTTCTTTCCTATTGCTCACTAAAATACCATAAGTTGCTAAGTTTACAGCTGGCCTGCCAGAAGGGCCAGAGGGGCAAGATTGTCCGGTTTTGTGGAGCGTGTCAAGTTTTTCTCAAATAATGTTATTGCTGGAAAAGCAAAAATGAAGGATCAAAAGTTGAATTTCTACTTTGTCATTGAAACCCGTGTTAGAATACAATGGTAGCTTGAACGTATTCTCCTGCTTTACTGGCTTTTTGGGAAAAATATAGAAATAGATAGTCATTATAACTGAACTTGGTATAGAACTGTGGTATCCTGGAGCTTTATTTTCTCAACAGCCATCAAACTTTGATGGCTTCTTGGTCTTAACCATTCACCATGTTATTTGTCTCCTTCAACTTGTACTTATTCTTGTTTAGTAATTTTTATTCATTGCACAAAAAGGGGGAAAAGGGGAGCACTCCTGTGATACGGTGTCATGCTTGCATTGATAACTGGTTTTGTTTGTTTCTTTAACAAAAAAAAATAGAAAAGGAAAAGAAAGAAAAAAGGACTGCCGTAAATTTACCAAGAATGTCCCTGAATACATTTTTTTAATATAGGTCTGGGCTTGCTAACTTTCTTCTTTTGGGATAAATTTAAAACATGTTTAAAATATGTCTCTCTGCTCAGGGATTTATGGTGGATTATTGCAGACAGTGCTAAACAAATATAAAAGAGCACAAGATCAGTTTACTAAATTAAAATTTTATTTTTTGAAAAACTGTTATTTGTATAAATTATCAGATTTGTAGGCTTTCCTTTTTGTAGAAATAATTGTTTATGTGCCAGATAAAAAAATTTCAATTTTGTTTCAATAATAAAGCATTGATAATTAATACACGGTGTAGTCTTTTATGTTATTGTAACACCTTGGGCTTTTTTAATTGTTTTAATTTAATGAGTATTGTTGCTTGTTTTATTTTTTTCAAATCTTCTACCTTCCTGCACAGAAGATACTATGAAACTACATGGTTCTTTTTTTTCCTAATTTTCTATGGATGGAGCCTTCTTAGCTCAGTGCAACACAAATATTCTGACACCTTTCTAGTTCTGTTGCGGTCAGGTCCTATCCATTGACAGATTTGCTCTATGGTTGAAAAATGTTGATGGGCATGAGCAGAGCACTAGGGAGGCTTTGGGTTCACCCGTCATGCCTTATTTTATCAAAGGTCACGCCTCCCCTTCAGTGATTCCTGGCCTAGGTAGGGTTTGATGAAGTGGCGTATGATGAATACAGAACATGCAAAGAATCACCTGAACTGTGTCACTCCTTTCTTGTGTAAGTAGATTCTGAGCATGGGCTTGAGCTCCTGCTCTTTCATTCTTAGCCTGGAACCCTTCCCTGTGAGATCCTGGTCTGTCTGCCTTGTGCTGTGCTTCCAATGTTTCTGTTCTTCTAAGAGTCACACTTTCAGGCAACAGGTACTTGCTATATGTCCATTTCCGATAGAGGCACATGACAGCTCTGTGGTGGCTTTTAGTCCTGCTTTCACAGGCCCATCTGAACTTGCTCTCGGTACCTGGTATGGTTGGCTGTATTACTTCTGGGATTGCACCTGGCATAAAGGTAAGGTACTAAATTTTTCTAAGTATGCCAGCTCATTTGGATCTGGCTTGGGACTCTGTTGTAGGCATTTGCATAGCAATTTTGCCTGAGAGAGAGGAATGCAGGTGGCATGAGAGAGACACTGCCTCCTGTTCACGTCTGATAACAGTCACTGGCTGCTGAATTACAGTGTCTATTTTTATGCATGCTTAAGAGTTGTAAATGAGAGTTTTCAGAGAGAGAATCTAGAGATTTAGAAATAACTTGCAGGAAATCTTAGGAGAATCTTGTATACCACTTACCTTATAGAAACTTCTATTTCTGATCCTTTTTTAAAAAGGACCCAAATCAAATATTTTATAGGTTCCCTTAGTTAGACTGACCCTGCAATTTGAAAAGCCTCTTCCTTGCTTCGCATGGATACTGAACATTTAATCTCTCTGAGATTCGGTAGTTTAACACTGGAAGAATGTGTCTAAAGAAATAGAATACATCTGCTGTTATGAGAGGATAGAGAAGTCGGTGTCAGGAAGCAGAAATTTTTGGGGAAATTTATACAAATTTTAGAAAGACAGACTTTATTCCAAGAACAAAGAAGGAACCCCAGCATTAAGTTATTCTAGGATAAACTGCAGTAAATTTAGAAAACAAAACCTCAAAGCTATACAGACTTGTAAAACATTGTAAATTCTTATGGTATAATAACAAATCAAAACCAAACATTACCAACAGGAAAAGCTCACTCAGAACATAGTATTATAAAGTTCAGGACCTAAAAATATATTCCCGATTGTGCTGGCTTTGGCTGGCATAGAGTTAATTTTCTTCGCAGTAGCTAGAATGGTGCTTTGTTTCAGATTTGTGCTGGAAACAGTTGATAACACAGGGATGTTCCTGTTACTGCTGAGCAATGCTTACAAAGCATCAAAGTCTTTTCTGCCCTTCACATCGCCCTATCAGTGAGGAGGTTGGGGATGCACAACGAGTTATGAGGGGATACAGCCAGGACAACTGCCCCCAGCTGACCAAAGGGGTGCTCTGAACCACATGGCTTCATGCTCAGCAGTAAAACTAGGGTGGAGGTTGGCAGAGGGGAGCTGGTGCTTGGGAACTATCTGGGCATTGGTTGGTTGGTGGTGAGCCATTGTTTTTCATTTGTGTCACTAGTTTTTCTTGGGTTTTATTTCTCCCATATTTTTGTTATTATTAGTAGTATTAGTTTTATTAAATTATTGAATTAATTTAAATTTCAGTTATTAAATTTTGTTCATATCAACCTATGAATTTTCTCACTTTTACCTTTCCAGTTCTCTCCACCATCCCACCAGGAAAGAGTGAGTGAGTGGCTGTGAGGTGTCTAGTTGACAGCTGAGGTCAAACCATGACACCTATGAAAGACTGAATACATCACTCAGGTTATGCCACTTGATTGGAAAACTTTTACAGTTGCATTTTTATTCACATTTCAAGTTGATACTTCTCCCTTCCCCATTAATCCTGTATCTTATTTACCCTTTCGTTGTGCACTGGCTCTTTGGTGGTGGCACAGTTCCGGAGCTGGACAGATCTAAAGGTAATGTATGAGGAAGCATTTCAGAAGGGCAGAAACATCACAGAGGATCTCCTAGAAAGGTTTAAGATAAAAGAGATTAAATCATTAATTCTTGCTGTATACTCAAATTATTTTGAATATAGTTTCAGTGACAAAGCATAATTACATTTACTTACTGAAATTATTGAGCGTGTAGATATGCCTGTATAAGTCTCTAAGATTAAATTGTTTTTTATACTTACTGATTTCTGTCAGTTTGTGTGCATTGAAGCACAGATTTATATTCTAGAGAAACCTTAAGATTTCCTTTTGAAGAAACAGGAAACCATGTTCAGTGAGAACAGTTGTGGAGTTTTTTCATTTGATAGAACTTGTATGTAAGACTATCTTTCCTTGCAGAACTAGAATGTCAGCAGCTAAGGAACCAGTGATTTGAATAGTTTAGGTTGAAGGTTCTGTTCTGAGCTAAGGAGAAACAGAGCTTGGCTTTGATGGCTAAACTTGAGCTCAGTTTTGCTTTCAGAAATTATTTAACCCAGGTGAACAGACTTTTCAACCCAATAATACAGTGGGTTTCTGCAACGAGTAATCCTGGAAAGCAGAGATTATTTGAGAGTCTTTGTCGGTTCTTCTCTAGATTTTTTTTCTGATGTCAGCAAAGTATTTTTGTCCCTTTCTGAAGAAAACTATTTTATTTCGTCTCTAATTTTCTTGAAAGCAGATGTTCCTGCATGCCCAGTATTTTTCTTTATTACAAGGAGAAAATAGTTTTTCATAGAATTGATTTATTTATTGTTTTGTCATGTTCTTTGCAACCACAACCATAAGTTTCTCTACAGTACATAAGTGTATAATACAGTGTATTCTTCGTTATAGTAAATCAATTCCCTCTTCTGGTTTCTATCCAATATGCAAAGTAAATCATTGACAAAACTCTTAACTTTTGTGCACCCACAGTTTCTGGAATATAGCATTGTTTTTCGTATTGTGATGGAGAAGGTTTTTATATGACAACATGAAGATGTAAGATGCTGGGATAGGATTTTTTTTATTCTAACCACCATCATTTTATAGCCTTTTTTGTCCTTTTCTTCCCCTTAATGGAATACTTTAGCAATTGATAAAAAAAATAAAAAAGTATTAATAACAGCAGAGTCTATGAATGACACTTGTGCCTTAAAATGCGTGGATAGAGCAGAGTGGCTCTGTTGTTAAAATCTGTTATTTCAATTACTGTTTCTCCCTCCGAAGTGCTGTTTTGAGTTTCAGTGGCAATTAATCTTTTAGCTATATAAGTGTAAATTTGTTTGTGTTTCTTGGCTTTTTTTTAGTGGAATATGTCCCCTGATTGTTCTTGTTAGCTGGAGGGGTCCTTAGGATATTCTTGCACAGAATAATTGTTTCCCCCTTCTCTTCTTGTCTCTTAGTTTTATAAATTATTTAGAAACTAGGAAAGGAACTACTTTCCCTGAAGCTAAAGGCAGAGAAGAATTTTGGGTGAGCTGCTGCATCAGTTTTGTGCCTTATAGCCAAAGACTTTAAAAAGAAATAAAATTTGGTTTGGTTTGGTTTTGTCCAGAAAAAAACATTAACTGCGGACCATTTAGATCTACACTAGGTCTCTCATTAATGTAAGTTTTAAGGCTTAATGAAAAGATTCAGGAATTGAAAATCTTGTCCACTTCTCCAACTGTATCAGCTTACCTAATAAGAGAGCACCTCTCTGGATCTGTGAGGCCTTGGCTGCCTGTCTCTCTTCAATCAGGATAGTACAGATGGGTCAAACAAAGACACAGCAAATTCTTCAGATGGGTCAAATTTTTCCAATTGAAATGTTATGACCAAAACCCCACCAATCAGTTTCTTGCTTTTACAAAAATAAAAAGTTTAAAAACCCATGTAAAACTAATTAAAGAAAAAAATAAATGAAAAATAATAAATTTTTAAAAATGGTATAAACTATTCTGTTACCTGCAAGTGCTGTTTACAAGCTTATCTCATGACCTTATGATTGACTTACAATTAGCTTCAGCACTCTGAACTGATGCCCAGATGACGGGTTTTACACTTCATTATGCCAAAGATGTGCTTTGTACACATCTGCGTCCTACTGAGACATCACAGCTTGATACTCTTGTCAATTCTGCAGATACTTACCCAATTTATTCTGAATAAGTTATTTGCTGTAAGCAAATTGTTTATTCTGACTGATGTGAAAACTTCCTCTTTGACATAGGAAGAAATAAAAAAGCCATGTGAAATGAGATGTGTGCTGTTTAGGATTTTTGTGGACTCTCAGCAGTGATATATAAATGTTGAGTAGAGGTGACCATATAAAAGTAGATTCTTATTTAACTCAATGAAGATCATGATTTTGAAAAGAGAAGGAATCCGAGTCCCTGCAAATAGGATTGTTAATGCTTAGATTTATGAACAGATTAGTTTAGCCAAATACTTGTTATATTGGTAACATTTCTTAAAGTTCTGTCGTGTTTTGCTGTTTGCTTACCTAGTTTTTAATCATCATTTAAGTTATCTTGCACTTTTCAATCTACTATTTATAAATTAAGGTATATTTGAAATAGTTTTTCAAATTTATTTGAGAAATTACTAACAGATCATCTTTTTAAAATTTATTTTATTCTGAGGCAAGTCTAGTAGTAAGAACAAGGAAGGAGAAATCATGTGATTGTATTTAGTTAATTTTTTAGCTTTTTTCCCATATAAATAAATAATTAGCTGTACAAAAGCCCCAGAGTTTCACAAAAAAACTGATACATGCATCTGGACCCAGGTAACTCCAAGTGAAGCTGTGGAAACATATCTCACATGTCCCTGGAATAACAACAAAATTATGAAGCAGGATCTTCACACTACACTTATGCCAGCTGCAGGCTGTTAGGACTTTTGGCATAATTTTGCTAAACATGAAACCAGGTGAGCCCATCCGAGTCCAACATCAAGTTTGTTTCTAAAAGTAATTCACAAACAAAATGATGGTCATCCCTGTAATATAATTTACTAAGTCTCAAAAATGACTACTAGCAAGAATTACATCAGAAAGTTTTCCTTTTTCTGCATCTTTTGAACTATTACAGCCTGGCATACAAAGCAGGAATACATCTTTCTAATGACTGCTCTGCTTGGGTTTTCTGATTGCCTTGGCTGATAGCTTGGCATGTTTGTGAAAAGTTGGTCTTCCATACGCGAGGCATGCTTGGGAAAGTTACACAGGGGCTACGAAAGCATGATTTCTACTTTAAATACCTTTAGAAAGTTGACAAGAGTTAATTGACCATAGGGAGAAGCTGAGCTGGGAGAAGCAGGCTGGACCTTGATAGTTCCCCAATGTCAGTGAGAGAGGAGGGAGAAGCAAATGCAACCATGCATGGATTTCATTCACCTTATTAAAAAAGTATAATATGAAAAAGACCACCTGTACTGATATTGTTTCTTTATAGAGATGGAATCCCAGACCTCATTAAGCCTGAGGGACACAAAATAGAAAACTATAGCAAAACTGGATGAAAGCATCCTGAAAGCATTTATAATCAAAGTATGCAAATTTGAAAGGCCTCTTTTTTAAAAAAAAAAAAATCTAGTATTATTACCTTGCAAAGCTATGCAGTAGATCAGACACCTGACTGAATCTACTGTCCTCATTTGCTAGAGGGTTCAAAAACTTATTTTCTATTGTTTTATTTTACCTTCAAAATTAAAAAGTAACCATGACAACTCACTAACAGCTAAACAAAAAGCAGCATAGGAAATCTCCACCTCAGTCCAAGCCCTAAGGGCAAAACTAAAAAAGTGTTTCTGAAAACAAGTCTGTGAAGATTGGCGTGAGAACAGAAGTCATTTTAATTTGAGTTCTGGTGAGAAATTGTTCTAATGAGGAAAACTGTAATGATGGAGACATGTAATATTAAAACTGAATTAAAAAAAATGCAGGAAAGAAGGCATTCATTGGCAAAACAAGGGGAAGAGCAGCCTTTTAATAAACTATACAGGGTTTTTTTGTTTTCTTTCTTTGTTTTTTAACATGATTCCTGGAAACAAGTCTTACTGCTTCAGGGAAAAAAAAAGGAAAACAAACAATGTGGGATGATGCATTTTCAACTGATGGCTTTGTCCATTTTTGTTTTTTATTGTAAAAGCACCAGCTGATATTTGGGCTCTCAAATGGGTTGAATGGGACTGCATGACATTTTTTTGCAAATCCCAAATTGTCACACTCATCTGACTGTTCCCTGCTTAGAATTTCAGGAATTGACAAGATTAAGAGATCATCTCTGGAACTTCCCTAACCCCAGTCTTCTTATAACCTCACTCTTACCGTTGGCTCTTGTCCCTACTTGCCCTGCAATATTCACTGCAGACAATACTGTCTTGAGAGCAGTGATTTGTTCCTTCCAGTTGGCTGTAAAGTGCTCTAATGGGACTATATAAATAAAAGTAATTCGTTTTTCTGCCTCATTCGAGAGACTATAAGTAAGAACAACAGGTTACACAAGTCTAACTTTTATATAAATTACTTCTTTGGAAGGTTAATAGATTTTTAAAACCTCTGGGTTTGCCTCTTAAATGACAAGGAAAGACAGTAATACTTAAAACATAAAATTGCCTCAAATGTTTCAGATCAGAGAGACTTGGAAAGCTGTAGAAATGATAAATTGATTTATTCTGAATAAGCAGCATCAGTTGGTGTTGGATTTCTACTTTTAATTCAACATTGGAAATGATACAAGCCTATTCCATACCTCTTAAGAGGAATTGTACGGGTTCCAACCATCTGTTAAATTGAACACTGATGATGACTATGAACATGTGGGGCAGATCTTGTACAAGGGGGACAAAGCCCTGTGCATACACCTAGGCCCTAGAAACCTTCTTGAATCACAAGGGTGGATACTCAGAAGAACTGAAGGGTGTTCTTTTTCAATGGAGTGTCACTCACTGCGAAGTTCAATGGCAATGATTTGCTCTGATTCTTCTGTATCAGATACAGTATATCCTGTTTCTAAAACACTAAAGTGCTGAAAAAGGTCCAGATAGTTATGTCTTTTCAATATATGCTTTAATATGTTAGTACTTTTCTAGCAGTAATTTCCCCTGCCAGACATTTCTGTCTTGGTGATAGTTTGAAATCCAGGGGAAGGCAGTAAATCTCTTGAAGAGAGAAGTTTTGATTACTAACAAAATCTAAAGAGAACAAGACATAGCAGTATATGTGACAAAACTGGAAAAAAACAAACATAAACTATTTCAAACAGGAAACTTCTCAAGGGTCCTTCTGCTTGAGGCCCTGTTCCCAAATAACAGATCTTGTTGCCTTACTGTTTCTGCTGCTTTTCAGACAGTATGCCACTGTTTGTCATCTACTTGGCTTGTAAGGAAGAAATTCTGTCCCAGTTGAAACTGATAATGGTTTTGTCATTGACTTGAGTGGCTAAAATGTCACAGAAAACTGCTTGGTATAAGGACTTGTTAGCATTTATATACGGTTCCTCTGATTACTTTTCTGATCTTCTATTACAGTAAAAATTATTCTTGCACATACTCTGTTCAGGAACAGAGACCTGGAGGGGCCTTTACACAAGGAACGCCTCAAGTACACTGTGTGTTTTCCTTTTAGAGCCTACTGTCTCGCTCAGGCAATGTGAAGCTGTGTTATTAAGAGCATCAAGACAGAAGCTGCTTTAAAGCACCAATGCTGAGGCAGAGCAAGGGCTGCACTCAAATAGTGAGTTGTTGTTTTAGCATACAAGGTCACATTAGCAAATTAAAACAAGGATGCTTTGCAAAAGTAATTTTTTCTTCTGTGTTTGGGAAAATGCAATTTATTGGAACATATATTCCCTCCAAATGCTTGGAGAGCTTCTGTTGTTAAGGCATCTAGAGTAACCAACTGAGAACTAATTCATGTTTAAGTTAGTCAAGTGCACATTTAGATTTATTTCGATACTGTTCTGAATGAGTGGTAAAACCTGATAAGAAGATGATCCCTCTGTCATTCCTATCTATAACCCCTTCTTCCCCAATCTGCAAAAAACATTATTTTTTTGGTCATTTTCAAACTTCCCTTATGAAGGACTTCAAATGCACTTCACAGTCCACTGAACAATGTTGTTGGAAAATTGATTAAAAACTGTAATTATTGTAGCAAGAACATAATCATGATTGATAGGCTCAAGCCAAGTAATCAAGGAGAAGGGGAGGAATCTCAGCCTAAAATTTACTTTTGCTCTAGCAAAATATAATTGAACAAAATACTGTATTTTCTGAAAATTAGATGGGGGTTTCTTACTGGTGTTTATACCACACACAAAAAAGAGAGAAAAACACAAATACAGCAGCTCTAATAAATCCCAAGCCTCTTGAAAATTATGTGGGTTTCCATTACCTGAAGTTAATATTAAAAAGGACAGATTCTAGTTGGAATAAACCAAAGAATCTAGTTCTAAATGTGCTATCCCACAAGGATGAGGGTAAAATGTACACTTAATCCTTTTAATAGTTTTTCTTTTGTAAAGTCCAGTTCTAATAACTCTTCTATTTTAATATTTGTCTTCTCTCATCACAGTCTTGATGATCAGCTTTTACCTCTAAAATGCTGATGCTTTTATGGCTTACATGTTTTTAATTCTTAATGAAAATTTTGTACCTCACTTTATTTACCAAAGAAAATTCAAAAATAACTTCACCAATAGATGTCTTTTTCTGTCCTAATTGCGTTTCTTAGAGTGATTGGAATCTCATTGTTAGTTCAGCTCTACCTTCAGTGACACAGCTGTGATTTGTTGCATTCTCACTTGATTTTTCTAGAAGCATTATCTCCCCCCTGATTTTTCTAACAGTCTCACAGCCTCACCTCCCATCTCTTTAATAGGTTCAGGTTTGTGTGCTAAGCACTTTCTGCCACAGTGCTAGTAGTTCAGCTAGCATATTTCAGTTTTACAGGCTAAGGCAAAACAAACAATTTGTCAACTCAGTTGAAAGATTCAATTGAGGACTGACTGAAGCAGGAAGCTTGCTTTTTAAAAAATCATGGATCATGCTGCTTATTAGGTAGGGTTTCTTTTTTTAATATAAAATGCAACATTTTAATTTTACCTAATCTTCACTTTTAATATTGCTTATACATGATGAACTCTACCTTTTCAAAGAACTGTTGAAAGGGTTAATCATGGTTTTGCATGTAGATTACCTCTCAGCTTCTCAGGCACTTAACTTACATCTGGCTCTCACAGTCCAGTTGCCTTTCCTTCACTTCCTTCAGTGCAGGTCTGTGCAATGACAAGAATGGGCTTTTATGAAGCTTAAAGCATCAGGGCTTAACATTCTTGTGGCAGTATAGATGAAACGTGTATATCTGAAATGTGAAAGCTTCCCACTCCAAATCTCAAATCCATTAATGATGACAGCACTTTTTGATTACAGACTTGCTTCCTAGATTTAGAATAGACATTTTGGTGTTCAAAGCTCAAAGAAGGTCTTATCTTTCAGGACCACCTTACAGAGAAATCAGTGTCTGGATTTTTTTTAAGCTTTTCCTTTAAAACGAAACCAAACAAACACAAAACCAACAAAATCTCCACAAAATCTACAGTTAATTGCAGAGTCCAAATGTGCCTTTAAACTGTTGTGCCTATTAGAGATATTTGTCAGCTGAGATTCAGCCGATGTCAGCAGTCACTGCAATTATGGGCTAATTTAATTTAATTAAGAAAGAGTGCAAGATGCTTAATTTAAGGCTAGTCACCTCACATTTGATGTATCTAAACATTTTTTTCATGGATGTTTACTGTATGTCAGTTGACCTACAGTAATTTGGTAATATTATTCATGCTGAAAACACAAATCTACTTTTTGGTGAAGTAGAAGTTAACGTGATTGGAAGTGATACAGCTCGATCCTAGGCTGACTAGAATTATATTTCAGAGAGTTAACAAAGCAAATTGATAAGTTCATTTTGTCCAAGCTGCTTCTATAATTATACCAGATGATGTGTTTCATGCTTGCAGTACATGAATGGGGACAATTATTCTATCTGAGAAGCCAGAATGATTAGATCTGTTGATAGGCCCTTCATGGTCCTTAATGTAATTGATCACAGTACTCGCTCCAGAATATGTAATCTCTAATCCTTTAAAAAACGTTATGTTTAGGAGTGAAACAATAGAAGTTGGTTGTTTGGTTTTGGCTTTTTTTGCATGAAGAAGATAACTAGGAAAACCTTTAATATGAACTTCCCCATTTCAGGTGAGCTTAATGAAACCCAGTGAGATCAAATAGGATGTACAATAGTCTGGTAGGGAAAGCCAGGAGTGTAGCAGGACACTAACTGAAATACACAGGTTGTTTGAAACTGGTCAAAGAAGAGCTAGTGGTTCCTAGTGAAATACATCAGTAGGAGTGGGAATAGGATACATCAAGGACAGAGGAAGTCACATGAGAATGTATTAAAAAACATAAGAAAAATGACCTTTCTACCATATCTGCTTTTCAGTCCAGTGTTGTAATAAGGATTAGATGTGTAAACGTTTTGAAAGCTAGCTGTCTATTACAGGATAAATTAACCCCACATCCATTGTATCCTATTGCAATATCCACATATTACACTTTCATATCTAGAAAAATCATAGGGCCCCACTACAGGCTCAGGCGCAGAATCAAACACTAAGACTTCAGGTTTTTCTTGTTATTTATCAAGTCATTTATTCCTCATAAAAGGTAATAATTATGAAGAGCAATAGTTAAGTTTTTGTTAAAGCAAGCTTAAGAAGGAAACCATGCTAAGGAATGAGTATTAGTAAATAGACTGGTTTTATTTCCAAGCAAGCCACTAAAAAAAAACTCCACAAACTTAGCAGCATCTGTTGTTCACTACAGATGAATCAGTGATGACAAACATATGCCAAACTATTTGAATAGCTACAAGCTCTGTGTTTGATTCTGTACTTGCTAATCCTTGTTTCATAATGCCTGCATAGAGATGAAAAGGGAAATTACTAGTTTTAATTGCCTTTTTACAGTGGGTTAGAGGCACTAATTTTACTAGTCACTGCATCTTGCAACATTTAGGTCACAAGAGAGGTTCCTGTTTTTGTTGTGTTTGGACTCAGGATAGTTTTGACTGAAGCTGGACATTCAGAGATGGAATGCTCACTATCTTTGGTGCTAGCTAAATACATTCTGGAGGTGGAACTTTACAACAGAGGCGAGTCTGTCAAAATTAACCTTAAGGGAAAGTGCTTGCATCACGGTGAGAGCAGATCTGTTTTTACCCACAGGTCTATTCCTCTTCTGTGATTTAATGGTATGTGACTTCAATTCTCTATAAAAAAATGCAATGGCATACAGTTCAGAGGAGTAACGCTGGATTTAATTTTATTTTAAACTTATTTGTACTTAGGACTTTCCACATAATCAATTAATCTTAAGACTAATTTATGAATGTTAATTCTGAACAGAGAATGGATTTTTTTTTTCTACTTGCAGGGTTGTATCTCAGTGATACCTCTAGCACTGATGTTTAACAGCCTCACTTCTGTCTCCAGCTTGGAGGACACCAAGCAGGTAATTTTTAATAGCAAGAGAGCTGAGATGAAGCACTGCTGTCCCCAGAAAAAAAGCGTGCAACATCCCAGTGTTTTCTAATACAGATAGGATTTGTTTTCAAAAGAGTTAACTATTCTATATCTTTCCTAATCCTAGTCACCCAATATTCTCTAGTTGTGTTGTGGCACATATGAGATACCGAGATTTCATTTTTTAACATTTAATTTAGCCTTTAACATTACTGAGAAACATTTTCATGCTTTATGTTTAGTGTATTATTAAACTGTTCTTGCTCCTTTCATAGATTTTTTTCTAAGTGCTCTTGACTTTGACAGAATTATTCGATTGGTTGAGAGGCGTCCATTTCTAAGATGTTACATTTTGAAAATATTCTCAATTTAAAATTGCTCAGTAAATATGTTTCTTTAAGAAGTTTATGTTCTATTACTTTAAAATACCAAGATTACAAATCATTAAGCTGTTCCATGTCATTGTAGTTAATTGATTTCAAACATTTAAGAACATGATTTACTCCTACTACTGCTTCAGAAGCCTGTAACAGAAGAGTCTAAATCATTATTTTGACAGAGTAAATTTTATTCTTTCTTTGTGAGTAACCTGTCTTTGAGCTTCCAAATTTAACAGTTTGATTACATCTTTCATTGTTGCTACATTGTTTTTAAGGTGACAGACAAAGTTGAAAGAATTGCATTTCCCCAGAACAAGTGAGCTTACCTAACCAAAGACTGTCAAATACTGACAGGAATATAAAGCAAGGGAAAGAGAGAAGAGGAAAAAATACCTGATGCACAGGTGCATAAAAGAAACAAGAAAAGTGCTCCACAAAATGTAGAAACCAAAATGGTTTACCTACAGTCAGGTAGAAAAACAGCTTTATCAACTGCCATGCATACAGTTTAGCTTTCTTGTATCATTAATGGTTTTGCATAAGCAAACATATTTACCTGTTCAAACAGATGTTTCCTTGCACACTTTTGGATCACATACTACTGTGATCAGTATGATGAGGAATAACAGTCTGAACAGAAACAGCACTTAAGGAAGAAGAGTATAAACTAGCTGATTTTGGGAAGAATTGGCTGAAAATACAAGGATGTGGATAAAGTTTGATTTCTCTTTTAGTGAGATGAGGCTTACCTGATGTCTGTCTGTCTATTTCACTCCTACCAACTTGTGATCTCTCTTGGCCAAATTTTACCAAGATCAACGTACATTTAGGAATCCTGTTAGTAGCCAGAAAATAGGCAGCTGGATACAGGAAAAAAGACTCTGTTATTGTGCTTTCCTCCATCCTCCCCCTCCCTCGGTCATTGTGGAAGAGAAATGCTGAAAGCAAATCCAGATTGGAAAGTGAGAACCTCAATGTTGGAAAACAGGAGCTTACACCTTTTCAGACATCAGGGGATCTGACCGTTAGACACAGCCCAAAGGAAACCAGGCCTCATTAGTTCTGCAGCCCACAGACCTGTTTTTCTAATGTACAGAGGTTCAGTTGTGCTAGCAATTTTTTTATCTATTTTTTTTTAGAATTCAAATCTGGTTGCATAGTTTTGGGGTATATGACATAAAATATTTTGGACCCTGTTTCCAACAGTGAAGGAAAATTTCACTCAGTTAAATTGTTGTGTATTTTATATTTTTAAAACTACAGTTCTCTGTATGACAAGCTGGCAGTCTGCTCATTCAGGGTGTGTTCCATAGATTTAAATGTCACATTAAAAGCTCTGATGTAAAGAAAGATTTAAAACACCACTCACCATTTTATTAATACTGGTGTATTTCTTAAAACCTTTTCCTGAGGCTATCAGAATATTTTAATGTCTCATCACTCCTGCAACATACAGAAGGGTCATAAAGTGATAGTTTTCCCATGACAGAAATGCCTTTGAAGCAAAACAAAGCAGTATTTAACACTTCAGAGCAACTGAAGCTGAAAGGCGTTTGCAAAAGTCAATGAGAAACAGTACTAAACCCAACAGCATCTGCCAGAGGAATGTGGGCCAGGAAGATGCAATTATGTGTCTAAAAATTTTGAAAGATAATGAGGTTAGTCCCCTTCTCTTATACCAAAGATCCACAAAGTTTTTAGAAACCACAGCTCAGAAAACACTCTGTCTTAATTCTTCTCAGAGAGAATCCCTGTGAAGTTTCCTGCTTGGTAGTGCTGTGTTCAAGGCTCTGTGCAGTAGTTGCTTGCTTAGTGTTACCCACTTCCTATTGCAATATGGGATTCCTGGAGATTCAGGAGGTCATGAGATCAGTGTAGAATGCTATAACAAAAATCTTCCAAGAAGTAAAACTCTATTTTGAAGCTGACATCAGGGAACAAATTGTCCAAAGCACTGAACTGGGAACTGGCCACCCAGTAATAGAGTATTTTGACATTCTATCTTTCATCTTAATGTATCTAGAATTACTTAGAATCATAACAAGCAGGGATCTCCTTATTTTATGCAACTACTTGTGAGGTGCAAACATATAGACACAATGGGGGCATGCACCCTTGTTATTTAGTATTGTGTTTATTACATATAGCTTTAAGCATTGGCAATACTACTGTGTTATCTGTGATTTTATTATTTTTTTTTAAATTTAACTTTGTTTACAATTGTATCTGAATACGTTCTGGAAGTTCATAAACTGCAGGCTGAAAAACTGACCTGTAGTTCATTTTTATTTTCTTCCTAAGGGAAAAGAGAGTATGAATAAATATGAATGACTTAAATTTATAATTCAAGTCTGCTTTATAGTTTTTGTTCTACTAGGATTTTTAAATGTTATAGTTAACACAGGTGTCCTATTGTTTGCTAGTGCTGGACATCTTTGGCACAAAAAGATGTAAAATAGCATCTTAGAGTGGAAGCCAGTGAGGGCCTTAGCTCATACGGAAATCTGTTAAAGAATTTCAGACCAGCTAGTGTAAAAATGCTATCTAATGGTTGGGTAAGATTTATGCTGACTTTGAAGCACTCTGTTGTGCCAGAAGAGCAAACCTGTATATCATGATTTTTATCAAGGGGTTTACGTAAACATTTTGTATGTTAGACATAGATATCTGAAAACTTATGAATATTGGCTGCTCTGACCTGAAACTTGACATTTTCCACTGAAGAAAACCAAGGATAACTTTAGCTTTTGCTACTCTTTGGTTCTTAGAAGATGATGCATGTTCAGCATTAGTAAACATTTCCATAAGGGGTGCTGATATCACCACCAGAAGGACAAAGGAATATTATGTTGCTGTTCAGACGTGGCATGATAGCAGCATGTGGCAATCAGCCTTTTTGATAACATAAAAATCATTGATGTTTTCTGCAGTTTCAGAGCTGGAAAAAGTGCACTGCTTTTGTTAGATATCTTGTCTCATCATGGATCTGATTTGTGATACACTCAGTTCTGACTACTGCTTCCAGATCAAACCTGGGCTGTGATAGTCTGAGCATACAGTGAGTTAAAAATTAATTCCATTTGTAAGTGAAATTCAGTAAGATGGGACATGGTTTAGTAAAGCTAATATTGAGCCTTTATCAGTCACTGGTAATTTCTCACTTGTATGTGCTGTGTAATCGAATGAGCATTCAGCTTATGGTCTGATTACTTAGCAGAGTCTTTTCAAGAAGAAAAGAGACGGAAGCCCTGCTGACCACCAGCACTTAGCTTTTGAGGCCTTAGGAGAGCATACGTAAATACTTTTAATGGCTTTAGTGTGTTTTCATTAGGGAGCATC
The DNA here is from genome assembly GCA_035584735.1 of Pseudotriccus pelzelni. Lineage (NCBI taxonomy): Eukaryota > Metazoa > Chordata > Aves > Passeriformes > Tyrannidae > Pseudotriccus > Pseudotriccus pelzelni. The sequence goes on from JAWMRA010000041.1 coordinate 39,388,026, forward strand.
AAAACCAGCCTAAGCAGGATGAGCCAGAGAAAGCAGCGGAGGCTTTGTCTGCACAGACGGGTGCAGACTGTCACACGTTTGATCTGCTTGCACACTGAGCTGTCTGAATGGAAGCCAGCTCTGGCCTGGAAACCATAAAGACATGTTAATGCATTGCCATGCTGGAGCTCATAAGCCTTACCAATTCTAGGGCTACTTTTGTTTCAGTAACCTCTCTATAATTGTTTTTTTTTGATGTTGCTCCCATGGTTTGTTCCAACTACTAAATAAAATACTCCGTTTTAACAGGACTACAAATCACATTCTCAGAGGAAGAAAGCATGAAGTGTTTTAAATGCTACTGGACCTGAAAGCTGATTTGTAGTTATTATTTGAAAATTTTTATCTGTTTCTGACTCTACAGACAAAAAACCCCAAAATTTAACACAAGACCCAGGTCTGATAGAAGCATACAAAAGTGACATAAACGTAGCAACTATGACAGTTGTTGTAGTAAACTACTAGTGATCATAGATAGTTTTCTTTTTGAAGTACCTGGAGGGATTGTAGCACTGTGTGACATAGCTGCAGGCTCTAGTTTAATGCTCTGGATTAATAGCAGGCATAACTTGGAGCAGCCACCAGTCATCCAAAAATTCTGTACCCTGTCACAGTGATTCCTCAGTGTTCCTCTGTGCCCAGGGTAGAGATGGTAGGGAGGGAAGACACTGAGCATAGAAGCTTGAGGTTTCTTCATAAGGAGGCAATGTTAAGTTTCGTTAAAAAAAAAAAAAAAAAAAAAAAAATAAAAAATAAAAAAAAAAAAAGAAAAA
>JAWMRA010000041.1:39394167-39521689 GCA_035584735.1 Pseudotriccus pelzelni
CGTTCTAGGAGACGCAGGTGGTGGCGGTAAATGACCCATGATTCTGATCCATAAAGAAGAGTAGACAGTACAATGGCCTTGTAAACGCTGATCTTTGTGCTTTTCTTCAGGTGTTTGTTTTGCCAAACTCTTTTATGGAGTTTGCCATTGGGAGGCTGCCAAATACCCAAAGTGTGGTGCAGGGAAATGCAGAGAACAACCTGCACCTGGTGCTTTGTGAATGAGCATCCATTCCATGATGCTATGGGGAAGTTCTTTCTTATTCTCATTGTTGAGCCACAGACTGAATTTTGGTCTTGTGCCCTTTCTTACAAGGAACTGTGTGGTGCTCATGCTAATTGGGTAAAGGAAGATGAACATACAATGCTGGTACCAAGCCCTTAAAATTGACTTCTTTCTTGGGAGACAAGTGTGTGAGCAGGGGAAATACTGGGCACCACTCAACTGCAGGCTCTTAAACAAGATGGAGTATGGATCTGTAGCAGTGAGTCCAGAGGAGGGCCACGAAGATGACCAGAGGGCTGGAGCACCTCTCCTTATGAAGTCAGGCCAAGAGAGCTGGGATTGTTCAGCCTGGCGAAGAGAATCCTCGGGGGAGACCTTATAGCACCTTCCAGTGCCTAAAGGGGACCTACTAGAAAGCTGGAGAGGGACTATTCACAAAGGTAAATAGTGGCAGATGGGTAGTGACAGGGCAAGGGGGAATGGCTTTAAACTGAAAGAGGGTAAGTTTATGCTATATATTAGGAAGAAATTCTTTACTGTGAGGGTGGTGAGGCACTGGAATGGATTGCCCAGAGAAGATGTGGATGCCTCATCTCTGAATATGTTCAAGGCCAGGTTGGATGGGGCTTTGAACAACCTGGTCTAGTGCAAAGTCTCCCTGCCCATGACAAAGGAATGGAACTAAATGATCTTTAAGGTCCCTTCAGACACGAAACATTCTATGGTTCTGTGATTTTGTGAACATCAGATCCAAAATGAGGTTGCCAAAGAAGATTTGGTTTGGGGGTTTTGGGGTGTGTTTGTTTGTTTGTTTGAGCAGGATCATGGACCCTCACTTAAAATGTCACCTTTTTTTTCTTAGCAGTAATTTGAATGTTTTAAGTCAGCAATGTGGATAATAGAAGACCCTGGCAAAGACACCAAAGTAACTTTTCCTGTTGTGTATTTGAGACGTACAGTCTGTCAACAGCTCTAACACTTCTTCTCCCTGATGGGTTTTCCTCCCTGCCCCCAGCATGGGTTGTAACATCCAGGCTGCACTTCTGCACCTCCTCAGCAGTGCCAGGCTCGATGCCAGCAGTTTGCCACCATGCTCAGCAGCAGGGAATCAATCCTTAGAAAATCAGAGGGCTTTAAAGTGCTGACAAGGATGGACCCTGCCATCTCCTCTCCCTACTGAAAATTAGCCCTAAAATATATTTAAGGACAAGTACAAATTTCTTTCAGAACAGTGCTGTAGGCCCAGACGAAGTCACTGTTTTCCAGAGTACAGACAGGGGTTTTAAACAAGCAAACAACAGAAACACATGGATAAGCTGAAGATTTACACAACAGGGATGGGATTTTTGTCTACTAAACTGTTTCTTTAGTCTGTTCTTCTGGCCAGGCACCACAGTCCCACAAACAATTAGTGAATCCATGTGTTACATGCGGTTTCTATATACAAAATAACACTCTATATGAAGTCACTGGCTGTTGTTGATTGCAAAAGCTGAGGGAAAAAACAAACAGAGAAAAGCAAATATTACCATCCAACTTAATTTTTTATCCCAGCTTATTCTGGTATACATAATTATGTTTTCCATCCACCCTCTCTATGATCCCTTAGCACTTAATTTAAATCTTTTTTTCTCCATGGGATGAAAACAATTTTCTTTCCCATCACCTCCAGCTGTCTCCTTTTCTTTTCCTTTCTCTCCTCATCTTGCGCTCAAGACTTACATCTACTTGACCACTTGTTAATTTCTTTTATTTATAGCTTTGGAGTACTGGGCTAGTAAGCGACCGTGTTGTCACCATGGTGTCCCTGAGCCCCAGCAGTGAGAGCTCCAGGAGCAGAGGATGCTCTTATGGCCCTTACAATGATCAGCAATAAACTGCTCATCCTTGTACACCAAAAATCCCACAATCCAGTTGCCTGTCTCATTAAGTCTTCAATCACTGGCAATTGTGACATCATTTAAATGACTTATTTTCTGGACTGTCATTAAAGTGACACAGTTTCTGTGTTTTCTGAATTATTGTTTCACAGTATACATACATGACTGATGAGAGCAAATGAAAGTAATGGCACTGAAGGTTTTCAGAAAGCTTCTAAATTAACCACTCGATCATTTTGATCTGTATTGAGATCTGAAAAACAACAAATGGGCAACAAAGACCATCAAGAGTACAAAATTACTTCTGCACAAGGAACAGAAAAGTTAGCAGTCATCAGTCTGGAAAAAACATATTTGATGGAGGGGAGGGGAAATAATACAGATTTACAGATTCCTTAGTGGCATTCAGAGACTCAACTGATATTGCAGTCTCTTTCACCAAGTATAATGTGGAGTTTATTTGGTGCTCAAGAAAGGCCTGAATAAGTTCAAAGGAAAAAAATATCGGGAGTAATGATGTACACAGTAACCCCATCAAGATCACTATGTCCGTGACTTGAAAATGATTGGAGGTTGTGAGTGTTATGGGGAAGAGTTATTTTCATTTGCTCTTATAATCATCCCTAGATAATCATATATGGCTCCTGCTGAGAGCATGGTGCCAGCCTAGATGGGACTTAAACTGGCACACTATTCTTTCTTTCTATTGTCTTTTTATTTAAAGGAGTAAATATGAGAGAATACGAAGTTATAGAAGACAGAAAAATGAAACATTGTTTCACTATAAATGCTGAAATAGAAAGAAGTAGGAAAAAAAAGTAGAAAGAAGCACCTCTCCAGTACAAAAAAAAATTCTGGCCCATGGAATGCCAACATTGCTAAAATTAAATGGATAAGAGAGGTTTCATGATTTTTTTCTAATGTAACAGCTTATCCTTTCCTCTTCTATTTCCGAAATATATCTGAATTTCCTCCTGTTGTTTTTTGTCATCTCTCTGCAGGACTGTGATAGAGTGCCACAACAGTCTCCCTCTTATCCTGATGAACTAGATACACAATTTTCATAGAAATGTAATGGTTTCCTTTTGGTATGTGATTTGAATGTGTAGAAAACAATACTGCAAGGTTGGTGTCCATCCTGCTCCCCCCCCCAACCTCTATAACTATATCGCTATAATTTTGTTCCTTTAAATTATTTATATGTACTTCTGATAATAACTTTTAAATCTGTAGAATAACTACCAAATATTTAGAAAAATGCAACTGTTATAAATGCAATTAAATCACGGGTGAATTTCAAATGTATGTTTAGTGTTTCTTAGTTAGTAAATGTGCATTTTAGTGAAAGTCAAATGAGTGAAACAGATGATGTAATCGCTGAATAAGACAATCCTTTCCAAATAATCTTTGGTCTAACACTTTAAAATAATTGGCTTAAATTGCATGAATTCAATTCTATTGGGTGCCTAATATAATTTTGTTTCACATTTAGGAATTAATACATTTTGTACCAGGTGTGAATAAAGACAATATAAATAATATAAATATACATATAAACTTGTAGTTACATCTCTGCTTTCACCAGAAGTGTTACATATTACTAATTAATGAGTGATGAGAATGGCACTGTCAGGTTGAATGGCTGAGGTTTTCACAGGATGGAGGTAACACAGGACAGGCAGTTAATGAGCTGATCCTGTAGACTCCTACAGCTTCTGGAGGTATGTTCACTGAATGAGTCCTCAGGCATTTTAAGGAACAAGGCCAGTTGAGATTAGTCCCAAATGGGCCCTGTGTACTTAGTTCCACATCTGTAACTCAACTGCAGGCCGAAAAAGCTTTGCATAAATCCAGTTATTGTTTGTGTGTGTACAATGCGATGAAACAATTCAGACACTTAGGAAGTATTAATTCTTGCAGTCTAAAAGAAGGCCCAATTACCTTGCTGCTCTTGTCAGAAGGCTGTGAGGAATGAGAGGTTCTAGCAAGGAATAAGGTGTTTTTAAGATGTTGTGGTGTTAATTGCTAAAGTGAGTGTGAGCCAGTCTGCTGTTCTGTGATTACAGTTTTATCTCCACAAGGTAATTGTTGGGGCACATGTCAGCATTTGTATGTGTAACTGAGCATCAAAAATGTGTAAATGTAATTGGTCCTTACAATTATTGCAAGTGCAGGATTGTGCCCATAAAACTAGAGTCCATCAAAAACACCTAGTTCAGCAAAAAAATAGTTATATGAAATAAAGAAAAACTTGTAAACGACAACATTTCAGGGTTCCTAGAAGGTAGTTTAGTGAAATAATGCTGGACTTTCAATGTCAGTCCCTACATGGTACAGTTGAAGATGGGGCAAGTTTAAAGAAATTTAAAAACTACAGCGCTGTCATATTTATGATGTGTTTCTTTCAATAGAAAAACAGAATTAGCCACATTTTTCCCTCAAATAGCTAGACTCTTTTTATATCATCTATAGTCTTGCATAATACTTTCTGACAAAAAGTATAAATCCAACAGCTATTGTGTTTATCCATATGCAGGTGCTCTGCTAGACTTGGGACTGAGTAGCTAACGGTCAAAGGAATACACATTGAGAATTTATTCTTTATTCGATGAACAATACTCATAAAAAGCAAGCAAAAAAACACAACAACCCCGAAAAAATCATAAAGAACTATGTTTCATTTTGTCTATTTAAAAATTAATTGGTTTAGGGTTTGCCTCAGAATCACTTGCTGCTTCAAAATGGTATTTCAAGAGTAAATGACCCAATGTTGTTTTAAAATTAATAGTGAGAAGGAAAAGCTAGCAAACTTTCAGACCCAAAGGAGTTACTTCTTGGGTAAAATAAAGAATCTTGCTAAATCCAAATGAATATGTTGCATGTTTACAGCCCTGGGGCTTCCCCACCGGGCACTGAGGCAGATGTTCTCAGACTAGGGCTGCTGCCACTGGAGAGTTCTGACCCCACAAGTGGCCACTGGTCCCACAATACAGCTTGAGACAGCACTCAGTACTGAGAAACAGCAAACAATGGATGTTGAATGATGTCACCTTTCTGAGAAAAACTGGTCAGGAATCTTTGAGTAACTAGCTTTCTCTCAAAAAATTTATAAGTTGTCAAAACTAATATTTCTGCTGGAATTGTATGTTTGATGAAAAAAAAAAAAGTCTGTAGTTTCTTTTCAAGGCAACTTCCTGAAAAGCCCAGTGGTTAGGCAGGATGTGAGAGACCTAGATTAAAATCCTTCTTTAGTCTTATTCTTTTCAGCCCAAAGAAGATTTAATTATTTATGGAAAGCAGGACAGTTCAAACAAATTAATTTGAAAGGCTTGAATTAAGGCCAAGGACCAGAGCCTGGATTTCATACAAGACAGTCTACTATTTATAGGTTGGGGGGGAGGGGGGGAGGGGGGAAGGGATTTAATGCAGATCAGGAACTTCTGAAATCTTTCCTTTCTCTTGTAAGAACCAAATCCAATTTTGTTTTTTATCTGGCCAAAGTCCTGGTCTAAGTGGAACTGTGCTGGAATAAACATCTAAATCAGAGATTTCAGTATGGTATTACTAGAATGAAACATTTTTAAAGTGTCTAAGAATGGAATATAGCAGGGCAGAAAGGAGAATGTTTTCAGAAAAGAGAGGATCGTCAGTAATTTATTTCAAAATAACTTTGCTTCATAGATCACAAAACACTGTGGATGAAAAAGAGTTAAATATACCTTTATAAACTTTCAGCTGGGCAAGCAGTACATCTATTAGTGTAGCCAGATTGTATTTCTTTTTTTTTTCTCAATACTTTTGTAACTTATTTCAGCTTAAATCAATACTTCTCTGGGAAAATAAATTAACTATTTCCACTGTGACAAGTTTATTTGTGCAGAGTAGAAAACAACATTTGATTGTACCCCTGTGGTGATTCTAAAGATATAATCCACGTATATATATTATATATTTATATTATATATTTATTATACTTTCTTCTACCTAAAAAAATATTAAGGGAGGGAAGAAGGGGGAGAGAAAGAGAGGTGGATGGGGAAGGGAAAGAGAGAGGCAGGGAAATAGAATGAGAGAGGAAAAATAAGAGCTTAGTCTATTGAAGTACATAAAAAAAAATTGAAAAGCACATTAAAAATATCAGTAATCAGCACAATTTCAGGATAGTCTTAGAAGATCTAACAACAGCAGAAGGATGAGAAGATAAATAACCCAGGAAAACCATGGGAGAGAAAACTTTGGATATGGCAGCTGCAACTAGAGAAGTCCTGTAAGATCTTCTTTTACAGCCCTGGTGTTGTAAGCAGGAAGTTTACAATAGTAATAAGGAAATAATTTTTGGTTTATTTTTAGAAGAAATAACTTGCAAAGTGAGAATTAAATGTACTTAGAAAAGATGGCATTACAAACAATGCCATGTGTGTGTATTACAGTCCAGGAGCGGGGAAGGGAATATATTCTGCCATGCCACTAAGCTGACAGTGGTCATGTTTAGCTGCACACTGATCATCTTTCCTGGCTGACCTTACAAGCTTGCCACAGAAATGCTGAGTAAATAACTGCAAGTTTAGATTTTCACTCAGCATAGAAAGCAGGCAGATGCTTGATTAAAATTCTTCAGTCAGTCTTCTCTGCTGTGATATATGAGCTATAAGTAAAGTCAAAGCACTGAAACACATCATTGTGAGAATTTGTCAGTTAATAGGAAAATGTTGATTCAGTGGAAAACTACATAACATGAAGCAGCCTGTGTAGACAGCACAGCCATAAACCTTACTGCTTTGACTTGATAGTCTTAGTCAAAGAGAAAATTTGAGACAGACACAACCTTTTGTCTTTACTTACATAGGCTCTTTTTACAGCAGTGTGTTGATAATTTCTTGTGGGCTCATTATTTTATCAAATTTCATTGGCCTCATGAATTGTATTCAGAATCCTGACTGCTTTAATTTAGGTAATATGCACTGCTTTATTTGTATTGAAAGGATCGGTGTTAACATAACCAATATCATGACCCCAGAAGTGACATCAATACTCTTCAATTATCTTTAATGTAAGGCTTCTGGCGTTACATTTACCTGGACCAAATAAATGTGTCTTATTCACATCACATCTACAGACTTTTAATTTGTTCACCGTAACATTATGGCTTCAATCGTGCAAAAAACAAATTATTATTTCATACAAACTCTTGAAAAACCCATGGTGACCAGTATATTCTGGCAACTCATACCTTGAGGACCCTCTCCTCTCTCCCTCTGTCATTCTGCTAGTATTTTTATTGTCCCTTAAATGAATTGAACTAATATACTCTTCATACTAATGTATGGATTTTATTTGCAGGGAGAAGAGGTTAATTCTGTTGTTCACATTCACAGAATCACAGAATACTCTGAGTTGGAAGGGACCCACAAGGATCATCAAGTCCAGCTCTTAAGTGAATGACCCATTGAACCTGTCACCTTGGTATTATTAGCACTAAGTTTTAACCAATTATCCACTCTGCAGCCTTTGTGCCACCTGTACTTTCGTAGTTCACATTACAGAAAGTCTGAGTGAGCAAGATTTGTTTGTATGTCAGTAAAACTATTTGAAGCTTGATAATGAATGTGAATATTTCTAGAAGCTCTTGTGAAAGGGCAATTTCTGCTACATATTCATCAGCTATTTCCTATTGTTTTGCATCAAAGCAGGTGTAGGAGGTGCAGTATATGCTCATAGGCACTAAGATGTATATTTCTATCAGTCAAAGCAGTGATGTGATAAACTTCTACTGTCAGTTTGGTCTACTGACACTCAAAAAATTCTTACATCAGCATTCAGATTTGTGTTATTACTGATATGAAATGTAACAGATTACATTGATCTGCCACAATTTGTCATATAGAAACTGCATTTTCTAAGTGCCTTTAGCACTTTACTGAAGGCAAGCAAAATAAGAGGCGTTCTTCTCATCAGGATGGAAAACTGAACTGAAGACATTAGAATCCAGACTTTAATGAAATAGGGAATTTTTATACTGTTTAATGTTGGTGGTTAGACAAAGAAATCATTCTCCACAGGCTTTTTGGAAGAGTAAAGGTCTTCTGTAGATTACTCAAGGGATCTCAGTTTACTCTCTTTGGTATATGATGTGCTTCAAGTGAGATACTTTTGTTTTGGAAAACAAGCAAGTGAAGGAAATTCCTTCGTGCGCAAATCCAAGATGGTTGAGAAACTAGTCTGCTGTTTCAGTGAAGTACTCTGCTTTTTAGTTCTTCTTATATCAGTTATCAGAACTTCACTGTTGTGGCCCTTCTACAGAGTGCAAGATAACACTCATTTTTTATCACTCCTTTTCTTCTGTTTCCATACTGGAAAGAGCAAGTTCCTGGTCCAGAAAAATAATGAAGGAATGCTTTGAATGGGCAGCAGACCCATAAAGCAGCTGCTGGGTCAGGGTTGCTGCCATCCTTCTCAGGCAATTTCAACCATTTTGGAGACCAGATTAGGCTGAGAACTTTGACTATTTATATTTCCTTGAAATGCATGGGGCAACCTGTGTTTCCTTGATTATTTTTGTGTGTGTTTACTTGGTTAAACTTGTTTGAAACTCTGATGATCTCTTATTCTACACGTCTCACACAACTCCATTTTAATAATTTTCCAAGCAGAGATATTTTCAGTGTTCATGTAAAATAGAGAATGTAATTTGCCTTTCTACCTTTTTGTTTAATACTTGATTTACTAGGGTTATCAAAGGTGTGGAAAAGTAACTTGCTTGTGTCTAAGTCTACATTTCTTGTGAATTCATATTTCTTTTTTGTTCAGCAAATAATCAGATGTGATGATGCCACATCCTGTTGGCAGCCAGTCACTAGCAGTGTTTCTTCTCAAGGCTCAGTATAATCGGGCCAGTTTTAATACCTTTGTCAGTGATGTGGATGAGGGGATAGAGTGCACCCTGAGTAAGTTTGCAGATGAGCAGAAGTGTTGATCTGCTGGAGGCTAGAAAGGTTCTGCAGAGGGATCTGGACAGGCTGGATCAAGGATGAGGCTGAAGCCAATGGTGTGAAGTTCAGTAAGGTGAAGTGCCAGGTCCTGCTCTTGGGTCACAACAACCCCATGCAGCACTACAACTTTGGGGAAAAGTGGCTGGAAAGCAGCACAGCAGAAAGGGATGAGGGGGTGCTGGTCGACAGAAAGCTGAACATGAGTCAAAAGTGTGCCCAGATCAATGGCATCCTGGCCTGTATCAAGAACAGTGTGGCCAGCAGGACCAGGGAAATGAATGTCCCTCTGGACCCCCACTGGTGAGCCTGCCCACTGTGTACTGTGTCCAGTTCTGGGCCCCTCACTACAGGGGAAAGACACTGAGGTACTGGAGCTTGTCCAGGGAAGGGCAACGAAGCTGGTGAAGGGCTGGGGGGTGGATGTTGGGAGTGGTGGCATTTATGCTCCCAAGTCACTGTTACACGTGACGGAGCCCTGATTTTGTGGAGATGGCTGAACACCTGCCTGCTCACAGGAAGAGGTGAGTGAATGCCTTGCTTACCTTTGCTTGCTCACATGGCTTTTGCTTTATCTGCTAAACTGCCTTTATCTCAATACCTGAACTTTTTCACTTTCACCCTTCTGATTCTCTCCTCCAACCCACTGGAGTAGAGTGTAAGTGTGTGGCTGTGTGGGGCCAAGTTGCCAGCTGGGGTTAAACTATGGCATCTTTATTACAACATCCTCATTTTGGACTTTGTTCTTATGCGTTTCTTGGTTTTTCTATCCATCATCTTCACTTCCCTATTTCACACTTCTGCTCATGGAAATAAATTTTGTATGCAGCATCTACTGCAACAGGATCCTACTTTTATTTACCGCCTTCCTGCAGTCACTTGGACAGCTTGTAGACTCTCCTTCATCTAGAATTTGACTTTTTTTGAGGGATTTGGAGACAGTGAAAAACTTAACTTACTATGTAAGCTTTTTTAGTGTTAATATTTCAGCTGTTTTCATTACTTTAAGTAAAGAAGAAAGAAATATCAATTTACATTGTTAAAATATGCTAAAACATCCACCAAGAAAAAATTATATATTTTTTCCCATTTTGTTTTTATTATCTTTTCCTATTAACAGGCAGTAAAACTGACAGGCTGAATTTTAGCTGCAAACCAATAAATGACTGTATATGAATATAGGTCTGATTTTCCAATAATTTAGTACACATGAATGAGCATTTGCAATTGTCTTTGATATGACAGCATGGAAATCTTTATTCTGTTTATCCTATGAATCTCATTACAGAAATAAAAAGAAAAATGAGACAAGGAAAAAGGTAAAACTAAGAAGAATATAGCTTTGGAGTAACTGTGGAATTCCCATCACTGGGTTACATATCAGCTTCACTTGTTTTAGCTTGAGAGAGTAATAGTTTTAAATGTAGTTAAAAAACATGGATTATTAATGAAAACAGTTTAAAAGACATGCAGTGTAGGCTTTAGACATGTTTAAAAGAACCAGTCAGTGCAAATGGATATAACAGAAGCTGCATTCTAAAACAGTGGCATTTGCTGTTTTGGTTTCAGGTTTTTCTCAGAAGAGGATCTTTTTCATTGTTCTATCTTCTCTTTAGTTGGTTTTGAAAGAGAAGGATTTAAAGGATTGTAAAAATGTTGTATAGCTGTAAAGGGAACAAATACATTTGGGATAGAGGGAAGCTGCACGCATTTTTAGCTTTCAGATGCAAGAGCCAATGTGGTCAAGGAATGTTTATCGTTCTATAAAAGATGATGATTTCCTCCAGTATAAACAGTCTACACCCGCTCTACCATTAAGAATATCTGCTTCTTGCAAGTTTTTGCTGACATGTCATGTAGATACAGCAGGGACACTTCTATTTTTGATAACTTAATTTGCTAGCTGGAAAATAATTTAATCAGTTTGTAGGGTGCAAAAATGATTATGTCTTCCTATGTAATATGTTGTTTTGCTATAGCTATTTTTATTTTCCACAGACTATTGTGAAGAAGCTGTTTCTTGTCACTAGCTAGTGTTCATGATTCCTCAAATCAGTATCAGTGGTGCCACCCGTCTCACAGTGGCAAGTGTCAAGTGTAGAAAAACATGCAAAAGCATTTGGGTTTTCTGAATCAGAAATGTCAGATAAAAGAAAAACAAAAGCACAAACCCAAACAATTTTAGGTGAATTTCACGTGGCCGGAACTATTGTCTTTTTTCAAAAAGAAAACAATCAAGGCCATGATGTCTCCGAACATTAATAACTTTTGGTCCTTGCAAAGTTGTCTTCAGGATATTCAGAAGTAAGACTTTCAGGTGCTTCAGTCTTCTGTGGAAGTCTTGTCAATGAAGTCTCTTGTAAGAGTTGCCATGAAATGATAAGATTTAGAGTAAAATCAGTTCCTACTGAGGATGTAAAATATTTCTACATCTCATTCTTGATGCTAAATGCAAGTATATGAAGATACTTGGATTTCCTGTGACAAATGGAAAAAAAGTCTTTTGCAGCATTCTCATGTGTCTGAATGACAAAAACATTTCTCCCCAAGTCTTAGAAAGGAGTAGTTTTCAAGTGTAAGTAATATTGCCTAAAGCTGCAATTTTTCTTTATTTTTTTGTTCCATAAGGTCACGTCCAATAGAAGTAAGGCAAATAATTAACTGAAAAGCCTTTTCCAAAGAGAATCATCTGGATATGTGAAGGGTTGATATTGGAAGGATGTCTTGGTGGGACACTGTGAGTTTTCCTAACTGGCATTAAAAAAAGAAAACGAAACCGATAAGATGGTGAGCAGTACAGCTAATCAGGTCTGATCAGGTCTGTTCAGCTGGATTTGGCTGAAAATTACGTGACATATCTCACCTGGGGATGAACAGATAAACAGCTGAGAAGAGACACACAGTCTGCTGTTAGAAGTCTCTCTTTAAAGGGAACTAATCTTAAAAAACAAAACAAAACAAAACAAAAACAACCAAAAGGTATTATATATAACAAAAGAAATAGGCTGGTACTTTTATTGGCATCTGCAATTTTCAGGAATGCTTAGCATTTTCAAAATTACGCACAACACTGGGCTTCCAGATTTGTGTATTTTATTTTCATTACACCTCTAGTACCCAATGTTTTTACTGTGGGGTTTTTTCATGTTCTGGCTTTCCTTACTTCATCAGATGCATGTGAGGGTGAACAATCAACAGTGTGCCCTATGAGCAGGCAGGAATACCTCTCCAGGGGTAGTGAACTCTTGTAATTCACAATGACCTGTCTGCTCAAAGAAATGGATTTGGCAGAGTGCAGAGGGACGTTTCACAACACGCATGCAAAACAGTTAGGTTTAAATACACAGGCACTTCAAAAGTGCTCTTTTAAAAATGGTGCTGTTTTATTTCTTTATGAGAAAAGCGAACAGTTATAGCTAAAGATTTAAGGTGGGGCTGGGTTTCTACTTCTTGTAATTACCATTTGAATACAGAAGTGCTGTTAGTTTCTCTGAGCTCTGCCATGTAAGCGCCGGCTGTGGTCTGACAAATATAGCCTCTTAGTGGTTTGATATTGAAATGACGGGATTTAGTCTCTGGAATTAGCAATTTATATTCTGTGTGGTTACTACAGTAGTTGCTGCATTTAAATTATTTATGCAAAGAAAGAGTGCTGTTCTCTTCTTTATTACAAATCACACCGACCACATGCTTAGCAAGAGTAATTTTACCTCTGAAATTCTGCACCATTTCAAGAATATATCTTTATCTTGTCACTGGCTGCGTTCTGTGATGAAGAAAAATTGAGATCACACAGAACTGCACCTTTCATTGACTCTGAAAACATTATCAGCTTTGTGCAGAGATAGGAGAATCTACAGCAGCAGAGAATTCCCCTTCGGTCAGTCAACAGTGCTTCTTGTAGGCCATAGAACCAAATCCTTCAGGGAATGAAATCAAGTTCAGAGCATGATGTGTGCCTGGCAATACAGATCTGCTTTCAAGAGGAAGAGAAGTTTAGAAGAGGAATCCTTGTCGTTTCCCCTGGTAGGGAAAAAAAAAAAAGAACAACATTGACAGCTCTTTAAGAAAAAGTTGAACAGAATTAATGCTTGTGGAAGTAAGCAAATAACAACCAGACTCTCAGTTTTTCAGAATGGTTACTCCATTTGGCACGCTAAATTCTACAAGCAGAGAAAATTCACTGCCATATGGAGATCAGTCACTCATGCAGTTTCATACATATCCACTTACAATTCTGTGGTTTTTTTTTTTTCAAAAAGCCTTAAATACAATTCTTCCTGGATAAATGACATTAACCATGTATAAATAAGAATTCCTTCCACAGAAGTACATCTTCTTTATATGTTTTTCCACATCCTGTGAACTAGACTCTTCAGTTAGTAATGATTTGCATTATTTTAGCTTTCTTTTTAGATCAGATCTAAGTAAAATACGTGATTAGTCTGATTTTTCATGCATGATCTGACATAAAGTTAGCTTTTATGCTTCACTAATTTGAAATTAGCCCTTGAATGTGCACAGGTTGATGGCTGCCTGTTGCCTCTTCTGTACAATCTCTTTAATGATGTTTCCTGCCTCTTTATTTGTAAAAATATGGTATCTTCTATTAAAAAATAATAATTTAAGTTCTTCCTCTCTTTCTGTGGGGCCTGTTCTAGGTTACAAGCATCATAGGAATAAGGGTAAGAATAAATATTTCTGGGCAAGCCTATACTGCCAGATCTCTCTGCTCTGGTTTAGTCTCCAGCTATGTCCCATTCCAGAGAGGATGTAAGCCTGGGTGAGCCCAAGTGAATGTCTGCTCAGTTGTAACTGGTGCCTGTTTGGTACCTGATGTTTCATTACTTTTCCTGCTAGTATGGATCTAGTTACATTGTTAAATTTATCCAGAAGTCATGGGAATCTCTTTCCTCCATTTTATTTCTCTTATCTTATAAAAGTTTAATCTATGTGACTAGAATACCAAGCTGTAATCGTCTCCATTGGTAAGGCTATACTTCCAGCCTCTGGCCAAAAAAAAAAAAAAAAAAAGGTGGGTAGGGGCAGAATTGTGGTGCTCAGCAGTAAGTATCATCAGAGAAGCTAAAAAATCTAACAAGACTAATAGCAGGAAACTTCAGCTACCCACTTGTAGCATGTAGAAATGTACAGTGCTTTTGAAAACTATTTCTTATGTTTTAAGTGGCTGCTTCTTTGAATGAATAACTGCAAAGAATGGCAACAGAGGCTATTCTTGCTTAGTTTTAAGTAATTCGCCAGAAAGCTCATTCAAGTCAAAGCTGTAGCTAAACACCACAGTAAAGTTCAAAATCTAAAGGACAGAAAGTGACACAGAAAATGTGCTATCAGTGGAGATTTCAGTTAAAAGAGGAGTTCAGGAAAAACCAACAAACCCTCTGCGTGCAAGTAAATCAAGTAAAGTCTAGAAGTTGAGAAAATTTTGTAAAGGAAAATAACAGCTGTTTATGGAGACACCTAAATAGCATGAATCATTGCTTGTGGCAGCAGTCATGTCATGGTTATGCTTTGTCCAAGCTGAGGAGTGTAATTTACTGACTTAGATGTAGTATATCACCACTGCAATGACACCGTTTCTAGAAGTGACCCAATGTCCCAGCATGACACTGGGCTCTGATGTATTACTGTACCAGCCCATGAAGGCTGAGCTCAAGGGCTTTTGCATAACACAATTTTAGCATAGTTTGTAAAGGCCACAGGAAGTTATACATAGTCCTGGGTGTGAGGGGAGAAATGAAAAGGTAAGGATTGTTTTCTTCCAAGAATAGGTAAATAAGTTGGGATGTGACAAAGTGCATGTGTTTGATTTTATTTCCATTTGAAGATAACAGCTAAAGACCAACAATTAGGTTGAGAGCTGGTGAGGAGAATGAATCCTGAGATTACTTGAATATATTTCTCATGTTTTCTTTTGCAGTCCTCTGTAAAAGCAATTGTAAGAGGTATAATATTGTCCTGGTTAGCAGGACCATAGATCTCATATAGCCATATCTGTGTTCCTCTACCAATATTCTCTTCAATTAAGTAAACCTTGTGGTGGCATAAGTATCATATTACTGGACGTAGGCCACTTACTGCTGGACCTTTGGTATAGAGGATTCATTAAGTCAGAACAGAAAGGAGTCTAAAGGGCTGTTGAGTCAGGAGAATGTCCCAAAGGGACTGTCTTGGCTGGTGCAAAAAAGAATAGACCAAATCAGATGCAACTCAAGGGGAAAACAGGATCCTGAAATAGCCAAGAAGCAAGACAAGATTTTGGGCTTTTCTTTGTTTTTTGTCCTGTCTTTGCTGGAATTTTGGAGAGCTGGTCAAGAAAAATCAAAGTGTTGCCAAGAAGTGACGGAGCCAAAGAGGAAGCTAAAGTTTAGGCAGATCTCTTGTGGCACTTTTATATTCTTTGCCTTAGGGGAAAGCCCGGATGGTGAAGCCAAAAGGAGAGCTCCCACGGATTTCCTGAGAGCAAGGCTTGCACACCTTGCCCGGCTCTAAACAAGTTTTATAACTATATATGCCAAACTGTGTCCTTGAGCACCAGGACAAAACCTACTCTTAGCGTGGCTTGAATTCATGTCTTCAAAGTGGAATGGACAGACCACTAATAGCTGTTGCCAAAAAGTACCTTCAACTCTGTTACCCAGGAAAAGAAGATGTAATTATAGAGTCTATGACTCCATTTATGTTTTAAGTATTATTTACCTTTTGTGTAATAATACAATTTTAAGACAAGAATGAGCACCATTTCCATCTTCTCTGCTAAATGAACTGGAAAGGATTCATTTCCACAGTATGTGTGAACATCTTGCAATTTGTACAGATAGGGAAGGTGCTCTTTGTTTGGACCAGCAGTATGTGCTGCTGGTCCAAAATTTACAGAGGTATTTTATTATATTTTTGCATACATTCTCTTTTCAGAAAGGTGGAATAAGCCCTAATGAGGCACCTTTTTTCACAGCCAAATTTTTTGACTCACCCATCAAATCCTGTAATGAGCAATCTTAATGGACACAAAATAATTTATTATGCAAATTGTGTTACGTATGCACTGCTTTAAAGAATTTACGGTTTAGCAGCTAAAGTTCTGCATGATGCCGGTGAAACTGCTGGAGTATCCATTGTGATGGAGTTGTTGATCTTACTCTAGTACACTGAATAATTGTCATCTGAAGAAAGAGGACATGCATATCTATATTTACTGTTAACTAAAAAGAGAAGAACAATTTTAATGCCAGTGGGTTTAAGAAACTTGTGGTAATTTTCTGAATTTTGGAATAAGGATTTTTCAGTTATGAAATGAAAATGGATATTGAATAGTTAATTATAGTAAGAGATTATCATGTAATAATGTTTTATTCCAATGGTATTTGTTTACAATAAATATTTTATTCTGATATTCATTGACCTAAGTTAACTTCTACTCATGTAAGTGTAGTTTTATATATTTAATATACTACTGCAGCCTTTTATGTGGAAAATATTTGCAAAATATTTTTTAATAATTTATGAGAACTCTGTGTCAATAAGGTTATCAAAAAGGGCACATGAAATATTGTTTCAAGGGAACAAGCACATGTGAGAAGTTATTCACCCTACAGTTGTTACGCTTAGGTAATAAGAATATGTAACTACATATATTAATAACCCTTATTAGTTGTCATAGAAATGTATTTGTCTGGGATTGCGTATCCAAATCAGAATCTTTACGCGTTGTAGAATTTTCCTCTTGTAAGCAACAATTATTTAAAATAGTTATTTAAATATATAAAATATTTAAAATTATTTTTAATTATGAATCACCAAGAAATAAATTTAGTAGGATTAATTTTGATATAACCATATAAACATTTTCTACAGATAGCAAATATTTTCATTTTAATCTCATTATTTTCTTACTTGTTTCAACACTTGTGGAAGGCAATACACCTATAAGGAAGAAAAGGGACTTCGCTAATGTTAAGTGTGTGTGTGCAAGAGTGTCTGGAGGTCTTAATTCAAGTCATGTCAACAGCTTTATTTTTCCTTGGTATTTTGCTTCAAATTTGCCATCTGTACAAAGGTGATAATGCTTCCTGCAAATTATAGGATGTGAAAATTCATTAGAGCTTGATAACACAAGAAATGAGCTATTCCTGAATAATTCCATATGAGAACCCATTTGTAAAGTTAATTATGTTGAAAGGGAAATGCATTTCAAAGTGGAATAACTTGTATATGAAAACACTCTTCCTTAAATATTTTTTTAACTGGGCCAGGACATTAATTCATTGAGGTTATTTTAAGTGTGGAAAATCAAATCCAGGAGATCACAGTAACATGTCTTGTGTGTTCAAAATACCACATATGAACTAATTTAAGAATATACAACTGATGCCTACAGGATTTTCTAAAATCATCTACATGAATACCATCTTAAGTGGTGTTTTGCTGAAGCAGGACATATTGTTGACAGGTATTTTTAATCTCTAACAAGGAAGTTTTATGACGACTTAAAAAAAAGTAATATTAATGAATATTCCTTTGACATTATCTTAGTAATTTCAAAACAATTCTCTAGTAGCATTATGGTATGGCTTTTATGCAGCTTTTGATGAGAAAACCATTTCTTGTCAATTCTGTGGAGATAATCTTGAGAAAAAGGCAAATGTTGCCAACAGTTATACGGCAGTGAAATCAATGACATTATAAGCGTTTATTCTCATCATAATTCTGATAAAGCTTAATACCTGCAAAGCTCTTTCCCAAAGAGGCTGCTGAAGTCTCTGTTAATTAAAGGTGCTACCACCTTGACCCACATATTACCATGCATGGGCCTGTACGAGAAGGTTGCATAACTCTGGACCGAAAACACGTTGCCAGAAAAGTATCAAAGCAATGGAAGCTAAATTTACAGGTGAATACAAATATTTCCAATAGCATCTACATTCCATTTAGAAATAAGTTTGACCCAATCATATTGAGTAACAAATCACCACATGTACAACATATTTCTACACTTCAACAGACTGTTTAAAATCTGTTTCCAGATCTCTGTTCTTGCTGCAAGTCAACATAGATTTAAAAGGTCCTTGGAGGAGTGGGGTTGGGGAGGAGCTTCTTTGTAGGAAAATTATGGTGGAATTGGCTGGTATGGATTTAAAGCATAAGACTCTGCAATTAAAGCTTTAGTCCAGTTAGTCTTAATGAGATATGTAAGAAAATGGAGTTTTAATCCACAAAAATTGTATGCAGGGACCTGTTTAAATTGTACCTGAGGGAGAAGTGTTGGGTGAAAGATCGACAATCTTCTAATAGTGGTGGCTATCCTGTTGGGAAATCACTATCTGTTCAAGACTCCTGACTTCCCCATTTCTCCTCACTGGCACAAAACTTTGTTCCACACAGTTCCACAGTCAATACCAATACAACACTACTTGGCAGACAGTGACCTAGAAACGGTCCTGCTACCTCCTGGTATTGAGGCAGTGCTCTGTGTCATGCACCTGGGATTGTGGTCCCTGGGCTGGTCTGCTAGAAAACATGGCTAGAGTGGGCTGGGGCAGACTGCCAGTCCCACAATGGGGTCTCCTGCCACAGCAATTAGAGCACGTGTGGAAAACTGGAAAACTTTCCCCTGAGGCAAACATCTGAAAAGTGTTCTCAGATCTTGTAAAGGTGCAGGGCTGATTGAAAGTCAGTATTATTTTTGGTGTTAAATTACTCAGGGTTTTGTGAAAACCTACCAGTTTGCCCCTGTTCCAGCATGTGACACAGTCTATCTTGAGTCAGACCTCACCATGGCCACAGGTCACAGGTAGGAAGGCTACAGGTGTCTGTGCTGTATTGCACACTAAGAGTGCCTCGTGTATCCAGGAGCAGAGTTTCTCATGGATGTGCAGTGTCCTGGCCTCTCTCCCTGCTGGAGTTCACAGGTTGTGTGCAAGTAATTGGCAGTTTAAACAGGGCAAGAGGAAAGGTTGGTAAGCTGCAGAGTCTGCAGCAGCCAACCTGAGATGGAGACCAAAGAGAAAGACTTCTCACAGCTGCCATTGCCTGGAGCCTATTTCCCATGTTACTGAAAGAAAAGGAAACCTGGAAAAAAAAAGAAACCCCCTACACCTTGAGCATAATTTCTTCCTTAGTGAATAACCAAAAATATAGGACCATTATTGGTCCCTGTTTGAGGTTTTTTATTTTGTTTGTGTTTGATTGTTTTGTTTTGTTTGTGTTTGGTTGTTTTGTTTTCGGGTTTTTTGAGGTGTATTCTTTACTGTCCCTTCCCTTTCATAGGGTCCTACCCTATAGGATTTTTATATCAGGATTTTTTAATTCCCTAGGAAAAGTAAGTTTGGCAGCTTTAATTCTAGGTGAATGGCTGGGTGAGAATAGGGATTTAGTGAACAATAACCTCTGTAGGGATGGTTTAGGAGGCTTTAGAGGATTTTGAGCCAAATGGAAGATTCAGTGGTTGACAGATAAATTGGGCATACTCAGCAGCTTTGAGTAGGGGATTCAGTGGTATGACAGATGGAATTTGAAGGAAGCAGGTAAGAAATTACACCTGGATGCTTGGGCATGTTTTTTAAAACAGAATGCTCAAGAGTGCACTTAATTTTGGATGACTTATGTAAGGCTAAGTCTGGAATGAGAAACTTCAAGAGGAAATGGGGAAAGAGACAAAGATTATTCGGTGGATTTCTGATAGAGAAAATTGGGAAGTTGGGCCAAGATGAGATATTTTCAGCTGTGGAATTAGTGACAGGAGGGGTGTTTGGAGGGGTGAGGGCATGGTGATCCTTGCTATGGCAGGGATCCAGTGTTGTAGTGCTCTGAAGACATGGTCAATGTCAGAAGAGATTTTTAAAAGTAATTCTAAAGTACTCAGGGGATAAGGAGTTATCCCCATGGAGAAAAGAAGCAGGATCTTGGATAATTTATAAGAACTGGGAGAGGGCTCATGAGGAAGAAATTGGGAGATAGAAGATAGAGGATAATCCCCATGTTTTGACAACAGGACGTGGTCTCAAAGATCATCTCTCCTTCCCTACTAGTCTTCTCTTTAGACTACTGCTAAAAAGAATTAGCCAGAAGATCAAAACCCAGGATGAAATTTTAAGTGTGGGGAGATAGAGAAAGCTCAGGGTTAAGACCTTCTGCAGGAGAGTTCTGGGATTTGAAATTCTTCTGGTTTGCTCTTCTCTGACCAGGAGTCCAGACAGCACTTTGGACAGAGACTATGGGACTGGTTGCCCTTTCACATTCCTCTCTCTGTTTCTTTCTGAAACACAACACCCTCAAACTGTTCTGCAGAAAACAGACTCTAATTTATAGCTTAAGAAGTAATCAGATAAAATACAAACCAAACATCCTCCAACATCCATCTGTTTCTCTAGGTCAATATTTAAACAAGGAAAGCCTTGAAACTTCACAGTTCTGCTCTGATTTGTAATTTGTATGCCTTAGACTTCATGTCTCTTGGATTCCAAGGACTCGGAGGTCATACTGGACTCACTGGAACTCCTGCTGCTGAATCTGTGCACTCAAGTACTGCCTCAGAAGCACCTACTGCATTTGCTGGTGCTGGTTTGATAGGAGGTATTCAGCAATTCAGCAGCTGAGCTGTGCTGTAAATTAAATGTGTTCAACATCCTTTGTTCTACACTTTAGAGAAATTAGATGAGTGAGAGGTAATGTGCAGACCTTCCTTCTAGTACTTTTATTGGACTCCACTTTGATATTTTAAAAACCAACACACAGACCACAGAAATTATGCTCCCTCTTCCCTGCAATCACCCACATGCATTTGCTACCTCTACTACAAAAACATTGGAAGAGCAGAAGCACAAACACCCTGACTGTGAAATCATTGAAGTTGCACATATTGAATAATTTCTTTATAGCATCGACAGAGCTGGTACTTGCAAAAACTCATCATGAAAGTTAAGCTTATCTTTTACCTCCTGCACTTTGATAGTTCTTGGTGTTGTGCAGAAGGACTTTTTTAAAGGCAGTTAGTGTTTTAGTGAAATGTTTGGACAATAGGCTTCCAGAAACTAAAGCACTTTGTTTATACAGAAATCTGATTAATATTCTTTCTACACCATCCATCCCACTGGATCTTGTAGAGTTGCTGACAGGATGTGTTCCTGTGATAAGGTAGGTCTAAAGTGCCTTTTTATCAGATAGTTTTTATTTTATGTGGATTCAAAAAATGCTTCCCCCACTTAAATATGAGTATTAGGGCATAAACCGTAAATTATCCTTCAACAAAAGGCTTCTATTTTCTGTAGGCACATAAAAAAGGACATTTCAGAATAGACTCCTTGAGCGTCAGTTGTACAAAGCATATTTAGATAAGATAGGATATTTTCGGATTCTGGAACAAGTGATGGTGGCATTTTAATAGACGGTATTCTTCATTGTGAGTCAATGTTAATTAAATTAATGTTTTTGCATAATTATCCATGATGTTGAAATTGCATTTTTTGGCAGAAGAGTTTAATCAAGGTATTAATTACTTGTGATTAAAAATAGTCTCTTGATTATATTTTCAAGAGGAAGATGGATAGCTCCATTGTTCTACCTAAATTCCAGCTCTGCTAATTGCATTGTGCCTATCTAAATTACGCCAGCTGTTTATTCATTCATGTGAATGCGTAGATTGACTGAACTGTTACTGACTGATTATGTTCCATCTTCCATATTTTCAGATCGTGCCAAATTGATGTCTAAATGCTGAAGTATCCTTTTGGGACCAGTCCACCTTTTTCTGTTATCCAGGAAATGGCACATAGCTTCATCCTCGCAGGGAGTATTTCTACAGTTAACACCAGACAAAACAAGGTAAGAGTTATTCCTCCATTGTACACATTAAATACAAATAGTTAAGCAACGTAATGTGCAGCAGTTAAAGAAAACAAAACAAAATCCACTCTCAACCTAGAAAATTAGTCTTAGGGAAAAAAAATTGCCAGTTATGAAAACTGTAAAATGTAAAAGTTAATGGGTATCTAGAGGAAAACTATACCTGTAAATTTAATTCCTTCTGCTAAGCAACTGCTTTTAGTTCTTTTATACATTTGGCGTGAAAAGTGAGAAGTAAAGCATGAAAAGTCAGGAAAGTAAGCAGGTTTCCATCAAGTTTTAGGCTACTGGTTACTGGGAAGGTTGTGTGCATTTTCCAGAGTTCAAGTGTTCCAGCACACAGAGTATAAGTAGCGCGTGTTTTCTCATCCCATGACTTGTTTTCTGCCAAGTGGTCACATCTTTTCAGCTAGGTGTGTTGAACAAGATTTTTCTAGAAATTTCCTTTTGTATGTACAGGTTGGGATTTAACTCTGGCTTCCTATTTTTTTTAAAGCATGTTTTTCCTATTTCAATCTATAACTTCAGTATTATTTTATATGTATAACTGTATTTTTAAGAAACTTTTTTTCAAGCTAAGTAAGAAAGTGATCATGCTGACTACAACTATTATATCAGTAGGAGAGAAATATTAGATTGGTGGATTCAGCCACCTTCAGATCCCTTCTGTAATTCTGTCTTATAATGAGAAACTTTGAACAGATAACCTATACTAGCTAGACCGCTTGTATGAAATTATCTCTTTCAAAAATAACAGCTAAATTGTTTAAAGCTACTGCTGGGACACCCTTGCAAAAAGTTTCAGTATTAAGGATATTTTGCACAGACTTTTCCACATTTCTCTGTGTACCCTAGAGAAAATAGAAAAGTAAAACTGCAGCAACTTCTGAGGAATACACCTCAAATTCACATCACCCAGGGGAAATATCTAGCTGTGTGCATCTTTGGGGAAAAAAAAAATTCCACTTTCCTCTGTTTATTCTCAGTGCATGTAGATGATTTTCCAATGACTGAACACAAACCAAACCCAAAAATTATACTGTTGTTGAGAATATGTGAGTAGACTCCCTTAAATCCCTAGGGCTCTCTGGAAAATTTTTAAGCCCTAAATAATTATAAGCAGAAATGAGGCTGATGTGGCTTCCAGGGATTATTTTATGAAATAATTAATTGAAAAAACCCAAACTTCATGTCCTGGAAAACATGTCCTTGTTTTTATTAAGCATAACATTAACATTACCTGGTCAACAGCATAAAAATAAAAACACCAGATACAACACCCAGCAATATAATTTTATTCAATGTGCACTAATTTGACTTTTCAAGAAAAATATACTGTGTTTTTGCTAAATAATTTCATTAATTTTTGTTTTCTTTTGTATAAAATCTGATATTGCATTTGGGTGGCTTTTTATAACCACTAAACGTGACAAATAGTTTATGAAAGAACCACACATCCGTGCACGTACATGCACTGTCAACACTGTAAGTGCCCAAGTCAAATTCAATTGCATTGAATTTTTTTAGCACCCACCTATCAACTGTTTCTTTTAGCAAGCCCTGACCTTTCCTTCTGTTATGTTTCATGAGGAAAAAACAAAGCCACAAAGCAGTTTCTTCCCATGCATCTCACTGCCTTATCTTTGTGAAGCTTTGGCAAACAGAATAAATTTCAGCTCAATTTTTCTGACATTCCTTGAGAGTCATATTCAAAAGAGAAACCCTTTTTTCAATGATGATGTGGCAAAAATATCAGTAAGAGATGTATACTTCTCTAAAAGAAAAAAATCTCTCCAAACCTGAGAGATTGCAATACCAATTTTTGCTATTCTCCAAATCTTCACACAACTTAATGCTTTAAAATCTTATCAAAATTTTAAGTAATTTGAAAACCCTTTCTCTTTTCCAGAAGCTTACTGTTTTTCGGCTGGAACTCGGTATGTGTGTCCACTGGGCTTTTTGACCAAAGAAATAGAAGGGCCTGGATAAACAGTTTGAAAAAAGGAGCAAAAAAAACAAACAACCCAACTCCCAGAATAAGGTCATTTTCACTGCATTTCAGTGTTCTGCCAGTTCTGAACTGGGGATTAATCTCTTTCTTCTAACTGTTGAGCTACTGTTTGATAGTAGTTCATCCCTAAAGCACTGTTTTAACACAGGTGACTGAATTAAAGTGTATATAAATAATAATCCCCTCTAGCCCCTTGACCCACTGCTGGCCCACACAATTGGCAAAAACATAGATCCTGGTTCCTATCTCCCAAAGACCTTTTATCCAGGCAGTAAGTTAAAGTACTTGGAAATAGCACAGTTTTACACAACTAGATTTAAAGTAGAAACAAATATGTTGCAATTGCTTGCTTTTTAATGGCATATTATTTTAAGTTTGTATATATGTGTATGTGTATATATATTATATAGTCTATATTTAAGAGAAAATTGTCCTTAATTTGCAATGGGGAAAGAAACATAAAAGGTAAAAAAGGATCTGGGCAGCGATAAATGGGTTCTTTGTTAATTGATCCCACATGAAAGAAAACTTTGAACTCATTTGGTTAAAGACATGTCTGTATAGACATAATTACTATTTCTGACAGAGCTTTTTGAGCTCTGTTTTCTTAGCTAAAACATCAGTAGAACAGGTTCTAAGACTTATTTTCTACTGAACCAAAATTGAAAAACAACACCGGGATTCATGTTATATCTAAATCATGAAATTCAGTTTCATCTATATTCCCATTTCAGTAGAACAACCTACTGTTTCTCTAGAACCATTTCTTTTCATCAAGAACCACACCTTTTTCTGCATGAACCTACCACTGCCAAAAACACACCACTCAGTGTGGTAGTCTGCGACAGAGACATATTTTAAAGGTGTGGACACATGGCTAAGTGTAACTGAGTTAGAGCTACTGAACAAATGAAGGGTCTGCTTGTCCACCACCACACTTTTAGCATGCCTCAACTGAGGCTGAGCTAATGCACTTTGTCTCACAGCCAGGGCAGGACAAAAGCAGGTGTAGCCACTCACTTGTGCCAGCTCTGCTGTTAGCATGCAAATAGTTGATCAGGGTAAGATGGCAACATTTAATCACAAGTCCACAAACTGAGTTATAAAAAGCTGGAAGAAAAACTGCTTTTATGAAGGAAAATATTACCAAATAATAATTTAAAAGTCTTAAATCTGAAATAGATTTTCCTGACAGAGTAGTGAATGGAGAAGAGGGGGAATGTGCACCTCTCAGCAATATTGCTTATCTTCTCCATTTAGATTTAAAAAAAGGTGTGAATGTGGGTGTGGTAGAGCACAAAAAAGGCTACATTTATCTGATTGGCACATGAATGAGCAATCTCCTTTCTGAGGTCTTCTTTTTGGGTCTTAATTTGTTACTCAGCAAGCTTATTTTAGTAAAGTGTAGCCAGGTGCTACAGCACATTAAAATGTAAACATTTGGATGGAATAAATACAAATCAAATGTGAAAGCATAGCTGGCACCTCTGAGTATAAAACATTATGTTGCTGTTAAACTGGCTATAGACACTGGAATAAAAAATGTTTGACAGTGAAGAAAGTCCTTAGGCGATGTAGCTAGCACCATGTCAAAGGGAGAATGAAACCGTCTTTCTGTTACATATGGTTATTGATCACTGAGGCAAAATTTCTGTAAACAAAATACATTGACTGTGTCAGCCTCTCCTGCCCCATCTTTTACAAGCTGCACACTGACGTCTCTTAAAAGCGTGTAGTTTGGCACTTGAAAGCTGCGTAAGACTTCAAAGGAACTTTGCACTGGAAAAGAGTCTTGGGAAACAATATTAGAAAAAATCTGGAAAAAATCAAAAGGCCCATTTTCAAGAGCAGTAGGATGCATACTGCATAGTTTTGATGTTTGAGCTGTTTTGTTACGTTTTGAATTAAGATACGATGGTTTGTTGGATACCCTTGAACAAAGAAATAACTTTTTAATTTAAACCTGGCTAAACAGTATGACTTTGCTGTCTCAAGAACATAGTGAATATCTTATTGCTTATTTGGTGCCTTGTTATAAAATACCACACTTTTAAAAAACCATTTAATTATAATTTTATTGGATTTCTTAGTATGGTTCTGTAGGGTGTTGTAGTCAGGACTAGTCATAAGTATGTATCCAGTTTGCATGTGAATATGGTGCATAAAAAGAGTGAATTAATGCTTTTTAAGGGAGAGAATAGCTAGAGAAGGAGAAAAGGGCTGGTGGGGAGGAAAGCGGGAAGAGAGGCTGAGCAAGACAGAGACTTCAGGGGACCAGAACAATCAGGATTCCAGATTAGAAGAACTTACTGGGGCCAGCAATGGACCTTCTCTCCTGAAGTGGATAAAATAAAGGGAAACAAATGTCCTGGAAGGCAAATTCGATCCCCTAAACTGAGGATGTGGCTTTAAGATGTTTATTTTAAAATGTTCAATTTTTAACAGGCCTCTGAAAGTTACACAGAGTTAAACCATGTTTCATCATCAGACATAACACTGGAAATTTTGTGGTTAATTAACAAGTGATATTACCAGAGGGAAAGTTTTAGAGGTATTTTTTTACCCTTAGGAAGCCAGGAATGTTGACATAGAGTATCTTTTATACTTTTTTTGCCAGATACTTAAAAAAATTATTGTTAGTGTATGTTATTAAAAAAATGATTTAAAGCACATTTGTATTGAATAAATAAAAATCACAAAGTAGTTCTAAAGATGAGTGATAAAAGTTAAATGTTTTCTATTTCCTAGTTTTATTATATTCACATTTACTAAAAAAATTTCAGTTTCCTATAGCTCATTAGCTACTGTTTCATCCATACTTTTCAAACTATAAACAAATCTGTTTTCCATATTGTTCATGAACACTACTGTATAAAAAGCTTACAGGTTAAACTAATCATTTAAGAAAGAAGCACTTAAATAACTATTTCCACGTATTCTTCTTCTGAAATATTTTTTCAACTATTTAAATCATACATATTAATCATTCAGTCATATTCACCAAAATTACACAAGTTAAAAATTTTCAGGGAATACTTTTTGCCTCCTCTGTTATATCCTCTTCTCTTGTATTATGCAAAGAATACACAAAGCTTCTGGCTAATTTTCTGCTCTTTTTTTAGACAGATTGTGTATTGAAATCAATATGAGGTTTTCTCAGTCAAGGAATTAATTACAAGGCTGAACATATGGCTTAAATGGGCTCGGCTCTCAGTTGCTACGAAGTGGTGTTTTCAAACAACTGAGTTTAGTTTGCTCCAAAACCCCCTTGCTTTTTTTTTATTATTTTTTTTTTTAATTAGGATCATCAAGAAAATCTCAAATTTAATTAATTTGATCTGACAATTATATGATATATTTATACTTGCATAGATAGCTTTTCCAGTTGTAGCGCTCTAGCAAAATGAGAAATAACTACCAGTTGATGTCTGTACCCTGTACTAACCCAGGGGACAGTTTGAAATATAATTACTCTGTATCAGCATACAACTGGTCATAACCACCACTAAGAGGAATTTTTTGTTAGTTAGCTTATGAGGAATTTAGTGGGCAGGAAAAAACCAAAAATTAAACAATACTAGTTTAATCTTATTACGTTTTTTTCCCCTTCTGAATAAAGCTGAGGGTATAGACATGGTAGCATTGAATAAAACTGCAGAATAAATTTCTATTTACTCTGTACTAATTTCTGTGAATAAATCCATATTTAGAGATCATGATCTGCAATATGACAGTTGGAATTGAGCATGTATGTAACAAGTTAGATTAAAAGACGACTTCTGTATTTCATCTCAACAGCAGTAATTATGTCTTTGTTAGCATTGATTTTTGCTGGTTAAAGGAAAGGAGTAATTCAGAAAACGAGGCAAATGTAGCTTATTTAAAATAAATTATTCTCAGGTAATGCAAAGACAACAAATCAAGACAATCAAGGAGATGGGAAGATGATTAACCAAAGGCTGATAATATCTGACAAAACTAGTACATTTTTGTAATTAATTTTCTGAGCAAAGGAATTGTCATAAATTTACCAGTAATGATTTCATTTGAAGACCTTTAGTTAAGCTGGACTTCAGGAGAAATTTATAGACGGGGATGAACAAGGCAGTGGGGAGAAGATGTTGAAAAAGAAGCAGCCTGAATGCAGGCTAATTTGGAAAGCTTTGTAAAGGTTGGTCTTGGATTAAAAATGTCACAAAAGTACAAGAATGACAATCCAATAAAGATAAAAGACATAATCAAATGCAATTCCATAAAGATGAACTGGATAGCCTAGAGGACAGGGATAATTTAATATAACAGTCCATAAAATAGAGTGCATGATCATGCACATAAAGCATATGTGTGTTTTAATTTATGGAAGGTTTACTGTGAGCTATCAACATGATGCATCTCTGAAAACAGTGAGCAGATATTACAAGAAGAGGCATTTCTACTAGAGAAGGTAATGAAAGATACTGGGTGCAGCTCAGAGGAGAATGTGTGCAGTTCTGCTCCCCCATGTTCTAGAAGATACTCAGATCCTTGCAAGTATCAGGAAAGGGTATTGGCTGAATATTAATTTGCAGAGCTACTCTTATGAGACAAGGCTAGAACAAGCTTTTCTTAATTGTGGTACTGAATGAAAGTTTAGAAAATATTTTTTCTGTCTATAATAAGCAAACAAACACTAGGGAGGGAAAAGTGACTATTTCAGCTGAAAACCAGTGTTTCGCATGTAAACAAAGATAAACAAAATGGTCATGTATAAATCTAGGGTGGAAATTAGTAGAAACATTTTTAACCATTAGATGAGTGGGGTTTGGACCAATCTACTACAGTGCAGCAATGGGAGTCAAAAGTGCCTAAATTATTTTAAGGGGAAGTTTGAAGATGCATTAAAAGGATTATTGTGTAATCTACTTGAAGGGAAAGAATATATGTTTAATATACTGGGTGGGTCCTTCAGGTTCTTGTTATGAACATCTACTAGCAACTTCGTGTTTCTGGAATCACCAAATTTCTTATGGCTTCATTAACCAAGCAACAGCTTTCCAGGCAATAAATGACAGCATGTTTTCCTGAAGACAGGAAGCCAGCATTTTTTTCAGTGTATCTAGGTTCACAATAGAAATTCAACAAGAAAACTGCTTACCTTACATGGTACGTTCTTTGCAAATCACCAGCTTTTAGGTTAGAGATATATTTGCAGTAGTGTCTGTCAAATTGCACCTTGATAGTTTTATGTTCATCTTTTAATAAATACTTCTTCAAAGTCAGGGTTTTGCTTGGAAAAGCATATTAAAATAGCACATAAACTGTATTTATACATATAGATTACAGATTTCAATTTTGTGCTTTGCTTGAGCAGCGTAGTTTTCAAGTGCAAACAATAAGTTCTGCATATGCAATACTAGGGAGGTTACCAAATGTAAATTTGTGACTTTTTTTCTTATCTCCACACCCAGTAAAAAGATGTAACTTCTGCAGAAATTTCTTTACTAAACAGACTTACATTACAATATTTGAGAGTATTAGGGGATTTTTAATTATACAAATTATCCAAAAGAGATATATGCATGAAGTGATGGCTTTTGGGCTCAGCATCTTGAAATTCTCTTGATCTTTTCGAGCACACTACTTTACATGAGAAGTGTCTTTGAGTATCAGCTACACAATGTAGTTGCCCTCGTTGGGGACATCTGTAACAAACAAGTCAAAAGACTTTTAAATTCCTCCTTTATCTTTACCTTTTTGAGTACAACACCAAGGGAACAGTTCTTTAGTGATGTTACCATTTATTTCATAAATGTTTCAAGGTTTCATATCAGCTATTCTAACTGATTCCACAGAACGACTTTCATAGTTCTCAAAAGAAGTCTGTATTTTTTCTCTCATGAAGAAGTGTGCCATAACACTTCAACACTCCAGTCAGAATTCATTTCAGCTATTTGAGTGTGAGACATTTATTGTATCTCTCCCTCTTCACTCCAGGCTTAAACAAATTGAAATAATCAATCAAATAAAACAAAAAAGGAAAAAACTTTAACAAGACATCAGTGGCAGTAATATTTAGTTTATACACTGCAATCAGATTGAAATTACTATAATAGTTTTTTTAAAGTATAATTAAATGTACTAAAAAAGTTTATATTTTTTTAAAGTATAATTAACTGTACTAAAACAAACACTCTAAGCAAAAAGGAAGGTATTGACAGATTCATGGTCAATGCTAATGTTATGAGTTCTCTAATCAGATTACAGCTACCGTGGACCCCATCAAATCATATAAGTACCTTTCCAGGATCAAGGGTCTTCAAAATCCATTTGTTACAAACATATTGTGGTGACATAAGCACATTTATTTCTTTTAATTATATATATGCTAGTCTATGTACATGGGTGTTACCAATATTTATTGTCTTAGAAGAGTGTGATTAGTGGGGTGAGATATGAAAACAAGGTACATTTCCCTGTTTGTTCTGAAATTAAAAGCAGGTTGAATTCACTAAATTTCAGTAGATGACATATAAATCAGTATTTTCTGACAAAATAACATAGGGTGAGTCTTCCAATAGAACTGATTTCATGGTCTTGGTGAGTCATGAATTCCCCTTTGAAAATGCGTGATATTAATTAGACACCCATCAATAATTCATTATGGTGTTGTCAGAAGGCTATAAACAGTGCAAAAAGCAAAGTAAAGCCCAATGTCACCTAACAGAATAACACATGAGCAAAAATGAGAAAATAAATTTCCGGTATATACTAAGTTAGAAGAAGTATGCATCTCTCTATGCTGATTTGTTTTTATTGATGAAAGAGCACAGAAACAACTAGAAAGATATTATGCTGTTTGGGTTTAAATCCCGCTAAAATATCCAGCACTATGGACGAAGGTTTGAACAAGGGTGCCATCTGATCACATGAACTAGCTAATCTCTGAATGCATGTGTATACTGAAGGCATAGTCAGGGAACGTGCTAGATCATCAGGGAAACCTCCCCAGAAACTTTGCTAAATGATTTGGGTTTAATTTATTGTGAGCAATCCAAGCTCTGTGGCTCTTTGAATTGCTTAGTCTTAACTTCACTGAAATGACCTTTTGCATGTGGAGGATACTGGAACACAAATAATTTAGAGAGTTGCCTTAGAATTGTTTAGAAAACTTTCTTGTTGGTATTCAGCTGTTCTGTATTATTAACACTGTGAGTTTTTTGTTTCTCCCCAGATTAGCCTTTCTTAAAAAAAGAAAGTCTATATGTTCTTAATGACAGTTGAATTAAGTAAGGAAGTCTGAGCCCAGACATGAAAACTTAGGGAAAGAAAGAATTGACAGTCTCCAGACAAAAATAGGAATTATAGCCATTTTCTTTTCTACAAGATGCTTTCTCTTAGGTCCCAGGTTTGGAAGAACACTGGAGCTTGAAAGAAGGAATTATTTCAAAGAAATAAATAGTTCTAATTTACTTCAATGGGAATACCCCTATGCTGAGGAATCAGATGGATTTAAATATCTTGCTGGATCAGACTTTTAGGTTTTGTAATTTTCACTGGCTGGATGGGGACTTGCTATTGGGTCATTGTTTTTACTACCATGGCAATAAAATTTGAAACCTCCCAGAATAGACTGAGATGGGGAGTTCCAGATTAAAAATGGAAATGTGTGAGGTTCAGTTATTGTTCATGCATTTTTCTCACACTCACAGCTTAAGTCTAGCAAGTAGTTATGCTGGCATTTTTCCCAGACACACTTTTAATTGTGTATAAGCATTTATATGGATGCTCCCAAGTCATCATGATTTTAAATCTATAAACTAAGAATGAAAACTTTCTACTGAAAGAAAAAGCATCTAGTAACTGGATATATTTTGGAGATGTGGTATATATTGAAGGGTGTAGAAACTTTCTTAGCTTAGATTCTGTTAGACAGTCCTTCCAGTGGTAATGATTGCTGCATTTCCTTTGTGTCTCTGTTATTTCTCAGACATAAACCAAACATATGAACATACTACTGAGGATCAACTGAGCATTTTTTGTTACCTGTGCATGTATTCCAGGTTGAATAGAACATATTAGCTTAAGCCTCTTTCCTTGAGGTTCTTTTGACATTGACATTGTGTTGGGACTGTAGAGTTAGCCATTGTTGTTCAGTTGAAGCAGAGCAAATCTCAAAGCTGTAATAATGCAATCATGTACAAGAGCCCTTTAAAATAGAAATTTGGTACTCTTCATAATGAAATTTATGGGATCTGAAGTTCAAGAAGGATATGAACGGACAACAGTGCTTCGTTTTTTGTCAGAATATAATTGCTTGAGTGGGGCAGAAAACCTATTCTTATCTGAAAAGCATCTTCACAATGGGCTCTTTTGGTAAGATTTTAATGGCGGGGGGGTCTTTTTGGTTTCTCATTTAGAGAAACAGCCCTGCATGTTAGACTAAGTTCCTAACACTGTTAGAAAACATCATCTGCTGCTCAAAGCAGAGCCATTTGACAGCGCAATCTCCAAAGGTCCCTTCCAACCTCAGTAGTTCTCTGAATGAATGAGTCAAAACATATAGTCCCCTTGAAGCTGGGAGTTTTGGTCATTTTCAGGTACTTATTTTTCCTGTTCAGAAGACTAAGGTAAGGGCTGCCTTTGTTGTATGATGAGGACTAAAAGGATTTTTGTGCACTGTGTTTTCTCTTACTCATTTTATTTAATGCAACGTGAGTTCACTGATGGACAGCACGGAAGATGCTGCCCTGGCAGCCAGGAGGGCCAACTGTGTCCTGGGGGGCATCAGGCAAAGCATCAACAGCCAGTCAAGGGATGTGATTGTCCCGCTCTGCTCTGCACTGGTGTGGCCTCACCTTGAATATTGTGGCAGTTTTGGGCACTGCCATATAAGAAAGATATTAAGCTATTAGAGAGCAACAGGAGGGCAACAAAGATGGTGAAGGGCCTTGAGGGGAACCTATATGAGGAGCAGCTGAGGTCACTTGGTGTGTTCAGCCTGGAGAAGAGGAGACTGAGCGGAGACCTCATCACAGTCTACAACTTCCTCATGAGGGGAAGAGGAGGGGCAGGCACTGATCTGTTCTCTGTGGTGACCAGTGAGAGGACTCAAGGGAATGGCCTAAAGTTGTGTCAGGGGAGATTTATGTTAGGTATTGGAAAAGGAAGTGTTTGGATGATAGGCACGTGGTGTGACTGTTGGGAATGGTTCTGTGCAGGGCTAAGGGTTGGATTCGATGAACCTTATGAGTCCCTTCCAACTCAGCACATTCTGTAATTCTGTGATCTAACTCTGCCAGTAGCAAAACACAGCCATATGCTAACAATCTCAGCATCCAGGTCAACATATAGCCATCACAAATAGTAGCTGAACAGGACATAATCCATCCTGTTCAGGCTAAAGAAACAGATTTAATAGCGTAGTTAGATTTTATAAGCACTTGAAATAGCAGTTGGTTAGTAAAACCCAATAAAACAGAGGTTTTACAGTAATAGAATATATGTGTCTCTATTACACAGCTAATCATGTCTGAATTTGCTTTTAACAATCAGTATTTACTGATTGTAGTGTTCAAGAACAGTCTGGTTAATTTAATAACTGGAAAACTTAATTTTAGCTGTCAGTGTTTCTCATTCAAAGTGCCTCTCATTCAACAGCCCAGCATAATCAAGAATAACGAAAAAAAAGTCCAATATATATAAGATGTGTATTCTAAAAAAAGAAAGCCACTGAAGCACACGTATTGAATGAAATTGTTTGGTTTCATTCTGGTGATCATTTTCAGTGAGACAACTACAAAATATTTCTTATCATTTAAGCAGGAGCCACAACTCACAGGCTGACAGTTCATTGCATTTGTTTCTACATGTATGGAAAAGAGAGAAATGGTATTGTAAAGAATGGCTGGATAATGTACTCAAACAAAGCATCATGACTACAGTATCCTTTCCTAGCAGTTTCCTTTGTCATAAACTTTATGATATTTGAAGAATGTACAGTATAGGGGAGAGGAAGGAGACATAGAGTTTCCAAATAAAGCTTTTTCTAAATAGGCTGTCAGGTGACATGCAGCTCAAATGTATATGTGTGCAGTTGTTGCATAGGGTGCAGAGGGAGCGTTTTCTTTCAGTACCCACACTTTTGCTTTCAGTGCTTTTCAATGCGAAAAATTACTAGTTCGGAACAGCTAGTAGAGTTTGTTTGCTGTGTGATGTCAGAAATCAGGGTCCTTTTGAATCTGCAGTCTCCTGAATGAAAGCTTCACACCATTTAGATAGTAAACACAGATTATAATATAGCCCAATTGCCTTAAGTGGCTAATATTAAATATGCTTTTAGTAGCTAATATTAAATATGTTTGGCTTTGTTACAGACTTAGAATAGAAAAAGTTAATAAAGTACTTAAAACATGGCAGGGCTGGAAGTCTAATTTAGATTGTACTTTTGGCTGCAAGGAAAATTTAACAATTTAGATATCATGCAGGAACTGATTTCAGTTTCAAGAAGTTTGGTGAGCTGAGACATAAATGATCTTGACTGGCTATTTATCTTGGTTCTTCCACAGAGTATGATATTTCCAGTGTATAAAAATCTTTTAACTGTAAGAGTATTGTTTGATTAATAGAGCTGTAGTGGAGGGAAACAGTCACTTTATGAATGAAAAGAAACACACGACTGCCCAAATACACGTCCAAATGTATATCTAGTCACCCAAATACTGAGCTTGAATTCTATATACTAATGTATATATAAAAACTATATTCTATGTCATGTTGTATTGAATCCAATTGTTCCATTAAAAAATGTGAAGATCAAACAGAGGTTAAAATAAGCTCTTTTCAATGTTTTTGCACACCATTTAAAATGCAATAGTAATAGAATTTTCTCATTACAAATGACATGATTAATACTCTGTGAGATTAGAAGAACCTGCCTCTTGAGTTGACTCTGTTTTATTTTTTACGTTTCTTTCCAGGCTCAGCAACTTAAAGTCAGTTCAATTAAACTTCCTTGTTTTCAATTTAAAATAGATTTACTTGTACTTTAATGCTTCATGTGGAAGTCCTGTGTTTCTGGAAGAAATGGTTGTGGATTTTAAATATTCAAAAAAAACACAAAAAACCAAACTGGCAGACCATTTGTGAAGTTACAATCAGATGTCATTAAAATGCAGCTATGTCTTGCTCCAGAGAATGTTTTATACAGCACATTGGAGCAGTTTGTATGTTAATCAGACCTTGAGTAACTTAAATACTTTTTCAAGTATTTAAACTCTTTTTTTATAAATTAAGATGTCATTAGCATATGTCATATGTGAAGATAAGGTAAAAGTATAAATCTTCTTCTTCAGTGCTTACCAATAGCCTTAGGTAAAGACACCTAAATCAGTGAAAACAATCCAGAACATTATGTTGTGATGGCTGTCTCGTCCTAATAACACCTATAATAAGACCCTCATTCCTTCCTTTGGGCTTATCTGCTTTTATATATATATATATATGTGTGTATATATATATATATATATAAACATATATATGTACAAAGGAATCCAGTGCACTGGATGTACCTTTTAGGCTTACACTGACTCCACTAAAAACTTGATGTGTAGGAGACATATTGCAATTTCTCATTTAAAAGGCTTGCTATAGCTATCTTTAAGCATTTAATAAAGCAGTGTGAAACTTGTATCCCCTTGGTTCTTTCAAAGAAACTTTGCTCTTTTCTTGTCATAACGAGATTGCTGCCCGTTTCTCTTTGCTCAGGGCTGGAAGTTAAGCTATGTATCATGAATACTATAGCTGTAATATATAATATAATACATAATTAATAACTGCCAATCTCAATACTCTTTATGTTATTAACTGAAGTATGTAATTTATATTCCTTTTCTACTTTTTGTGGAAATTGCACTCAGGTAGTTCTCAGAAGATATTTCCTGATCAGGAAATAATTTTCTGAATATTAATAATGTAAAAACCCCGCTGCAGAACACTAGACAAGTTATATGGCAAGTTTAATAACCACTTTAAATCATAATCTTTACTCAATTGTTGTAAGTATAGGCCTGCCAATTAAGAAACTAAAATGTCCATAGCTGCTAGCAAAGCCACCATAGGAATTTTAACTTGATGTTTGCACAATCTGAAATCTGAGTTGTGTCCTGGTTGCAGAGAGGGGGCAGAATTGTAGAGCCACATGGATGTGGTTGCTATTCTGTACCCCTCATGTCATCACTGGAGGGGTGTGGTTTCAGGGGGTAGAAGAAGAAGAGTACACACCAAAATTACACTATTTTGCTCCTTCTCTTGCTTGGGGAAATTGCTGGGACCAGCCCTGCAGACTCTGTCCTTCTCCTGCCACCACCCATCCCTTTAACGTTCCTTGGGAAATACGGAGTTCTAAGTGGCAAACATAGCTGAGCCCAGGGGAGTGTGTGTATGCCATGGCACCAGTGCAGGAAGCAGCCACAGGGAACAAAGAGTGGTAGAGGTGAGCCTGAGCCAAATCAATCTGACCCAAACCAAAAGGATTCGAGCTGAGCTGTGGGCACAAAGATGAAAGGAACCGGGCAGAGCCAGGTGGACCCCAGCTGAGCCAGGCTGGTCAGGGTGGCACAGCACGGACAGTTTGGGAAGGGGCACACTGGCTGTGGTAACATCTGCCATCTTGTCTTTGTCTACGGAGCCATGCAAAACTGAATGAAGGTGGTGAGCACCAAATTGTGTGTAAATCACCCTCTCTTTTCTATACTTTTGTTATCAATATTGGTGCAGTTACTGTTCATTTCTCATCCCATTGCTGTTTGTTTTTAGGAAATTGTTATCTCAACCCATAGTCTCTGTCCCTCTTTCACTGGAGGCAGGAGGGGCAAGGAGAAGGTGGGGGCAAGGTGAGCAATTTGTTTGGAGTTTAATTCCCAGCTGGTTTTAAACCACCAAAAGTCAGTACTGTGAAAGGAGAGAAACTTACAGGCAAAAAATTTGACATTTCCCTATTTGAAATATGAGTTTAAAACTAATATATATTTTCATGACCTCACAGCAATGAGGAAAGGAAGTGCAGGGCAAATAGAAGAGTTTTATTGAGTAGATACTCCACCCACTGTGCATGCCTTTGTGGCTGTCAGTATGGGAGGGTTGTAGGCCTAATGCTGCATAGTTCTGCTAAGGATGGCTGGGCGTTTTTCAGGAGTTGGACCTTGATGATCCTTATGGGTCCCTTCCAACTTAGGATATTCTATGATTTGCTGTCAGGCTTGTTTTTTATTAATGTTATATGTTTTTGTTAATGTTATTAACATTAATGTTATGTTAATGTTATTAACATTAATGTTATGTTTTTATTAATGTTAATAAATTAACATATTAAATGTTAATTTATTAGGGTTATTTAGAACCCTAGGGTTTTATTTATAACCATTTGGAACAATTGTAAGTTTATCCCATAGTTAAACAGTTAGATTGTATTTATATCAGAAGTATTTTCATGAATCATCATGTGCCTGAGTTAAGCACATTAACAAAAATTAATGTATTTTAGAGTACCCAGTCTGCTACATTTATCAAAACTAAATCAGACCCTGCTGTTTAATTTAAATTATGCACAGATTTTCCTCTCCACTGTTCAGATACAGATCTGTGGTTTATCAGATTTTTTTTTCCAATTTTCTTTCTACCCTCCATCTTTAACAAAATCCTTTCATTTTCAACTGTGATTGTTAACAGCATGTGAATACTTACGTCAGAAACTATGGTTGAATTAATGCATACACACATATTTCCTTAAAGGTAAAATATTTTTTCACTTGTTTTTAATCAAATGGTCCTAGACAGTTCTTGCCAATATTGATTGTTATGCCAACATTTTCCCAGAACTTAGCTGAATTTAATATTTGAGCACAATTTGTTTTCTCATGTAAAAAACATCTAATTACCATTTTTGTACCCTAATAAGACTTTTTATATTATTCTTGAGAATGTTATGCTATTATTATCTTGTATTGCGCAAATCAAGAATATACTACAGAGGATTTTGCTGTGCATGTTTCATCATCTTATCACAATAACTTGAGTATTAAAAACAACAAAGTAGTAATACTTCTGAGATTCTTTTGAGGTTTCAAACTGCTAGTGCTGTAGAAACAGTGCTGTGAGATGATGCCAACGTATGTTGTTGGAAACATTTATAGTAATAATAGAGCTTCAGCAGAGACAGTAGTGGTATAAACAGGGCAAAGGAAATACCAGAAATGCAGCAGGTGCAATTGATTATATGCCTTGGAGAATACCCCACTTATGTGTTTTAAGTCCTGTCAGTGTAAATCAAAAGGAGGTGATGTTGTCAGTAAGACATATCACAGTCAAAATAATGTGCAGTGACAGCAGTCTCATGCTGATGGAGCAGATCATGATTTTTGAAATGCAGAAGACATCCATATCACAGCTGAGGTATAATGAGAGGAAAATAATCTGATTTAAACATGTGAATCATTGTGAGCTGTGATCAAATTTATGCAGAAAGTTCATAGAACTGATAGGGCCATATCAACTTTATGTTAAACAGGTAGGGCTGCTTTACATTGAGTTGACTAGTGTGTTTGAACTTGATCTATGTTTTATTCCTGCCCTAAATGTTTGCAGCTTTTGTTATTTCTTAGGCTTGTAAATCTGGAAGCTGAGCTGAGCACTGTTTTTGAGGAACTGGAATGAATACCCAGCAAAGGCAAGCATAAAAGTCTTGACCTGGAAGACAGTGCTGAGAGTCTCTGTGGTGGTTAAGTATGGCATAGACTTAAAGAAAAACTTTTCTTGTTTTTGTGAGTTCAGATCTACAGAGTTAATTTAAGAATTTTGAAATTAACATTTAGAACACCTGAAGGAAATATTACCTGCTTTAAAAAGCTTTCTCACCCTTCATTATGAATAAATGTTTATATTCTAGTCTAAGGAATTTTGTGCTAAGAATTGGAGATAAGTGCCTTATGTAGTATGGAAATTCTAGCACTGCCTCCTAAAATTCCCATGAGAGTAGAAGATAAGCCATACAAGTTTGTATAAAGATAGGAATAATACCAAATTATTAAGTTCTTCTATAAATAAACCATATTTAATGTACATTTGCATCATAATTTCTTTGAAATTACATATTATATGGACCTTTATATCAAAAGATCTTTCCTTTGAATAAATAGCAAGAAAAAGAAATTATTTTTAATTTGTCAAATAATGCTGTCATATAATCTGCTGGAAATTATAATTAATATTATTCTATAATTATAATTATTATAATAATTATGATTATTATAATAATAGATAATTAGATATTGAGATGCCTGAGTTCCAATTTGTTGCTTTTCTTTTTGAATTAACAAACTGTCTGAAGCAGCAGCAAGGGACATACCAGATTCTGACAGTGTGCAGTTAAATCAAAGCTTTTCTACCTGTTACCTAAGTGAAAACGTGAGGATTAGTGAGAAAATTCATTTGTGGCCAGATATCAGTGGAGATGGATGTGCAATTGTTTTTGTCACCTGGTGGAAGGTACTGTAGCTCCCTAAGCTTTAAGTGGGTTGTGCAGTTTTGAGTAGCTGGCATGGCACTAATGTACTGATCAGTAATTACTAGACAGTTTCTATGACTCATCTACAGAAATTTTCCTTTAGGTAACCTTTCAAGGTTGTGCTGAGTGAAATGTAAAAAAACACAGAAAATGCCGTTTTTAAAAATCGTAAAAGGAACGTGCACTTTCTGATTCAGAAAGAAATCTTTCCTGGAAAAAGAAACAAAAAGAGGTGTTAGGACATGGATAGCTTTTCCATTTGAGCTTGCATATTTTGTGAATTAGGCCAAATTCTGATGTCGGTTATATGATCTACTATCTATCAAGCAGCTTTACACACCCTTCCTCATAATTTCATTTCCCCTTAATAGACTGTAGAATACTTGCAGCACTTATTGCAGCATACACAAAATTTTTTTGTGTATGGATTTATAAAGGTTTTTCAGGATTTTTACCCAGTCTTCCCTCGTTCTTTTTCTATGAAATTGCTTATACTGTATAGACAGTGGTGAAGGAATATCCCCAAAAATATCATACATTTTGTAGTAGGAATAGAATTAATGCAGATTCACATAATTTACATAGGGAAGGTTTTTAATAGGTTCTCTGTAGTGATTTAATTTCAATATGAAGACTAACTTTGCTTAAAAAAATAACTGTGATTTTGTTCTAGAATCATGAGATTGAGCTCCAAAGATTTACAAGTCTCTGTGCTAACCCATGGACAGATGATCCTTCATACCTTTATTTTATTACCCCTGCACACCTGGGAATGCAATTCCAAGGCATATTCTCATCATGGAATTCACTGTGTTTCAGGGTGAAGTCATAAGAGCAGGTGTTAATTTACATGGCGTCTCCTCAGGTTATTTCAGCATTTGAAAAGTAACCATATGCAATAATTTCATACTTTATAACAAATGGTGCTGGTTTTTTGTATCAGTACTAGATGTGGCACCCGGTTACGTAGCAAGCAGAGTTCCCTCTGTAAGAGGGAAACTGCGTATTTTTCATTACTGGGTAGCTGACACATGTTAATTTCTCCCTTAACTGTGACACTGACCAGAAAGGGCTGCAGCAGCTGATTTGTCTATTTTGCTGAACTCAGTTAATAAGATACTCAGGTCTTCCCGCTGCTGCCAGTCATTTCTATCTGGTGACTTTGTGGACACATTGCTCTGTCCACAGAGGAGATGTCATTGTTGTTCATGTTATAAGATGTAAATTTGAAATTTTTTTCTTATCTCCCCAAAACTCTAGGGAACTCTATGAAAGCAGTGTTTTAGAACAAAATACTTTTTTTTCCACATGGATTAGGCTGTGAGCTTGTAGTGATAATGAAACTCAAACCAAAAGTAGTCATGGTATTCCTAAATATTAGAATGATTTTTTTTTTTTTTTCCAGGGTAGTGAACTCTCATACTTATCACTGATTTATCACAGACTCATTTTTTGAAACTCTATCATTGTTAAACCCTATCATGCTACCTAAAGTTGTATCTAATTTTATGATATACACTAGACGACTGTGTTTTAGGTGTGAAATCAGTCTATTGTGCTCATAAATCTTCCAACAAAACTAGGGGATATGAACAGGGTTTCCTTTTGATGACATTACTCTGGAAGATGTGGTTGAGGTGAACCCTATTTCATCAGCTAATTTTCTTCAGTTATGGGACCAGCCTCAGTCCCACAAAGTAAAATCCATGAAATATTTACAAACATTTTAATGAAATATTTCCATGTACAGATCATCCCCTATTGAGCTGTTTTCTTTTTAATTTTATTATAATCCAATTCTCTGATCCTTCAGGGAATGATAGGATGGATGGATGGACAGATGAGACTCTGTTTTTAGAAATAAAAGACCAATTCACAAAGAAAGAGGTTCACTAGCCCTTCTACAGTATAATCTCTTATTAATTAAGATAGGTTTGGGAACTGATGTTCCTATAAAATCAGTGGGAGTTCATTTTCCTTATACAATAAAATAAATAGCCATATTTTCATCTCTGAGTTGGGAATCATGTTTTCCAATCCCATAAATCTCTGGAAATGTATCAAAAGATTTTAATGTCCTTTGGTATAGACTTCAGTTCTGGGCTCTGGTTTTTGAACTATGTGGCACTGAAGCTTAGAAATTCCATTGCAATTGGTAACATTCAAAGGTGGCCATGAGCCATTTAGACAGGTTTTGATCCTAGGATAACTCTGTATTGATCCAACTTCTTTGCAGAAGTTTTATAGCCTGCCTGAGCCCAGAGCTGGTGGGATACACATCCCTTGTCCTTGATACTGAGTGAAAAGGTAAGAATCAAGAGGCAAACAAATAATGGGGATGTCACTGTGGGAGTCTGCTATAGACCTCCTGGCCAGGATGATGACACCAACGAATTATTCTTTGAGGAACTAAGGGACACTTCCTAGGCAACTGCCCTTGTCCTTATGGGGGACTTG
Source organism: Pseudotriccus pelzelni (assembly GCA_035584735.1). Taxonomy (NCBI): domain Eukaryota; kingdom Metazoa; phylum Chordata; class Aves; order Passeriformes; family Tyrannidae; genus Pseudotriccus; species Pseudotriccus pelzelni. The sequence continues at coordinate 39,436,123 of JAWMRA010000041.1, forward strand.
AACTTGCCAGAAATTGACTAGGAGCACCACAGAGCTGGTACAATCCAGGCCTGAAGGTTCCTAAAAAGCCTGGGTAACAACTTCATGGAACAGGTCCTAAGAAAGCCAACTTGGAAAGATGCTCTCCTTGACGTGCTGCTTGTCAACAGAGTGGATCTTGTGAGCAAAGTGGAGACTGGTGGCTTTCTTGGACACAGCGACCATGGGGCGATTGAATTTAAAATCTCTGGTGACAGGAGGAAAAGTGCCAGCAAAACCTCAAATCTGGACAAGAGGAGAGCAGACTTCAGGCTGTTCAGGGAATTAGTAAGTCAAGTGTCCTGAGAAAATGCTTTTGCGTGTGCTGGGGTCCATCATTGCTGGTCACTTTTCAAACGTCACCTCCTAAGGGCAAAGGTGCAACCAGTTCCCAAATGTCAGTTTTCAGGCTTTTTAGAAGTACATTTTCAAGAGTAAATTAGATATTTAATGAAACAGGCAACAAGTGGAAAGAAGGGCTGAAATTTGCCAGTTTGGAAGCCTTTCTGGCCTAATTCTTCTGTTTTACTTGAAGAAACTGATTAGCTAATAAGTAACTTTTATTTCCTTTTCCTTTTTTTTCCTTTTCTCTAAAGAAACTTAGCTAAGCATGCTTTACAGAAATAAAAATCAAGTTGTCTAACTGTACTCTCAGTAATTATGATTGTTTTTCTCCTCATTCTTTAGGCCATAACCCTTATTTCCATTTATGTCTTTGACCCATTATCAGATTCCATCTCTGTGTGCTTCTCCTCTATTATGATTGAAAAAAACCCCACAAACCTGACCCTTATTTGGCTTCTTTAATGCAATTGCCACTTGAATTTCTTATCCTTATGATTTGAAAGCATATATCTATAGTAAAATAACAACCACAAAATAGAGTATTCAATTTACTTGTTGCCTATCGTGTTCTGGCTGCTCTAGAACTAGTTGCTCTAGAACTGAATTGCTGTTTGTCCCTGTTTTGTACTTTGGGTAAAGCTGATGGGAAGATTTTAAGTGAGTTGTTCAAAACTTTCTCTTCTTAGACCTGATTTTGAGTTTCTTTTTACTTTGCTCTACTTCACCAAGTCATAAGGAAATTCCTTATTCTATTTGCCTGACAAGGTTGAATTTCTGGAAAAAAAAAAAAAAAGTGGGCTAATATTTTACAACTTTTTAGTTCAGGGTGGAAAGAAAAGTGGAAAGAAAAAAGAAAACCCAAAACCTAAACTCATCATCAGGATCATAAGAGACTGTGACTTGTTGCAGTGTCATTGCAATGAGCAGTCAGCTGTCAAGTTGCTTTCTTAGACCATGAAGCCCAGGCAAAACTATAGTTCAGTGCATTTCCACCACTGGATACCAGGGAGAACAGACCAGCACAACTCCCCCACCCCCCCCCCATCCCTTCTGGACACATTCAAGGACCTTCATATGCTTCTCAAATGGAGGGTCCCAGAACTGCACACAGTGCTCAAGGTGAGGCCACACAATCACTGAGTATAGCAAGATAATAATTTTGTTTGCCCTGCTAGTCATAGAGTGTCTGATGTACCCCAGGATGTGGTTTGGTGTCTGGCCTGCCAGGGCTTGCTGTTGAACATCTCCAGGGATTAAATTACTACTTTCTTAATGCTCAGAAAATTATGACAGACTTTCTTAGCTTTAAGATGTCATGGAGATAATAACTTTGAAGGTACTTTTTCCGAAAGCATTTAATAGCCAGGACATTTCTGATACATGACAGAAAAAAAAAGATGAGTACAACAAATGGCTCATTATTTTAATAATTTGGAAAATTAGAATAAACAACATGGTTTTATGACTAATCTTGTTTTAAAGCTGGATGATGTGACCAAAATCTCAGATACTAGGTTTCACTCTCCTAAAGAAAGCTTGGTGTTAAGGATTGAAACCAAAATCATTTGTAGTTCTCAACAAAACTAGGCATTTAAAATACATTAAATGAGGTGCTTTTAAAAAATGATCACTATTTTTGCTTCCTTAAATGCAATCTTTGTGAATAACTTGTAATTAAAATCTCATGAAGCTTCAGGCTGTGGTTCAGTCTGAAATATTAACTGAAAAAGTTCTGAGTCATTATCTCTCTGATGGAAGATAAACATAACCACCTCTCTTTTTTTCCCCCTGAAATAATGCTTGTAGATAGGCTAAGGTAGAGTATATGGACATGGTAAAATAGTATCTTTTGGTTATAGATTGAGGCTTGATCCTCATGTTGCCTTTCACTTTATGCAGCCATATGTATACAACATACACCAAGTGCTGAACATCTATTTGTTTATTGGTTTTTAGGTATTTTTTATCCCCTAGAACCTTAGACTCGCTGAGTATCTGTGTGACTTATGTATAAGATTATAAAAAACCTTTTTCTTCTGAATTCATAGAACATCAATAAAGTGTTTCTCATATCTTTGAATCTGAAGTCAGAACAAACTGGTTTTGGCTTTGCATGGACATGGTTTAATAGTTCAAATGGACCTTGTTTTTGTCACACGGTTCTTTGCTGCTTCCAGTGAAAATAACTGTTCTCTACTATGGAATCTTCAGGGGTTAGCATATCCCATGGACTGCCATGTATTCTCTTGGACTTGTCCATGAGAGGCCTGTGCCCAGTTTATACTGTTAGGAAAATCCCTATCTGTCTGAACATCACAGATGTTTGCTATTTTTCTGCTATTTCCCTTAGCTCTGCACTGGTATTATTTTATGTGTCAAAATACATGTGAGGAGCCCTGGGAGTGAAACATTTCATATGAGCTGATACTGAGAGAGATGGGACTGTTCTGCATGGAGAAGAGAAAGCTCAGGGGGATTCTCATGGAATGTTTATAAACACCTGATGGAGTGACTGAAGAAGAGGGAGCTAGACTCTTCTTGCCAGTGCTCACTGACAGGACAAGAGGAAATGGGTGCAAATTGGCACACAGGAGGTTCTATTTGAATATAGCAAGTAACCTATTTCCTGTAAGGGCAGTCAAACTGGTTGCCCAGAGTGCCCATGAAGACTCCATCTGTGAAGTTACTCAACTCAAATGACTAGAGCCGTAAGCAAGCTTCTCTAGCATTAAATAAAACCCATACTATTAACTCTGGCATTTGGTCTTGTTTGTACCTTAATTTGGGCAGAGGCATTTCTAATAATTTTAATAACTGGATCATAACAACCATCTGTTACAAGGAAAGAACATAGTTTGCTCATTGTTTTTGCAGTCTTGATCATCATTAACCTGTTGCTGCTAATTTTAATCTTGGTATTTTCACTTGAGTCTCAGAACTGCAAGGGAAAAACACTGAATGCATGCATATCCCTCTTAATGATGGCTCTCAAGTAACTCACAGTTACTGTTAATTGCAGCATGTGTGTAGCAAATATTTCAGTCTATTTTGTTTTGATTTGTCTCTTTTAAAGGATGTGCTATTCAGGGCTATTCCGTTCCTTATGGTGGCAATATGCAGTTCTGGCTTAAAGCAGATTTTGAAGTATGACAGAACTGATACAGAAACACATCTTTGTGACTCAGTTTCTGTTCTAGAAAATTACTGTTAAATAAACATTCAAATTAAAAAATTAAAAATAAAATCCCAGACATGAATTAGTTTATACTATAATGAAATTTGATATTGCTGCTTTCTTAATTAATATAATGTAAAAGAAATAGTAATTAGGAGGATTATTTTCAGATATATTTCTAAAACTATGAAAAATATACAGAATAAATGAGGTTAACTTTATATTCCCTGAATTCTCTCTTTCATTTCTTCACCTGTTTCCAGGTGGAATTCCATAAATGTCTTGTTTTATAAGGAACTGGGACTGTAGAACATATTTTCACATAAAGAATTTTTGAAGGAGTAGTTATATGTACTGAGCATTGGCCTCAAAATCCAGAATTTCATGTCCATTGTCTTTGTTCACTGGAACATGCCTTGGCCATTTCATCCAAGCAAATTTGGTATTGTCCGGCAAAGTATGTGAATCTTGCCAGATGGTTTTTATTTTTTTCTATGCATTAATTATTCCTCATTAGAGTAAAATGATCATAATTTGGCACGATTTCTCAACATCTCCTTTTTGCAGATGGGTATTTATTTTAAACCATCTTTCCCCTGCCCCCTGCTTTATTTCGTTCTCATCTACTGCAGGGTTAATGCCACTGAGTCAAACCACTACCACTATCCAGAACATGTTTGCAAAGAGGTGGTAAGATGTTGTGATTTAATCCTAAATATATCACAAACCTATATGAGAACATAGACATCTGGCATCTTAATTTTGTGTGCGTAACTCTCTTGAGTTCCATGAAACCTTGGTTATTTATACCTAGTGCAGATCTGCCATAAATAATCAAACTATAATCAAATTTATTTGTATGTATATTCATTGCTAGCTGTATTAGGTTTTTTTTAAATATTATTTTCCTAAACATAATGGAAATAAGATTTGAAGTTTGATGATGTAAAAAAGCAAGTCCACAGTTTCTGGCCATAAACTCTTGCCAGTAATTAAATCAGCCTAGATCTGCACTGAAGTAGTCCTTGCTGTGTTCGGTCAATACTCTGTGCTCACTGGGCAGAATGTTTGCCAAAGTAGTTAAATGCTGATCAGGAACATGTTTGTTAAATAGAAAAAAAGAATAAATCAGAATTCACTTTGTGACATAGTGTGTGTTAGTGTATACATGTATTTAAATGTTTTTCCATATTGTAATGTATTTTCCATTTCAAATTAAATCTGACAACAGAATCTTGTCAAGAATCTTCAAAGTCTAAACCTTGGTTCAGAATAAGTGAGTCTTCTAAGAATTGCCACTACATGAGCAATTTATTTAGACTGGCAATATACAGTAAGTGTCATCATAGAATCATAGAATGGTCTAGGTTTGAAAAAACCTCTAGGATCATCTGGTCCAACCAATAACCTAACATTGTCAAGTTCAACACTAAACTGTGTTCCCAGCTGCCACATCTACACATTTTTTGGACACTTTCTGGGATGGTGATTCCACCACTTCTCTTGACAGCCTGTTCCATTACTTGACAACCATTTTGGTGAAGAAATTTCCCCTAATATCTAATCTAAACCTCCCCTGGTGCAGCTTCAGGCCGTTCCTCTTGTCCTTTTGCTAGTCGCCTGGGAGAAGAGACCAAACCCCATGTGGCTACAAGCTGCTTTCAGGCACCTGTAGAGAGGGATAAGGTATCCCTCTCCTTTTCTCCAGGCTAAACAACCCCAGCTCCCTCAGCCGCTCCTCATATGACTTTTGCTTTTGACTCTTCCTCAGCTCCATTGCCCTTCTCTGGACTCACACCAGGACCTCAGTCTCACCAGTACAGAGCACAGCATTATGATCACTGCCCTGGTCCTGCTAGCCACGCTATTTTTGATACAGGCCAGAATGCCATTGGTCTTGGCCACCTGGGCACACTGCTGACACCCCCAGCTCCTTTTCCCCCAGGCAGCTTTCTAGCACCTCTTCCCCAGGCCTGTAGTTCTGTATGGGGTTGTTGTGATCCAGTTGCAGGACCTGGCACTTGGGTGTAGCTGAAGTATTTTCCCAAATTCGAAGGACTTCCAGATTCTCAAAACATTTCCAGAGGAGGTCTTCCTCATCACAGTACCTACTCTATGTACTAACATATATTTTCCCATACCTCCACTTTTCTGTGATCTGCGCAAATGCTGTTGGGCTGGATCATGGACTCTGAAAGAAGTCTCTATTATCTGCTACCTATTACGTGTGTTTTAGTGACATTCCACTTTATACCAGAGTGGGTAACATTGGAATAATGTTTAGTGAAACAACATGAATCTGTACTAATTTTCTGCTTTATCTCACTTCCTCTGGACCTGTAAGTTAAAAGCAGCTAATAGCTTTCTTTCTAATGAGAATTTAGCAGTGAGAAAGCCATTTTACATCTGGATTTAGAGTTGTCATGGTTGCACAGTTGGCAGATGCTATCTTTTTTTTTAGCTGTTTAGGGGTTTTTTCTTGAACATATTATAAAAATTAAAAATAAATCATTATTTTACATGATTTGTTAAATAGAGTTTAGGGAAAAAAAAGGAAAAAATTCAGATTATAAATATAACTTAAACTTGTTTTGCATCTTCTGTAATTGCCATTTAACTATGTGTAATTAGGACATAGTTTAGTAAAATTACGTTATTTAAATTTTTTTTCTCACAGTGAGCTGAAGAACTTAGTTGGGAACACTGAGCAGCAACTGCTCCTATTAGTACTTGTAGGAATGAGTGCAGTAAATGCAGATGTCACATACTCTTCAAAAGGCAACGTTAAAATCATACTTGCTTTTCAGTGAATTTTATTCTTATAGAAGCAGGATGATTGCTATAAACTGATGCAAGAAGTATTCACAGTGGAAATATTTCTGGAAGAACAACCACATAAGGTTAAAGTAGTAGTTTTTACAAATATAAAACTGATATTGAATACTGATCATGTTACCAGTCTTCTAACATTATATTGCTCAGAGAAAACACTGATTATAGTTATATTTCTTATTTATTTGCATTCTGAACTGCACAGTTATGCACTCCATTGAACATAATTGCAAGCCTTCTCTGAAGAGTGAAGAACCTGATCATTCTGCGTGCGTGTGTGCATGTGTGTGTGTGTTATGAAAGTTAGATGAGGCTGTGATCCTTATGGATCCGGACTTGCTGGTTCAGATTGCCTGATTGCCAAGTATTCTTGCTGTTACCCAGGAAAAAAGCAGGATGTTAAAAAATTGGACCACCACTAACTTCCACTGTTATGGCTGAGATACATACTTCAGGTGAAAAAAATGGAAGACAGCTTTTTTGCTCTTTCTTGAACCTTCATGGTCATTGTTTGTAAACGGTTTCCATACCAAGCTGAGGGCACAGTTTCTGCTTACTCATTATTTTCAGATCTTTTAATCTGGAGAACTGAGATTTAATGCAAAATGATAAATCTCTATGAACTTGAACTACATAACTTGGCAAAATGGGGCAGGACCAGACTGTCATGGCCAGAGGGAAGAAATATTTCAATATCTATATATTTCTAATGTGAATCATTTAGACTGTCTTAAAGATCAGATGTAGTTATTGGTACCCTCCAGACTTTTTCACAAGCAAGCATTGTCTCCTACTAACTGTTTCTACCAAAGGCACAGTCTTAATTTGTAGTCTACATGTATAAACAGATTTGGTTGGATGAGAGTGCTGATCTTAATTTTGCAGGGAGAAGCCCTAATTCAGTTCTATGACAAAGTAGCACATACTGCCTTAGCATGGTATGACTAGAATGGAGAAAGCCCTGTTAGCTTCCTTTAAAATCCCATGCTTAGTTGTCACTATAATTATAGTATTGGATTTCTTGGTCCAGTTTTAGCAGAAGGACATGCTTCTGAGAGTTCTCACAGCAAAGTGGTATGTTCTCCCAACCTTTTCATGTACATGGCCATGAAACTTTCTGTATATTTTTTGATACAGTTGCCATTCTTTCCTGTCTATTTCTACACAGAAACTTTGGAAACTTTTGACCTCAGAATCTGTGGCATAATTATAAAAAGAATTGTTCAAATCCCTCATCTAACAAGGGCAGAAGTTCTAAAGAGAAAGAAAACATACACAAATTATAAGAAAAATAAATTCACAATCAATGTTCTTGCCACATTTACTTACAAAATTCCTTAAAGGTTCATTACCATGGTACAATACGTGAGAAATATCCCACAGAGAAATGTGAATGCCTTGACATGAGCTTTTTGTATTGTAATTAGAATATTTTTATTGCTAAAGAATTAAGAAAGTGGTATATAATCTATTTTTAATATATACATCGACATTTTGTACGTGTATGTATTTATCAGTCAAAGCCAATTGCATGGAAAATTAGACACATGCATACATTTTGCAGATATTTATGTTAACTATAAGTCAAGATTAAAACAACTTCTATTCAATTGTCATGTAGTGTGTTTAGAATGTAAATTAAAACCAGCCAATTGTGTCTTTCCATTAAGTTCACCAGAAGGTTAGAAATGAAATTGTGTCTAAACAGACATGCAGTAAGACTGTTAAACCAGATGGCTCTGTTAGTGACCATGGAAAAAAATCTTATTACTGGCAAGACATTAATGTGCAGACATTTGCAGTGCTTCAGCAAAATTGTTCACTGTATTATTCCAAAGCAGATCTTTTCTGAATTACATTTTGTATGTATTTTTAGTTTGAAAATGAGAGAGGGTTGCCTGAGTTTATTTGGAAGTATTTATTCCTAGCTTTTGCCCAGAAAGCCAACCACATCCTATGTGGCATCAAAAGAGGAGTGACTAGCAGGTCAAGGGAAATGATTCTTCCCCTGTAATCTGACCTCATGAGACCTCACCTGTAGTCCTGTGTTCAGGTCTGGGGCTCCCAACACAAGAAAGACATGGACCTGTTGGAAAGAGTCCAGAGGAGAGATGCTAAGTTGATCACAGAGCTGGAACAACTCTCTCACGAAGGCAGGCTGAGAGAATTGATGTTGTTCAGCCAGGGGAAAGAGGGCTCTGGGGAGACGGTATAAGAACTTAAAGTACCTAAAGGAGGCCTACCAGAGAGATGGAGTAGGATTTTTTAAAAGGCCATGTAGTGACAGTACGAGGGGGAATTCACTTAAGTTGAAGGAGGGTAGATTTAGAATAAATTCCTCACCGTGAGGGAGTTGAAACATAGGGACAGGTTGCCCAGAAAGGTTGTGGACTCCCCATCCTGGGATGTGTTGAAGACCAAGCTGGATGGGGCTCTAAGCAACCTGGTCTAGTAAAAGGTTCCCTGCCCATGGCAGTGGGATTGTAGCTAAATTAAGGTCCCTTCCAACCTAACCATTCTATGATTCTATGAATCTCCAGAAGCTATCTCCACACAGGTGCAGGAATAAAATCACTCTGATTCCATTAGGTTTGTCTAGTGGAAGGCATGGTCTGGCACTCCTCAGTGACTGTCTCTGACATTGCAGCTGTGACTGCGTCCAGGACTGCCTCAGCTTTTCCCTTCTAGATTCAAGCAGATACCAGTTACTTCTTGGCTGTTGGTTAGTACTTGGATTAATAGGGGTTTGATATGACAAAGTCCAATGTTGGCCTTGATGCAATAGAGCAGAGAGTTGCAGGGAGAGCGCTGTATTATCTCAAGGCTTCTATGGGAAAATGGAAAGAGTGAAAATATAAAAAATATCCATCTCTTTCTACTAGTTAATTTATTCTGCTATTCTAAAGCATTCTTTATTCTGTTCCATCAATTTAATTTAATTTTGCAAGTTTACAAACGTTATAAGAAGTGCTTTGAAAAAGAATATAAAGTGCTGAAGAGGAGAATTAGTTTAAATTTTGGGCTCCTGGGATAAATCACAAGTTGAAGCAAGGGGGGCAGTTCTTTGTCATACTAAGGGCTGGCAAACTTTCAGAAAACTCTAGGGATAATGAAAGAAATAAAATCATCTGCATTTTGTTGAGAATAACAGAGAGGGAGGGGGGGAAACCCAATCAAAACCCAACACAAAAAAGGGATATGCATTTCATGCCTTTGACAGGCATGAAATTTGCATGTAGGAGCCGCTTCCTCCTTGGAAAACCTGTAATGAGAGCAAAATACTTCAGAGGGACTATTTTGCTTAGTAACTGTGGCATAATGTTTCCTGATGAATATCATAAACAAAATTAAAATTAATGGAGAAATGCAAAGGTTGTTTCCCATCATGGTTAGAATGCAATCCTCAGGGACTACTTCTCTGTGCAGAGATGGCAGACACTCTTCAATGACTGTCTTTGAAAGAAATGCTTCAACTTCTTCCACTGCACATACAAAATGGGGAAAGCTACTAGGAAAGAATTTCAGTCATTCCATCCATTTATCCACCTGTCTGTCTGTGTGTCTATCTGTATATATCATATATATACCAAGTGTGCACAGATTTATGTACCTATATGGCAAAAACTGGGTTAGGAATGTTGTATTACCTCATTATAACACAGTTTCAAATTAAAAATAGAGGTAGTCTGGAAATCCCTGTGGAAGTTTTCACTTAAGTCACCGGATGTCGTTGTGATGGGTTTGCAAAAGTTAGGTTAGAAATTCTATTTGGGACAAACTATTTTCAATGAGATACACTATGTGGATCTAAAATGCTGTGGGAAAATAGCTTCTCTTCTCAATTTCAGGACAGGATTCAACATCCTCAGAGAAGTGATTAGTGGCTGTGTTTGCACCAAAACTACTGCACAAAAAGCTTAGAATGTGCAGTGGTTGGTGAAAACGTGCATCATATTTTAAAACTCTTTACAAAAATCCAACTAAAGCAATCACTTTGTCCAATCCCAGAGCATATTTAAAAATTTAATTTTCCCAATTTATAAAAAATAGTTAGCTTGTATCATCCAGAAATGCTATTCAGTAGTTACCTGAGAAAACCATGACCCAAAAGGAGAAGAAAGAACAAAACCCGGCCTAAAATAATGTTAACCAACTTGATCTTATAAATCACATAATAAATAAATATATGCTCTACTGTTCTTGAAGAATTCATTATCACAAAAAAATATCAGGTTTGAACTTTTCAGTCCCTTGTTGGTCCTGCATCACAAATCAGACTGAACAAACTTGACTCCAGAGTTAAGAAAGCTCTGTATCAGTAGATGCTTTTTCTTCTTAAATTAAATTATTTCATCTCGATTGCTTTTGATCACTGCCACTGAGTGATATTACACAAAGGACAGGGGTTGCAAAAATAAGGCAAGTTCTGGGATATCAAATTCTACTTTCCCTCCATCTGCTCTTTTGAGAATTTAACATTTAGAAATATGAGATATTCATAAGCATCTCTAGCAATCTAATTTATGGACAGTTACATTTCTCACTAAAGAATTACTCTCAAAGATGCATAAGAAATTAATTAACTGAAAAAACTTGTTTATTGCATTGAATTTTAAATCTTAGGGATTTGGTCTATCTTTATTATCGATATATAGTATTCTTTCAGAAGGCAATTCTTGGCTCCAAATTAGAGAGGATATTGAAGAAACTATTGAAGTAGACTGTTCTAAAAGTTTCTAATATTTTCATCATAAGGAATTCAATTTTCCTGGTTTCCTTATCAGTGTAGGGTATCCCTCATATCCAAATTAAACCATATCAAACCTTACATATTTCTTCAATTTCGGCATGGGTATGACTGTGTGATTAGGTCTGTAATACCTGCAGCAAGAAAGAATGATCATAATGTTCTTCAGGGTGTCGTTGCATCAAGTTCTACTGTGGATTATGATCCAGACAATATATGATGCCGGTATATTGATGGAATTGCATTAACCAATGCAGTGTGGACCTGGGAGGGCTGTGGCCTTCTGCATCTGGTGCATATTACATCAGATATTCTGTGTTTGGGAAATTTTATCTGAACCAGGTTTAAGAATAGGTCAAAATACTGTTAACATATACATCCCTCTGACATTTAAACAATTCCATAATCTTTTAGGGATTTTTTCCTTGATCTTTATGTTTGGTTGGTTGGTCTTTATTTCTCTATCTGTGATTGCTTTATCTGTGCGATTAGAGGATATTCGTTATCGAATGCAGATGATACATGAGTTGAGGACAGATATAAGTCAGACACTATGTAGGGCAGACACACGTTTATGATAAGGTAAGAAAAAGTTACTCTCCAATAGTGGCACAGCAGAATCAGTTGCAAGGCAAATTGCTCCAAATCTAGAACAGTATCAGAGAAATTAAAAGGAGAACTTTGGGGCTGCCAAAGTGGAAAACGGGAGATCTACACAGGGAGGATGTTCTTCTGACATGTGGGTGAGCTGAACTGGAGAGGGTTCTCCCCAGCACAGCCAACAGCTGTATAGGGCCATCTCATTCATACATTTAATAAGCTCTATGTTTAGACTACTGGGCTTTGGTGCACCTAGCCTTTTTCTAGTGGAAAACTTTTTCATTTACCTGAAGTGATGCTATACTCTTAGGACAGAACAAGTCCCTGGTATCACTTTCCATTCTGTTTGTTGCTCTTAAGACATATGTAAAGAAGATTACAAAGTGTGATCTGCTTCCCTGTTATGAAAAGCTGAGCTTACTAAAAGAATAAAGGTCAAGAGAGTGAAATATTTGAGTATATTCTTGACACAAGGACCACTTGAAGCTAGGAACTGAAAATATGGTGGTCATATATGTATGTTTAATTTAGCTGAACCAACCCATTCAAATAACAGCTGTTTAGGGTGGCCTTTCTCTGGAAATTACAAAGCCTAATAGTAATATACTAAAATAACAAAAAGTAAACAAACAAAAAAAGCAACCCAGCTTTACTGGTTTTATTTAAATTTGGTTGTTTTTTGTTTTTTTTCTTTTCAAATGTTATATTTCTGTAAATACAAATGTATGCCTCCTTTCCTTCAAATGTAAGTGAAGGCACATTTGTACATTGCAGAAAAAAAGGCTTAGGGATTAAATGAAAAATAAGGTAGATGTTTAAGAAAAAGTTTACAGTTGGTCAAATGTAAGAGCCTCTTAAAATATCTTAGCAAAATATTCTCAGTTATTTCTGAAGTGCAAGTGATAGACAGTGTTAAAGAAAAAGCATCCTGTAACATAACTACATTTCTGAGTGTTTCTCTGTTCTTTATTACAGTGAAAAAGAATGTCAGTTCTGTGAAATAAAAATGAATATATTTATAAAAAAAGGTTGATATAGTCTTCAGTTCAGTAAAAGAGAGGACCAAGCATACAGGTTCATAAATATGCAAAATTTTAGTACATTTAATTTAGATACAAGCAATTGTAGTTGTTATAAAAATAGAGTACACTAGTGCTGAAAATTGTTCTAATGGGATTGAAATAGTTATAGTTCACAACAGAAGGCCTGTTAAGAGCAAGCTATTTTGATATTCTGTTGCTAACTCTTGTGTTAAGAAGACCTACTATCCTCTAATTAATTATATTTCTTACCACCTTAAGTTTTATCATAGTGAACAAACTGTGATCATAATCAGAGTGAATTCTGATGCCTAAAGTGTTTGCAAGAGAATTATACATCCCTGTCATGGGTTTGCAAAAGTCCCCCTCCTTGGGGATTGAAAATAGTTTGTCCGGATGAATTTCCGGACAAAAGTGTAAAATACAAATACCGAAAAATTACATTTTTTTTAGAATTCAGTCAATGAAAGTCAGATTAAGAATAATGATAAATGAATTATAAAGTATGTTTTTTACCAGACTCAGAGAAGAGCAGAGGTGTCTCTAAAAAGAAAATAAATTATTAAAACCTGAATTCAGATTCACTTAGCTTCTGCACAGTGATGCCTTAGAATTTTTAGGATTTTTAGCTTTTGTGGATTTTAACGTAGCTGGAGGTTTCCTTCCTTTAGACTGTTACTTTCTCACAGTTTGTGTGTCACATTCCTGGAGCTTTGGTCTGTCTTTTAACTGTCTTTTCAAGGTGATAGATTTTTAACAAGAACATTCCATTGGGATGTGCACCTGAACCGGAATAACAAGAGATATGGTGGACAGAAGATGATAGAAGGCTCGCTCCAGGCCCTTGGAGGGGTTCCAGTAGGGCAGTTCTGACAGTGGTACCAGAGCAAAAGGGGTCTTAGGATTGGATGTCCTTATTAGATATGATAATTAGTGAAGATATAAAAGTGTAAGAATTCTGTATGTGCAGGCAAGCCTTTGTACTGTCTGGCCAGAAGGCCTTCATTAAAAGAGCTGTTCTCTATCTTATCTAATATTGCCTGGAGAGTCTTTTTCTCCTGGATCTTTAGGCAACAACAGAGAAACCTTTTTTACCCCCATAGATGGAGCAACACAAGGGAGTGTTTATTGAAGATGGTTGTTCATATAAGCAACTGGGACCTTTTAGTGTTCAGTTTACAAGTTTTGTTAAATAAATTCTCTACATAAATATTACCATACCATAACAAATTATTTTACAGTGGACTTTTCCAGTCAAAGGAAGTCTGACTTCCAACATGTACACAGACTGGGGAAGGGATGACAGGACACACTTGTTCAAGATTTTATTTTTCATCTTCATCTGTACTGTATGCTTACTTATATCTGGGCTTCTGAACTAGAGCTAATAAAACCATTTTGTCTTTTCATGTCAGTGTGGGTGCTTTCCAGTTCTGAATGTTTAAAATTATGGCAGGCAGCTAAACTATGGGTTTGAGTACCTAACTACTGATTCTTTCTGATCAAAATTCCAAATTTTTCTCTCTTAACAACGAAATTGTATGTAGTATGATTCTAATCTGAAAATAGTAATCATTAGGTATCAGAATAAAATAATAAAAAAAAAATAATCCTAATCACAGACTCTATGTTTTCCCCAGTCATTCTCTGGAGATTTTCAATGTTTTATTTCATATTAGCATGACATGTCTTTATGCAACACTCACTAAATACTTCCTTATTTAATTATCCATAGCACAGCTTGGTCACAGATGGAATTGCTTCCAGTACTGCTCCTATCATGCAGAACAGTCTATCTCTGCCTATGTTCTTTTTTTTTTAGCTCATGTATCTCTTAGAAAGAAAAAAATCCGTTTTCTGAAACGGCTTAATTTTTCTCTTCCTCAATTCCTATATTATTTATTATTCAGATCTGTTACTGTATTATTTAACAGTATGAAGTGTCCTTAAATAAAACTTTAATGAAAGGATCACTACTGAATAAGTTTCTATTGTTTATAAGAATTAATGTCTCCTGGTTTTAGTAACAACAGCTCTAAATGAAAACTTTCTAAATTAAAATATTGAAGTCATTAAAGTCACTTTATTAATCTATGGAAACATTTTGCTAAATGCTTTTAAGTTCCTCATACTTTTTCTGTGTCAATGAATCAAAGTCAAATACAAAATACAAATCTTTCCTCACTTGTAGGATATCCCTTCCTGATTCCATGCCACTAGTGAACTTTGCCCTTGTCCTCTCCTGTTTCTAGTAGATACTACAATTTGTGCCTTTGAATGATTTATTGTTTTCTTTCATTTTCTTTTTCTTTTCTTTTCTTTTCTTTTTTTTTTTTTTTTTTTTTTTTTTTAAACTTAACAGCCTTTCCCCTTTCACCCCTCCTTATTTGTGGTAGGTAACACTTATATTTAAAAAAAGTAGTTTGGGCAGTAAATATATACTACATGATATAATAATGGGCTGTATTAGAAAGAAAAATCATGAAATATTTGTATCAATAGGTACCCCTGTCGAGAGACTTGTGAATTCTGAACAACAATAGTTAAACTGCAGTTTAATTAAAAAACCCCAATATATCCCAATATATCAATAGATCAAAATAGCTGAGTAATAAAAATGAAAGCACAATAAAAAAACACAGAAAGCCTCATAATTAAAAAATTCCATTAACCACCAAGAGGTAGAATAGTGAGAACACTTTTTCACATTTTAACTCTAAAAAAACTCTTTCTGTAAAAGTTTGTGTACATCATTCTAGCACCTTTGAAGACATGGTTTCAGCATTCAGGCTTTAGTTGTAGTTGCTCTTGTGAGTCTTAACATAGACCAAAGAGGAACATACATAAAATCTTAAGTTGCAACAATATTTGAAACTTCATTATGGGCTGAACCTTAATACTTAGGAAAGCTTAATACAGTTTATGAGACCAGTTTTGCTTTACAAGGAGAGGAGTGTGAGAGTATATTGACACTTCTCAGAATTGTTGAAGTGATTTTAAGAGAAGTTGGTAAAATGTATTTCAGCAAATGTTTCAGTGTAGATAGTAAGGAATGGTTAGGGTTGGAAGGGACCCTAAAGATCAACATCTATCTAAGAATTTCATCAATGCTGTGTTGCATTTGCATAGCCAGGTTTTGGTAACAGGGGGGCTATAGAGTGGCTTCTGTGAAAAGCTGATATGAACTTCCTCCATGTCTGGTAGAGCCAATGCCAGCTGGCTCCAGGATGGATCTGCTGCTGGCCAAGGCAAAGCCAATCAGCAATGGTAGTAACACCTCAGTGATAACTTATTTAAGGAGAAAATAAAGTTATTGTGCAGATATGATTGCAGCTGGAGAAGAGTGAGAATATGTGAAAGGAACAGCTCTGCAGACACCAAGGAGAAGAAGGGGAAGGAGGTGCTCCAGGCGCCAGAGCTGATTCCCCTGCAGCCTGTGATACAGACCATGGTGAGAGAGCTGTGCCCCTGCAGTTCATGGAGAACTGTGGGGATGCAGAGATCCACCTGCAGCCCATGGAGGAGACCCATGCCAGAGCAGGTGAGTGCCCGAAGGAGGCTGTGACACCATGGGAGGCCCGTGCTGGAGCAGGGTCCTGGCAGGGACCTGCAGGCCCGTGGAGAGAGGAGCCCACCCTGGAGAAGGTTTTCCTGGTAGGACTTGTGACCCTGTGGGGGACGCACACTGGAGCAGCCTGTGCCTGAAGGACTGCACCCTGTGGAAGAGTGATTCATGTTGCAGCATTTCATGAAGAACTGTTGCCCATGGAATGGACTCACACTGGAGAAGTTCATCAAGAACTGTCTCCTGTGGGAGAGACGCCATGCTGGAGCAGGGGAAGGACTCTTCTCCCTGAGCACTGGAAGGAGCAACATTCCCCATTCCCCATCTCCCTGGGCCACTGGTGGGAAGGTAGAGATTGGGAAGGAGGGAGAGGTGGGGAAGAGGTGTTTTTAAGATTTATTTTACTTCTCATTACCCTGCTCTGATTTTGTTAATAATAAATTCAATTATTATCCCCAAGTTGAGTCTGTTTTGTCTGTGATGATAGTGATCTCTCCTAGACCTTACCTCAGCTAATGAACCTTTTTTTATATTTTCCCTCCCCCTTCCAGTTGTGGAGTGCAGTGGAAGAGCAGTTCGGGCAGGTGCCTGGCATCCAGCCATGGTCAACCCACTGCAAATGGCTAGCAGATAAACCATTAGTTCAGGAAACCTCTAAAATACAAGGGAAAGCTGGGAAAGTGCCCTGAAAAAATCTGTAAAGGGCACAGTTGTTGTCCATATATACTGACCTAAGTGCCTTCCCATGGATTCTCTAATAGTTACTCCAAAAGGACAGACACAGGTTTGTATGGATCTGTGGTGTTATCCACTAAACTTGTGTTTCAACACTGTAATATTTCTATACTTTTACTTATCTTTACATAATTGTAATTTATGAATAATCAAACTTTTATCTTTTTTAATTAGGATGGCTGCTTTATAATAGTCTTGAATCTCTACCCAGTGTGCGAGATAATTAGATCCAGAATGAGTCAACCAGTAGGTTATTAAATCAAGCTGCTTGAAATTTATGTTCCCTTCTCCTCTGCCTGCGCTTCTGCCTCTACATTTTCCATGCCTTGCTGCACTGTATTTTAGCTCAAAGAAGAGACCTGGGAAGCATGTCATGCCCTGCTCAGCCTCGTGTGTAGTCTCTTGGTTTAGATAATTTCTTCAAAGACTTATGCAATAGGTTGTAAGACCACAAAACACAACAAAATCTCATGAAGTATGTCTATTGACATAAGATGATGAGAACTTCTGAAACTAAAAAGAAGGCCTTTCAAAATGTCAAGTTTACCACAGTATTATTAATATGTTTTAAGTGGTCTCTGTGATGAGAGGAAAGTGAGCTTCTATGATGAATTACATGCAGTAAGTGGAGTACAGATGCAGTTTCATGCTCTTATCTGGCATGTAACATATTACATGAAGCAGAAGGTAGATAAATTGTGAGTCATTATAGTGTAAGGCAGTATAAATGGAAAAGCTGTGCTTTCAATAGAATAACTTTTCAAAAAGTGTATGAAGGAAAGACAGGAGGGTTGTATTCAAACAGTAATAAAGAAGATGCAGACTGACAGAAAGACAAAACTAGATTCCTGAATTAGCCCACTCACCCAATGTCAAAGCATGAACCTTATTAATAGTAACATTTAGCATCACATTTTAGTGTTATATTTCCTTTTCTACTACTCACTTTCATACACATTTTCCCATTATCAGAATTAAATCTTTGCTGAAAACAGAAAAAAAATATCTTTAAGTATAAGTGCCTCCTACAGTGAATTTTGGTGATCACAAATGAGTAATAAATTTTTTCCTTGGACATAAATTCAGTAATTTAAGAAAGACTATCTTCTGGATGCCTGTAACTTGGAATGTTTTGGCCTGTATGTTATTCTGAAGGCAGGTATTGTCATATGCTAGTATAAGAGGTAGTCTTCAATGAGGTAGCACACTCCAGTGAAACAATAAGCCTGGGGTGACAACCTGTAACTTCATGCTAATGCTTATTTTCAAAGATAAATATGTATTTCAATACATGACTTTCTTCTCAGTGCTGTGCATATTTCTAGAGAAAAGCAAAACACATCAAAGCATTTAGGATCTTTAAGACACACTTAAGAACACCTATTTGTGGAATCTCCAACAGACGTGGTTATGAAACAGATATGGAGTTGCTCTTCTCAATCTGCACAGGAATAGGTATTGATAAACCTAGCCACAAAATTTTAGTTTCTTAACTATGTTTAATTTTCAAAATTTAAATCCTATGGTATTGTGAAACCTTTCTAAACTTTCTAAAATGCCAAAACATTTTCTCAGTGCTTAAGTTTCCTATCCATGCACATTTGGTCCATGGCACCCTAGCAGTGAGCAGGATACTTTTTTAATGTGCATTTTGGTGTAATGCTAAAGGTTGTCTCTGCTTGGACCTCCTTTTTGAGCATTGTGAGTAGTTCTGGTGTGGGGTACCATGGGACCTAAAGATCTTCTTTACCTGCAAGAAAATGTAGGTGAGTTGTTTGCTGGAAATTAGTCTGAAAATCATTAGTAGAACAAAGGATATAACTGATGAATCTTCTTTCCTGAGTGTTAACCTGTATCACACTGACATTTTTAGAAATGAGACAAGCGTGATGACATATCAAAACAATTTGGAATTAGCTGATGAAATTTTTGAGACAGCTGTATATGTTTTAAAGCAGAAAAAGATGGGAGTGATTAAAAATGTAGATGGATTTGATAGATAAGGATTGTTGTTTGGCCCTTTCATTATGTTCTTCAAAGTTCTCTTTGAAGAAACTGTTTCCTTCCTGTCTGCCAGACATACGCTGTGCAAAGAAAAAAAGGACAATACGTGAGAAACTTCACACAGTCCTGCCATAAGTCTTTGAAATGGTTATCCTGAGGTTTAGTTCTTTCTTTTAACCTCTGAAGGTTTATACAGCAGTCCTAAACACTTTAGGCAGATATACCATGGCTACCATTTAATGGTTTCCATTTCTTGTGGATCACCCCCAGGTTATCCAAGTCTTCTGCCATCTCAAGTTGTAAAATAAAGCCTTTTCTTCTTTTACACATGGATCACAAATGTGACCTCTAGAAAAACAGACATAATATCTTTTATATTTATTGTATCTTTAAATCAAGGGTACATCACACTCGGAAGTAAGCTGGCAATGACATATTTGAATCACTAGTCTACCATTCCCCAGTGCTGAAGAAAGCTTATCTGTTTTCTATTCCCTCCTAGATTTGTAATTTGTATAGCTGATTAGTTGAATATGTTTCCAAGTCTCCCAGTTAATTTTTGTTAAAGAACTCTATTAGCAGATGAATGTAATTCTGCACTTTTTTTTTTCCAAGTAGTTGAATCATTTGTTTGTCAGCTGTCATACACAGGTAGTATGTACAGGAAAACATCTTTCTTACCATGAAAAGCTAGATTACCTGTGCAATGCCAGATGTGTACAGCAGATAATATGCTTCCAGGTTAGTGATGATTCAGTATGGAAGTGCTGGCTTATTGTAAATAGTTATTAAAAACACAAGTAAATGTTTTTTAAAGTTTCCTAATTATTATATTTCATAAAATGGTTATACATTAAATGTGCTCTTTTTTCAAACCTCTAAAAGGAAACTAGAATTTTCAGGTGTCTTGCAGCTCAAATGAGGTGTACAATTTTAGTATAAGCTGGAATCCATTAAATAATGTCTGAATTCACTAATAAAAGATTATGAACATTATTATTTCTAAGTGCAACCACATGTTTGAAATGGGTACTTAGAGTGTTTTAAATATAAAGATCTCCTTTAGTTATGCAACATCCCAAACACAAAAAACATATATAAGCATCATTTGAAAGGGGATTTGAAAATTTCTGATATTAGAGCAAGGACACAACAGTAACCATTCTCATTTAAAAAAAAAAAACCAAAACACACCCTCTGCTTTCAAAATCTTTGTCCTTCCTGTGCATGAGGAAAATATCAGTGGCACAGGCAAATACATTAGGACTTTTCATTTCATGTAAATTTTTGTTAAAAATGTTGCAGTATATGTAAATTCCCACCATATTGTTAAAAATGGGTTACATGTATAAAAATTGGGTGGATACAAATATCTGAATTAAAATATTTTCAGATTTTGTACTGAACCTCAAAGCGACCTTGCAGTCTACGAAAGGAATGACACTGAGATATACCATTAAAATAGGCTCAGAACTATCCTGGCTTTTCATTTTTCTTGACATCTTGTTCATAGAATTAAAAGGAGAGGCAGAAAAAAAACTCTGGCAGAAGAGTTCTTCTGTCTGAGTGCAGTAAATGCCTTTGTAAAAAAATGTACAAAATTAATTATTTACACTTTAATTTTAAACTTTATACTTAAAAAAAAATAAACTATTTCAATAGATAATCAAACACTCATGTTTCCTTCACAGAAATATTGAAACAATTTGTAAACGAGACCTTCTGAATCTTAGTAAACCTAAGGAATAGCAGAGGGAAGATGTGAGAAAACATTACTGAATCTCATGTTGCCAGTAAAAAGTCTTCCTTAAAATACCATTTTTTATGAATATTCTACTAAGTTTCCATAGTACTGAATACCCCATTTAGCTCAGATGCTTTGATTCCCATCTGGTTGTAAGATACACAGTCACTTTCTGACAGAGAAACAGAGTTAAGGAAGGCTAATTCAGACACCCAGATTCTCCCTTGAATTCTCTGAAGTCCCTCAATTTGACTTACATCCCCAAATTCTCCAGCTCAGGTAGAACTTGAACTCCATAGCTAAAAATCTGTAACAAGAAGACACTACTCTGCTCGAGGGCCAAAGTGCTGCCTTTTCATACCACTTGCATGTGAGAGTCGGTATTGGAATTCAAATTTTGGACAAAACTACATATTTTGTTAACTCTTATTTTCTTCACCGCCTTTGTAGAGCATTTGAGGAAAAGTTGCATACTTCAGAGCATAGTCAGAGAGCCTTTAGGCTGAGGAAGGATGCTGTTATTGTGCTGCTCTGCCCACAGTTTCCTACCTGCCACTATCCCCCTCCCTTCTGTTGGTCTAAGCATTTATAAAGCTATACAGCTGACCAGATTTGGGGAAAAAATCTGAATTCAAACCATCTTGATAAAGACAAAATAAGAATTCAAAAAGCATTCAGAAAAGATACTTGTACTAGTACATGGAGGGCAGCAGTCAAAATTACATAGGCATTTGATCTTAATGCTGTCTTATGACAATTTACGGAGATGAGAAAGACATGTTTTAAATATAATTTCATTAAGTGGTAAGAAAAGCAAAGGTGTCATTAAGCCAGATTTTAATTTCCTGTTTCACAGATAAAACAACACTCTTGACTTAAGATCATGATGCATAACAACAAGGTAAAAAATTAATATAAGTATCATAAAACCACCTGCCTGTGAACAGGCTTAACATAAGGAAAAAAAGCCACAAGCCCTCCAAACATTACTTTTAATCTTAATTGATTCAAGCTGCAGCTCGGCATCAGGAAGCAGTGCAAATGAGCTGATGAATTATGGCAAGGGTAGTGACCACATACACTGCCCAGAGACACAGTGGGTGAAGCAGCCTTTGGGCACAAAAAAGGAAAGATTTGTAAATTGTAAAGATTTTGTTCAGATTGGATTTTTCAGTTTCAAGCAAAAGTTTGATCTAAAATAACAGTCATTATTCAGCTCTGGCAGCTGTATATTTCTGTAACAGACCAAATCCCAAGCTCCAGTGCCTTTAGGCTTCCTCCTCAGGTAGTGCGTTGCCTTTTTCTTGTTTACTGATAAATAAAAATATTTGAAAGCATAGCTCTGTTTTCATGTGAAAACAGGAATTACAGACCTTTCTGAAATAAGTGGGGTTAGGATCTCTGTGGCAGGCACACTGTGTTAATCTGTTTGTTCTATGAAAAACCTGCAGGATGGGTCTGAAGATATCCTAGTGGGTCTGAAAGAGGTGCATGTGAACTTTACTTGTCTAAGGAAAACAGTTGTAATGTTACCAATATTTCCAAAAACTATACTTATGGGTCACTTCACTGAAGACCAGTTTTAAGATGTTCCTAGCAGCACTTCACAGCTGCGCTATTATCAAAGCTGGAAGGCTTGAATTAAGTTGTCATCACTGCTGCTTCTTCTGAGAGTGGGCTTAGTTAAGTACAGCATCCATGCTATTATACCCTGAGGAATATTTTACCACAGCCTAATGAAACACATCATTGCTCTAAGAATATATAATCTTTTCTGGAATGAAAGTCAGGTACAGAAGAGTCTGGCCACATTATTACCAACATATGTATGTCAGTGTAGTGGTTTATTTGGATCCACCTTGAAAACATTATCCTGCATATGAAAGTATACAGATGCAGAGGAAACAGTAGTGCTGGGCTTACCTGGAGATATTTGGTGCATCATATATTTCTGTATGACTTTAACAGCTTAATTTTTTTCCTCAGATTCTGCTCTGCTCTTTGAGGCCTTAACCTAAAGCCCACTGAAGCCTCTAGAAATAGGTGTTATTAATCAAAAGCATACTGTGGATAACGTCTTTACTTGAAATTTCTGCAAGTTTCAGGATTTTATTCATATGAAACACATAGTTGATTAGGATGCATTTCTACCCTACATTTCATATAAGTGTCATAGCAACAAGTAATACTGTGTAGTAAAAAGTCTACTACATTCAATTCTCAGTTGTTCATGATGCTGTGGGTAAATGTCATCCAGAAAAATTACTGGCAAGTCCTTCCTTTAAAAAAAAAAAAATTGAAGAAAATGATCAAATAATAATTTATACAATTTTCTTCAACTTTCAATTAGATTCTTTCAATTTAAAGTAACCTTATACTATGAATTGACTTTAGCTTTATATCTTAAAAAAGAAGTAGTTTTCTTTTTCAGACTCACTCTTTTCCATTTTTTCTGCAGTGAAAATGAGACACAAGTTACGGCTACAGAGTAATTCATAGCACGCATTTGAAGCTTATTTTGCAGGAGTGTGAACAAGTATATGCTCCATTTTGCACCCTTGAAAAATAAGAGGGAAATTATTTGAAAGATAAGTGCGATGATTCTGTTTTCTGTTTATGGATTTCCATATGTAAGTGGTATCTGAAGCCCGGAAATATAAAATAAGGAACTCCAAATATAAGACTCCTCAGAAAATTTACACTGTTAATAGGAAAGGTAGTCTAGGAACTGGTTTATAATCAGACCTGAAATATGTACTGTGAATGGTAGTACAGGCCATTGTCACCTTTCTTGACATTTGAAAGGTAAAGCATTTGTTCTACCTTTCTCTTTCCCTCCTTTCTATATTAATAAGCTCTCATGAATTCCTGTAAGATTGAAACACAACCCTAACACTTCTTAGAAACAACTCTTTTTTCTAAGTAGGCAGCAAGTACTCAAAACTAAGCCAAAATTTTTTGGCTTTCTTGAAAGAAAGTGAAAATAATCAAAATTTATGAAGGAATAGTTCAACTATAACAAGGCTGCTTGATTTACACATTTACAATATTTGTGTCACCTACTGTTTCACTTGCTTCCATTCAACAAATATTGAGGCCTGCCAAATGTCTAATAGCTTCAGAGTTTGGCTGGTATGGTCTCTGTCATGGTTTTCTAATTCTTTCTAGAAGGCTTTCTAATTCTTTCTTCTTTTATCAAGAGTGACTTGAAGTACACATAAAACATGGGTTTTTTTCTGTAACCATTTATTGGTTACTCATGCATTTTACAGCAAATGTTGTAGGAAAATATGTAAGGTAGGTAGCTGGGCTGTGTTCATTGTATTGTAGTAAGTTTTTATTGTTTAGGTTTTTTTACTACAAAGATGATCGAGAAAAATTTACTTGTTTGAAAAGGAAAGTCTTTTGGGCAGTGTAAGGGGAATGATTCCTACACAGTTCCTTGCTTTTAAATTGTTTAATTTTAATATTACTGTAACAAATTGAGCTGAGTATGTTGATATATAAAGAAAAATTAATGTTCTCCAGAGTTTCAGGTTTGTTTTGAGCATATATATCCTGGAGACTTTTCTTCATTTCAGAGGGCTTTAGTGAATCAGAATGAATAGAACGGGATTTAGGAAGAAATGCATTTAATGAACTACATAACAAAAAGAAAAACAGAAGATAAAATGCTATAATGTAATGTCCACAAAACCATTGGCATAAAATTCATGATACAGATTGCTGCTACAGTGTATTGGAACTTTTCCCACAGTAATTGAAGAAATATTTGTGGAGCTAGCCATGGGTCTCTATCAATCTGGAAAGAAGCCCCAAACATAAAGCTATTTGAGACATTTTAGAGATGTTATGTGTTGTATCCTACAGATCTAATTTTCTGCTTACAGACGAGTGTTTTACATGATTATGTAAATACATGCTTAATACATGCACTACTATGTAGGTGTGCCTGAATCATAGGTGGATCCATATCTGTAGCATTTGCATGAGTTTCTTCAAAACATCTTTAGGAATTACACCTATTTGTGTATCTGTAGTTTGAGCTTGCAAACAGTTCACAGAATCACAGAATATTCTGAGTTGGAAGGGACCCACAAGGATAATTGAGTCCAGCTCTTAAGTGGTGTTATTAGCACCACACTCTAACCAACTGAGCTAGTCCCAGTTTATGCTGAGAGAGACTACAGAGTTACAGACTCCCAAATTCATAGGCTAGGATGTTCATAGCTTGTGGACTTGAATGCTGTTATTTTTTGTTATGTCTGTAGAGATGTGGTTTGAAAGTTTGCAATATCAAGAGGTCTCTTGATTTCCCTTTCACATAATTCCAGAAAATTTCAGGTTGCAAGGGAACTCTGGATGTGATTTGGTCCAAATTCCTGCTTAACCAGTCATCCAGAGCCAATTGCCCAGGACCATGGCCAGACAGCTTTTGAATATCTCCAAGTGGGGAGGCTGCACAGCTGTTCTGGGCAACCTGTGCCAGTGCTCAGTAAAAGAAGTGTTTCCCAGTGTTGGGGGGCAAACTATCTCAGTTTGCACCCATTGCCTCTGGTCCTGTCACTGAGCACCACTGAAAACATCCTGGCTCTCTCTTCTTTACATCCTCCTTTCTGGTATTTGCTCATGTCAAAGAGATTCTCCTGTGAAACTTCTCTTTTCTAGGATGAACAGTCCCAGCTCTCTCAGCTTTTACTTGTAAGACAGATTCTCCAGTCCCTTAACCATCTCTGGGCCCCTTTGTTGGACTCTCTCCTGTGTTTGTCTTGCACTGAGGAGCACAGAGCTGGACACAATATACTCCAGATGTAGTCTCACCAGGCTAAGTAGAAAGGAGAAGTATCCTGCCACAACCTACTAAGTAACACTCTTCCTAGTGCAGCTGAGGACTCCATTAGCTGTCTTTGCCTGAAGAACACGTTAATGACTCGTGCTCAGCTTAGGACCCACCATGACTCTCAGTTTCTTTCTAGCTGGGTGGTCCCCAGCAAATATTTGTGCACGGGTTGTTGCTCCCCAAGTGCAGAACTTTTCAGTTCCTCTTCTTGAACTTCATGAGGTTCTCATGGTTCATTTCTCCAGCCTTTAAAGATCTCTCTGGATGGCAACACAACTCTCTGGTGTATCAGTCACTTCAAGTTTTGTGTCAACAGTAAACTCTCTGAGGGTACGCTCTGTTACACCATCCAGGTCAATAATGAGGGTTACATATGACTGAGCCCTGCACTGAGTCCTGAAGAACAAGTTGCTTGAAAAGAGAAGGGAGAATGGAGGGCTATAAGGGACAATGATGTCTATCAGCTGCTTGAGCAAGATAGCTAAGCAGAGGTGAACACAGAATTCAGATGCTTAAGCTTATTCATCTAGTGATATCGTAGATGTGCTTGGGTCTCAAGACTGATATTTAATAGCATCTTCAAAGGATCTGTGTCTCTTGTGGGACATATGTCGTGTTAGCTAGTCCCATGTAATTATTTTTGGCTCAAAAATGGCATGAATTGCCTGTCTTTAGGCATATGGAACACTCTCTGAGTGTCTAACAATTATTATCTTTGAGTTTGCTGGAAGATGTGAAGCTTCTCCACTTTACAGACTGGACCACATGCACAGATCATAAAAGTAAACATACTGTATGACATCCTCTTCTATGACTTTTCTTCTATGAAACTGCTTTTCTGTGTCAGTCACACAGGATTTTTGTCTCTGAATGATATGAAATGTTGATGTAGCAGAAGATTTAAAAATCTCTACAGTTTCTAAGAATTACCATGCATTAAGTATTCTAACTTAAAGGCATATTTTTACTTTTCTGATATTGTACTATGTTTCAAAATTTGTGCATTAATTCCAATGTTATTTTGTTTGTGTAATCTCATTTGCTTTAAGGCTCACCTTGTCCATTACGTTATTTGAATTTCTGCAGCAATTTTGTAAAGGCAATTTTGTTGACTGATAAATATGTTAATTTGTCATGAGTTGTCATGCTCTTCCTATTATAGACAGCAATTTCATGCACATAGCACAATGTTATTAAAATCTTCACACAGACAGCTTTTCATTGATGTTCACTATCAACTAGGCTTAAAATGATAATATGCTGCCATTCTAGGCTTAAAATTTTTAAATTACGCTACTAATTGTATTTCAGGTTGAATTTATAACAACTTATTTCAATTTAGAAAATTTCTTAGTCAAAAAATTAAAATAAGTGTGCATAAAAGAAGAAGCATCCTAGTTTAATTCAAGTTACTATTCTGCAAGTATGCCAGATGCATCTGAAGTTCCTTTATGTGGTTTCTTAGCTGTTACTTTGTACCTCTCTTGTGCTTGAATAAAGATCAGAGTGGAGAAGCAGCATGAAGAATGTTAAATGAAGAAAATCAGTAATGCCAAAATGGCCATCAATTTATAATCAGCAAATTAGAGCTCGGCACACAGTTGAAATGACAGAAGGAAGCAGGAAGTGCTTCAATGTACACATCAAGGTTATGCTCTGACAAGTGGCACCAGCCAGGGCTCCCATCAGTCAGGTATTCTGAACAGAAGCTGCAAACACTGAATTCATTTTGTGAAGTGATCACTATTCAATAGGCTGCAGAATGGAATTTTGCTCATTTGTTTTCAGACATCACCTCACCTGATCTTTGAACCTAAAGCTTCTGTTGTTAATAACATCTGCTATTGTACTCTGCTAATGCCCAGTTGTTGGAGACCTGTTTGTAATAAATGCTCTGCAAACACCCTGCTGGAAGTGAACTTTGCCCAAAATAGCCTGCAGCCTAATTTGAAATTAATTCAATCAATGCATATGGTAAATGAGGAAGGAAGAGATATTTTAAATCTTACTACAAAGTAACATATTATTCAAAGGAAGTGAAAGGTAAAAGTCAAACTTGTGAATAATAGCTATTAAAAAAAATGTTCAGTGGGGTCAGAAAACTTATGTGATTTAAACTTATAATGAACTGGGAAAAAAAAAGCTTCTGATTAAAAGCTTTTTGTAAGCTTAGGAAGTTGCAGAAATCACCATAGTGTAAATGTTTTTAAGATGAGACAAAAAATTTCTATATAATGAACTTATGACTTGATTTGATACCTTTGTGTACATTGCTTCTCTGGAGAGCATTTTGTTCAGTCTTTGCTTTTGCACTTCTCCTGAAATGCTTCTACACATGCATTTAAATTGTCTTGAATCTGAGGACTTGTAGTTCAACGGCTGGCTCTGTACTATGTAAGAGTTACAATGCTCTGACACTCTGGGAATTTTTGAGGTTAAGCAGTAGGTTTCATGTCTGGTTTTTTTTTTTTTTTGTTTTGTTTTTTTTTTTGACAGAGCTCTGCTCTGTCCAGATAAGCTGAAAAGAACATTTAAAAACATATTTATATAGGATATGTACCCCACCTTGACCATTAACTGTTGGTTTGGCATCATTACAATGCTGTTTTGATATTACAATACAGGATGGAATCTACCTGGAGATAGTTTCCTGATTGATCTGGAAATCTGCTCTAGATTACCAAAGCAATCAGGCTTAAAGCATCAACCAGTCTGAATGCAGAGATTGATGTCTCAGCAATACAGTAGTTTTCTTAAAATTTGTTGTGGCTACTTGCAAATTTTTTCTTGCAGTTTTCAGAAGGAAATTAAATGCTTGATGAATATAACTTCCTGCCTTGCATTTTCCTGAAGTCATCATCCTACCTATAGATTGCAAGACATGCTTTGGTGAGCTGGCAGCCATGCAGGAGCAGAAGTATCTATTTAATTATGAGGGTTTTTTTAAGGCTTATATGAGCAGAATAGATTATCATTTAGTCATAGAGACCAAAATAACTGGTCATGTTGTTTGCTCATGTATATATTCATCATAAATCGGTAATATTTTTTTTTAATGTTACAAATTTTGCAGAAGATTCCACTCTTTGTAGAATATACAGAGCTTGCGTATACCTATTATTTCTGGAACAAGACCTCTTGCTCCATCTCTAAGTCATGTGTGGATGATGTTGTAAGACTTCATATGTTTGTCAATGATGATATTCATTCAATGGCATTTTTACTGCTTTTACCAAGGTGTATAATATCTAGAAAGCCTGGAATTATTCAGTTCTAAGTGTTACAACTGAGTCTTAATAGGTTCATGCATCTAGGATGTGCTGAAACTTGCACATGCGTGTCATTAATTTAAATCCTGAACCAAAGTGTAGAAAAATGTGGAGTTCTTCAAGAATAGCACACCCATCTGAATGGATCGATGTAAAAAGATTATGTGGATGGAGCCTTGCAGGGACCACAGTGCTGTTAATTTGTTATTTCCAGTTGATTAAGGAAGATGAAGAATAGGGACAATTAGAGTGAAAATGCAAAAAGGGTTGATACTGCTTTGTTGTCACCAGTCAGTAGAAGCCTTGAAATCCTGACAATACGAAGTACTGAAACAGGAGTGAAGCAGCTCTTCTGTGCTCCTTCTTTTCACACTAAGAGCATGCTGGAGAATTTCCTTTCTTGTTTGGCACTGGTATACGGAACCTGTGCAGAATAGAGATATTTTTTTCTTCCTATAAGTTACTAACTAAACAAAGCTCTTATGTATTCACTCTCATGACACATGAACTGCAGTAAGCCAATTCTTAAAATAAATGGACATTCCTACTCTCCTGCAACCTCAAGCTCATGCTGCAGTACACCATGGTGACATGGAGAGCTATGTCTGGGGCCATCATATTAGAAACGGGTTTTTTGTTTGTGGGAGTTGGCTCTGTCTCCGGTAAACTGGGTATCTTTAAACAAGACACTTGATTTTCCTGAAGCTTCCTCATCCATATGAGGCCTCTTTGAAATACACTAATGAAAAGTCACATTTGTGTGTGTGTGTGTGTGTGTGTGTGTGTGTGTGCCTGTATAAACTAATTAAAAAAGCTAGGTAATAGTAATGAAAAAAATAATTTCTAAGTGACCTGAAAATATTAGGGATATTATTTAGCTACATATGGAACCATTCTTCTGTTTTGTATGAAAAAACTAACTTTCTCTTACAGTGTTATGCAAATTGATTTATTTTTAGCAAATTGATATAGCCATATCCCTTTGCTATGTTTGGTCTGCCAAAGACACTTGGGTACCTCAAGTTTGATTTCTGACACCAGATGTGAGGTACCAACATAATAGGAATATCTGTGTATGCATATGTATATAAGTATATATATATATAAAACACAAAAAATAATGGCAGTTTTAGAGACATTTTTACAGGTCCCACATCTCCTGCTACGTAAAGTGAAAAAGTGAGTCAGAATTACTTCTTGCAGATTTCTCCAAACTATTTCTTCTTTCTGCTCTCTGTCTTTAAATTTCCTGTAAAATGTAGTTAAAATTGGAAAATCTCAGTTCTCTGCAGGCTATGCTGTCTTCCTAGGTCTTCAGTAAATAACATCCTGGGAGCAGATAGCAGCTAGGAGAGTGTCTTTATCACTAGACAAAAATCCATCTCTTCCAGCTTTGATGCCTGTGGGTAAATGGGAGCTATTTTCTTTACATTAAATTTGCATGATTTCCTACTGCCTTTTTGAAGCCCTTTCCACTTTCAGACTTTACTTCTGCTTTCCTCCCAATTTCGTGTAGGTTGCCAAGGTAAAATCATAAGATATTGACTGTATTAATTTATTCTTGTTATGTTCAGCTGTATCTGGATAGTGTAGAGAAACTTAAATAATCAGAATATTACTAATGATGGAGAAACAGCAGTGTAAAGATTTTTTGTAAGTTAAGTTAATAGTAACATGGAAAGTCACAGCTTACAAAACATAGCTGAAAAAAAATGAATGAGTTTCCCTAAGGAAAGACCTGAGGCTTTTTTCCTTCACCTACACAGTCTTTCCCTATCACTGGTAGTAGAAAAGGTGAGGGAGGGCACAGAGAAAGCTATTCAGACTGGTAGTATACACAGGACATAACAAAATTGTTAATACCCTGTCATTTTATCACTGAAGATAGTTGAAAAATCAGTCTGGTATTTGATTCAATGACTCATTTTACAAACACTGAGGCAGGCAGACAGACACAGAGGTAAATCACTCCATAGTCAGAACTTGGCAGGGCATAATGGCATAGGAATTGGCACTCTGTTTGGTTTGGTAAAGTAGTGCACCCTTAGACACAGGGGGAAGGATTTCTGCCACCTTAGGATGTCTTACATGCTATTGTTTCTTTCAAGACTTCTATGTACCAAAGACATACTCATTGCAATTTTTCAAATACCCTGTTGGTAAATGACCTTTACAGTATGGCACATATCCCACTTTTCTCATGCCTATTTCCTAGCTAAATTGTTTTGTTCTGCCAACCCATTGTTTCCTTCCTTTCATTTATCTTCAAAACAAATAATAATGCATTTAGAAAAGTAGTATTTTTGAACAGAGAAACAATTAACCTCATATGTGCTCTAGTGCTTACAGGATAGCATATATCCTGCTGCATGTCTACAGATGGCTCTTATTTGGATTTGCATACAGCATGCTGGATTTGAACATTCTGCACTCTCTGTTACTGGCTCAGTAAAATTAAAATATTTGTCTTTTGTGCTGACACTGGTTACAGCTGTTATGATGGTCAATATGTTTAATAGATTCATGAGAAAGGAACAGAATAACTAAATTTACCAAAAAACTACGTGGGCAAATATCAGAGCTAGATTGCCCTGGAATCCCTCTCCAGTGCAAAGGAAGGAGCTAAAACATTTTTCGTGTGTGTGATCTGTACACACAGACAGCCACAGTGAATTCAGGATGACTGCTTGGAATTATTGTCACCCAAAGGTACAAAAGTTGCGAAGATGCTACAAAAGCTGACAGTACCTCACTGTCATGCAGGAAAAGATTGTACATCACATCTCTTCAGAATGTGGCAAACCTGTCATTCTAATTTATGTTTCTGCCCTTTTCAGGTTTCTGCTGTAATATAGTCCAGTTATCATTACACAGTGCAAGCCAAGGCTAGAAGTGACAACCATGAACGTTGCCATGACTGAGAGAAGGGGAGTGAAGCATGAAAGACAATCAAAATAACTCTTCCATTTAGAGTGGAACAAATGTTATACGGCACTAAATTCACTTGGTGGAAAATGCTGTAACTAGAGACTGAAATCAGGTATAGATTTGGCAGTTGTGTCTGTATGTTTGCTTTAAATCAGCAGAAACAGTAAAATAGAAGTTTTTCTAAAGAACATTTTTTTTAAAATTAAAATATTTCATTTTGGAAACATAGAAGCATTCAAGGAACACTCAAACACTGAAATACTTAGTATTTTGATTTTGATTGAGAACTTATGTATTTCAGACTTAAATATGTAAACTAGAAAATAAGAAGACAAGTTGTTTAAAAATCCCTAAAATAATCCAAGGACACCCTGAACAGAAATTTCCGCTGTTTTTTGCATTATTTGATCAACATCTCAAAAACATTCCTTTCAGTCTTCCTCTCCTCTTCCTGCAAATTTCTTGGTTTTGGTAAAAAAACCCAAACAGTCCACTTTTACTAGTAATAGCTTTGGTGAATTGATGACAGGACTGATATATCAAGCAGCATTAGAAAAAGTAGGTCTCACAAATTAATATTGTGAAATCTCTTTTATCATCAAACTACCAAACAATTCATTTTTATGGAACAACTTTAAGAGCAGAAGTTTGTCTTCACCCTCTTTGGTTCAAATGCAGTGAGAAGCTATTACTGCCAGGCCCATCTAAACAGACTGCTTAATGACAGGAGTCTCTAGTTTAGAGCAAAGGCAGTAACACGATGTTCCTCAGCAGTCCCTGAGGATCTCCATGCTGAGATCTACCTCAGCTTTTCCTTCCTGCTGCTTTTATCCTACGCCTGTCAGAATTTTCTTTTTTACAGTTGTGTAAATGCAACCACCTTTTTAAAAGGTCATAGAAAACAATATCTTCTTACAGAGTCATCAACTTTTTAGGAGTATGCAACCAGTCATGATTCACATCAAAACCAAAATAAGCTCAGGTATTTCCAGGCTAGCTGGTCCGTATGTGCAAAAGAGTCCTAGATGTTCACAAAGATCATACAGGTTTTAAATTTGTCAAAATTGCACCATGATAAATATTTTTTAATAGAAGAAATAGCCCTCTAATAGGTGCCTTTTTTGACAAAAATTCTACATGGCGAAATGTGTCTTGGCACACTTCTCTAGAGAAATATTTGTGTTTTCCTGAGAACACACTGAAACCTCAATCATTGAAGAATGATTTTTCCCCTCCTCCATTTTTTTGTAGATATTATTCTTCCCAGTGACAGACTGTGGCTTACCTTTCTCCATATCAAATGTCTACTGGACACACCCTCAAAGATCACAAAACTCCAGCATCCACCAATCCGTTGGAGATTCAGGAGAGGCCTTTTTTCCACAGTTTCAACTTGTTACTGGTCAAGTATATGCCCTTCAGATGTATCCTTCAGGGAAATCTTTTAACTTCATAGACCAGACATTAAACTGAGACTCCCTACCTCTTACCTCCCTGTCAACATGAAAGCAAAACAGCAATTGAGGCCTGTCAGGTTCTACCTTTCAAGCACCTGTGATTATTTGGGAACAAACAGGTCTATTTTCTATTCACCTAGAAATTGCATGCAGTGTTCAGGGCTTATACTATTAGATCAGTTGCCTGCAGCTTGTTACCTACTCAGAGTTTAAATGAGCACAGCTGTCTCTCTCAA
Source organism: Pseudotriccus pelzelni (assembly GCA_035584735.1). NCBI lineage: Eukaryota > Metazoa > Chordata > Aves > Passeriformes > Tyrannidae > Pseudotriccus > Pseudotriccus pelzelni. Next base: position 39,469,658 of record JAWMRA010000041.1, read on the forward strand.
AAGGCTACTAAGGAGATACTGCTTGTCTCTTTTTCTGATAACCCACTATTCTTCCCGCTTTTTTCCTCATGGTGGGGCACTTGAATGATTCATTTTCTCCTATCTTTTCTCTGGCCTTGGCAAAATTAGCCTGCAGTGTTTTTAGAAATATGTAAGACAGAACACTGAGGAACAAGAACTCAATAATCTCATTCAGCTATTGGTGTCCTACTTGCCCTTCCTATCACATTTTATCATACTTTAGCTTATTCACTCAGACAAAATATTATACAGCAGATAAATTGAGACATACATGTAACAGCACACACAAGGTGATGCTCTTCCCTCATCATCTCATCTTTGTTATGTCCGTGCATGCATTCCCAGCACATCCCCACAAAAAACAAAGCTTTCTCAGTTATGTTCAACAAGATCTCTGTTTGAGCCATTGCTGCCTTCACTTGAACTCTGAAGGCAGTTCTGGTGCACTGATGTTATTAGAAGGGGAGTTTGAAAAAAAGCTAGAAGCTTTTATTCAAATATAAAAGTGTTCTTCAAATTATGTCTTATTTCAGTTATTTGAAAAACCTTTTGTTTATCCACAGATTCCTGGGTATTGCTCAGCTTTTTGTGTGTTTTATTGTAAAATTAATGGTAACATTTTTTACAAAATACATATTCATGCTCTTTATTGAGCTTCCTAACACGAAAGAAATATTTGTTTTATTTTTTATAAAATTATGTTCACTTTTTATTCCTATGCAATATTCTATCCTATTCAATTGCTTCCTTTTTATTCCTTTTAGTATTCTCATAAACCAAATGAATTCTAGCATAATAGTTTCTTCCATTTTCCTTCTTGCAAAATGAAATATATTAAATGAATTCCACTTTAAATTAAATCATATCTCAGCAGATTTGTGATGTCTTTCTGTTTATTTTTTTCTGTAATTTGCTGATTGATAGAGTATTTAACAGTTTATGTGACATCTTCTATTCATATCCTTTGAGTCAGATCAAGATATAAGTGGAACAATATACTCTCTTTATGAGTTAAATGCAAACACAGAGATATATTTGAGGACCCAGGTTATTTGTATCTGATACAAAAAAAATTTGTGTAGCAGACTTTGGAGTTCTTCTGATCTGAGTGCAGATATGTCGAGATCCTTGCTACGTTCAGGTTAGCTGAGCTAACTGCAGTTTAGTCTAGAGGTGAAGAGAAGTTTCCCATGTGTACATGTCTGCAGCCTTTGGCTGAAAAAGAACCTTCATTTATACTTTTCCAACAATTCTTTATTAACTTTTTTTTGTGCATAACTTTGTCTAATACTACATGAAAGATGTGTTGCCCTCCAATTTTATATTATGATGGTTTGTTTCTTCAAAAGTGAATCGATTTCCATCTTTGCAGAATTGACTCATTAGAAAGTGTTTCAGTTTCAAAGGCAAAATGACTGTGCATTGAGAAATAGGACCTTGTGTTTTTTTACCGTTACTGATACTGTTTTATTTCTTCCCTTATAGAAGAAATTCCATAATCCACTCAGTGGACTAATGGAACTCACCTCTGTTGTATTTTTTTGTTCCAAAAGTTTATTCTGTTCCCAAAGTTTAAGTTTTCATTTGGTTAAACAGTGTTTATAGCACTTCCTTTTGCAATGCAAACCTTAAAAACACCAGCTAATTTAAAGAAATTATATTTTCTCATAATCTGCAACAATGTTCACCAGTACTTTTGAAAAGTCTAAATAATCTTCATGGGAATTACTAAGGTTTTAATTGTTAATTTCTGCCTTAAGAACAAGCAGCTACCTATGTTTGCTGCTTGATGGTTTTGTGTAACAAGTCTATGATGTAATATGATCCGATCTGTACAAAAATACATAACTTGATGGAAGCCACAAAGATGCACTGTTATTGCTGCAATGTATTTAATTAGAAAAAATGTATTAGAAGAACTAGTATATTAGTCATTGTTAGTCTTTAACTCGATTAAGAAACTGTCCAACATTTTTATGGTGCCACTAATATTGAAAAACGGCATTAACACTGACACTGCTCTGTGTGTTTGACTTCTGCCTGTTTCAGTCTACAGAATTTCTGAAGGTAGCATAGCAGCAGAACATGAAAGCTATAGCTGATTGTGAAAGTTATAGCTCATAGTCAGCTTTTGCACCTTGAATTATTTTTTATTTAAGGCAAAGAACCTAACGCTATAAAAATGTGTGGTAGGGACAGAAAGAGAGAACAATTTGATTATTCCTTTCTTTATACCATAGTGTTCATCAGATATTTGTTTACACTGTAGTTTCCTTCTGCATCTTCTAAGATTAAATGATATTTAAATGTGCATCAGCTCCAGAAATCCTGATTCAGTTTCAGACATAAACCTACATTTCATGGTCTCTTTTTCTTTCTGTAGAATAACAGTAACATTACACCAAATTATCTGTGTTTGTGGGAGACTTGGAATCTCTGTCTCACAAAGAACATAGGATATAGGAATGCTGACTTCACATCATGTTTTTTCTTTGTCAAACAATAAAAATGATGATGTTAGCATCACTCTGTCTGTGATCTTTGCAGGTTTGATAATTGTAATTGTTGAAGTGGATCTGCTAATAAAAAACCTTTTCCTTATCCATATTCTCCTGCAGAAACTGGATGCTCATAGTATGAATGGATGTTCTTTTCACTGGGTGAAAAACTCCTTGAATGGCTGGGCCACTTTGTGGTTGGTCAGTGATGGTGTTCTCCAGGGCTCATCTAAGAATTCATATGCATTCGGATAATCCCAGACATCAAACCATGCCTAAGATATTAAGGAAAAGTTTATTCTGAAGTTGGAAATAGACTGCTAAAATCACACAGAGCAGCACAGGAAACTTGTTCTAGTGCTTTTATAACAACACCTTTCACATGCACCTCATTTCAAGGCTGTATTCTCTTCTGTCCTTTATGGACTCTCTCTCAGCAGGGGCCTCACAGCATGTCTGTGAGAAAGTGTTATCTCTACTCAGGAATCTGACTTCTCAAAACAGGCAGAGAATGAACGTAAGTAGGTGTAATAAATGGAATTTTCCCACACTGATCTTTTCCTAGTTTTCTTAGCAGCCCAAATTTCCTTGAGTGAAAACTCGTTATCCTCCTTGAATAAATCTTCTGCATCTAACTTTCTTGTCGCTACAGGTCAGGATTGGGGTTGGTCCTGTTTAACATCTTTATTGATGATTTGGATAAGGAGATTGAGTAAGTTTGCACATAACATCAAGTTGCGTGGGAATGTTGATCAGCTGGAGGGTAGAAAGGCTCTACAGAGGGATCTGGACAGGCTGAATCAATGGAAAGAGAACAACTGCGAGAGGTTCAAAAAGGCAAAGTGCTGTGTCCTGCACTTGGGTTGCAGCAACCCCTGACAGTGTTTGGGGCATAGTGACTTTAGAACTGCTCAGCAGAAAGGGACTGGGGGGTGCTGGATGACAGCCAGCTGAGCATGAGCCAGCAGTGTCTCCAGGTGTCCAAGAAAGCCAGTGCCATCCTGGCCAGTATCAAAAATCGTGTGGCCAGCAGGACCAGAGAAGTGATTGCTGCATTGTACTGGTAAGGCAACATCTCAAGTACTGTGTTCAGTTCTGGGTCCCTCCCTTCAAAAGAACATTGAGGTGCCAGAGCAAGTACAGAGAAAGGCAATGAAGCTGGGGAAGAGTCTAGAAAACATGTCTTATGAGAAGCTGCTGAGGGAAAAGGTGTTTTTTAGTTTAGAGAAGATAAGGTTCAGGGAGGACCATATCGCTCTCTACAACCACCTGAAAGGCAGTTTTAGTGAGGTCAGAGCCAGTCTCTTCTGCTGTGACTCAAGTGAAAGGACAAGAGGAAATAAATGGCCTTAAGCTATGCCAGGGGATGCTCACATTAGATATTATAAAAATTTTTTTCACTGAAAGAGTGGTTAGACGTTGAAGTAAGTTGCTGAGGGAGGTGATAGAGTCACTGTATCTGGAAGTGTTCAAGAAGTGTCTGGATGTGACCCTTGTGTATATAGTTTAGGGGTGATTTTGGTGGTGCTAGATTGATGGTGGGACTAGTTTATCTCAAAGATATCTTCCAACTGTGATAATTCTGTTATTCTGTGAAACCTACAGAGACCACTCTGAAAAAAAAAAAAAGCAGAAGAAACTTTGCAAGCAGTCTGGTAACCTGCTTGCCAGATTACCTGCTTTTATGTGGTTAAAAAGTAAACTGTATGTGAAATTTAAAGACAGGACTTTGGAGGCACAATTCAGGTCTTTAAAAAAATCAGTGAACTGCTAGCAGTTGTTCAGGACCGGCTCAAGTACAATCCTCAAATATGAATATATTGAGTAATCAGTCACAAGGACCTGTGTGAATAATATTATCTCCTATAAAATTTAGGAGCACAAACCTGACCTGTAATGAAGTGGAACTTTCTTGGAACTTCATTGTTCCCCTGGATAGATCAATAGAAGACAGGAAATTAGATGTCTTTTATTAAAAGGAAAACCAACTTGATGATCATAACCACAAAAATCCCTGACATATCTATTCTGTGCATATTAAAGAGACTTTTGACCACAAAGTATTGAAAAAAAAAAGTATTTTCTAATTGGCTTTCTAGATATTAACTTGCAGAACAGAGTAAGAGGGAACACTGACAAAGTAAAACCAGAAGTATTCTGGGGCCTTTGTCCATGATTATGAGAGATTACCTTTGACGCCTTTATCCATGATTATGATAGATTATCTCAGATTTCTGCTGTTAAACCTAGCAGACACCCAACACACTTTTTTCTTTCTTTTAATAAATTGCCTTTTGAGCTGGCAAGTGTGGTTTTGATTATGTCCTTCAATTTAGTTTCTGCTGATACTCATATTTTCAAAGGAGTTGAAAGTGTCTTAACATGGTGATTCTGACATTTGATTAACACTATCATATCAGTTAAGCCTTTTGACTTTGAAATTGAGGAATCTTATGGGTGTTTAAGCTACATCTTCTTGTCTTTCAAAAGCAGGCAGAACAGCGCTTGCTTTCTACTTCTGAAAACTGAGTTTGTTTCCAGGCAAGGACACTTTTGTCTAATGAAAGACAAAATAAACCAAACTGAAGTTGTAGGGAAAAGTTTTCCTAGGGAAGGATGGGAAATAAACTAGAAAAATTAGGTCATGGTAGTGGGAGCTTCTGGGGTATGGTAGTTATCAGAAGGGTTGCTGCATTTCATCACACCTAAGTTCAGATGAAAAGTAGTTGCATAGTGTTCTAGGATTCAAAAAGTAAAGCAATATACAATTACTTTTCATTCAGGTAAATCTTCAGAAAAATAGGGAAGTCTCAGATAAGAATTTTCCCTCTCCTCAATTCCTCTGACTTTTATTAAAATAAATGTTAGTTTAATTAATTTATTTTGAACATTACTCACTTTTATATAAAGACACTGTTTCCAGAACTTTTCAGTAAGTGTCCTGTCTGACATTTCTGTATATTGTCTCCCAAGAATAATAAAATCTCTTCCATGCCTACCTTACTTTTCCCCCCATTTAGAATCATTACCTTGAGTGACTCCCAAGGTCTTAATAACACTGAAAGTTAACAGAGTCTGTATTAAAATGTAGTGACCCTCAACTTCTCTGCTTGGCTAAGTGACAGGAATAATAGTTACATGGAAAGCATTATTACCAATTTGCATCTCCTGCTAGCTCAGATGTGATTTCAGAAAGCCTGAAAAGCTTAGGGCCAAACTCAAACCTTGGCTCATGTCCTCTGCTGACATGATGCTTTGCTTGAGGATAAAGAGCAGTCGTGTTCAAATCAGAGCCAAATTTAGTTGGATTTTACAGCAAATCCTTAGCAGCTTCCTAGGTCTTTGGTAGGGAAAGACAACAAACTATTGGAGAATTGCACCAGAGCAGGTGTTGGGTGGCAACAGGCCCACTGTCCAGGAAGCAAATATCACATTGAGGTGGTAGGTATCTGCTGCAGACAGCAGCAGTGATGGATAGCCATGCTCATGTGCAGTGGGCTGGCGTGGATGCACCTTATCGGGCACCACCAACATAGATCCCTGAATCCCCAGGTCTGGCAATGTATTTATGCCAGATCTCCTTGAAACAGGGGTGAGAATCAGTTTCCTGTCTCCTGTGTGCTGTCTCTTGTGGAACAGAGAACAGAGGTGCTAGCTTCAGACAGTATCCTGGTTTTGGCTGGGATAGAGTTAGTTTCCTTCCTAGTACCTAGTATCTTTCTTCCTATATCCTAGTACTTGGCACAGTGTTGTGATTTTGATTTACTGTGAGAATAATGTTGATAACGCACTGGCACTTTGGTTGTTGCTAGGTATTGCTTACTCAAAGTCAAGGACTTTCCACTTTCTTATGTTCTGCCAGTGAGCAGGAGCACAAGACGCTGAGAGGGTGCATGGCCACGACTGCTGACCCAAACTGGCCAAAGGGATATTCCAGACCAGAGAATGCCATGTTCTGTATATAAATTTGGGAAGCTGTTCGGCAGGGGCAATCACAGTCCCAGGGCTTGGGACTGGCTGGGTCAGTGGATGGGGAGCAACTGTATTGTGTATCCCTTGTTTTTTGAGAGGTTTTGTCCCTCCCTCTCATTTTCATGGCAATTATTATTATTATTAAAAGATTTGGGTTTTTTTCAATTATTAAACTCTTCTGATGTCAACATAAAAATTGTTTGGTTGCCAGCTGGGTTTAAATCATAGCAGGTGGATGGAGATACACTGAAGTTTTCTCTACCAACAGATTAATAATTTTGCTGATGTCACTAACAAAGCTCAATACCATATGCATATATGTATTGCTTTTAAATTCTAAATAAGACAATGTAATTTTGATTACTATTTTTTTCTGAGATAAGCATTTTGTTCTAATTCACTGCAGGTTTAACGTCGTGGAGACTCGTTAAATTAGAAACATTTACTTTGCTTTTAATGAAAATTAATTACATTCTAAAATACCCTGATATTGTGTAAATTAGGTTTCTGAGATCAGAGAAAAGAACTTTATGCAAAGGGTAGATCTCAGGTAGATCATTAGTATAGAGCTGTTCTGCAAGGTACAATATATAGTAATAACCAGTCTCCAGAGTTTTACGTTATTTAAATCGGTCACCTACTAACAGGTTTGGGCTGGATTTGTGGAGCATATTACGTGAATAGCACAATATTGCTTTATGGCAAATGCATTTTTTAGCTGCTATAGGGTATATTACATATAATTTTTTAGTGATGACTTATACGCTTGACACACATCAGGCTGTTTAAATCATTAGTGTTATTTTTCTTCCCCTGAGGAATCATAAAGGGAAGCACTGCTAACCTGTCAGCTCCACTCTGCCCTCCTTTCCCCCTTTGTTGTACAAAACTTTAAATATGTAGGTGGGATTCCTGGAGCTTGGCTGGTTTCAGAGCAGCCTGGGGACTGATTTGGTTGAGTTGCCTATAGGCCATAAATTCTGGACAATTGAATGGAAACAGGAGGCCAAGTTCAAGGGTAGAAAGCTGGGTGAAAAAGCCTGATGATTTGAGTATTCAAGGATTCCAGGAGAAATGTTTTCCTCCTCAGTCATAAAAAGCAAGGGGAGGCATGACACCTCAGTGTTACAGCTGCTAATAAAAAAAGGCAGAAAAGGAAAACTCTGGTTTGAGAAGAGAGTTTGGATTGAATTGTCTGTTGTTGCAGTTGAGGCTCAGTTTTGGGATCCTGCCGGGGGAGGGGGCAATTTTTTGCATCACTGTAATGTTATTTATAACTGTAAGAATAAGCCCTATCCTTATGTTAAGGCCAGGAAGACTGAGGAAAACTGTGGATAATACTGGTGTCAGAAGACAGTGAGACAAAAAAGGAAAATTCAGAGTCACATAAAATGAAGTAAGATTCAGGGCTTTCCTGGAAAATAGTGGAAACACCACTAAACTTACAGATTCAAAACTATTAGGGAAGGAAACTCTTGAAACTATAAAAATGTTCCAAAATCCCCCAACCAATTACTTGCACTGTAAAAACAGCAGAAAAATACTGGATATTGCTGCCTTTATAAATTATGACTTTGAGTCTGTTGTCAAATTTTATCTGAAGAGATGACATTGGACTCTTTCATTTTATTTGCATTTTCAGTCTATTACTCATACTGAAGTATAAAAGAACTTCAGTCATTGTCATTGTACTGGTCATCAGATGAACAAGATACAGAAAAGGCAACTGGTCTCCAGAGACCCCTCTTCAATCTCATTCACTTCAGATTATTTTTCATTCTGTCTGGAGTAGGTTAAAATAGAAAAAATAATTAAACTCCTTTAAAAATTTTATGATTTTAAAAGTTTTGTCTTGTTCCTCAGGGCTTAAAAGAGAGAGTTTTGATTTTTTTCTTGACATCATTAAAAAATAATATGGAAGATGGATATTTTCTGCTTGTTTCTTTGGTTTTCCTTTAGGCTACTTAGAACAGTATTCTAAATGATTTCGAAATTGCTTTTCCCTTTTGTGTGTTGTTTTTGCTTTTTCCTTAGGTTTTTTACATGTGCTGCTCTGTAAATTTTGATAAATATTATTAGATTCTAAAAGATTCCTGAGAATCAGAGTTGAATGTCATTTTTTTCCAAGTGTTTCTGAGGAGGGGCAAAATAACAAAATTCAGTGACTCCAGATGTCTGTCATTTTTTCAGGTGTAAAAATTCTCATTTCCTCATGCAACAGACTTGGACTTGCATTCTACAAAGGGCAACCTCCTTCTCAGAGAGATTTTCTCCTAATTTTTAACAGGTCTGATTTGACTGATGAATCAAACTGTGAATTGCAGTTATTTTCTAGGATAATACATCTGGTGGGTAGACTAGTCATCTTTGAATGCTGAATATAAAAGATATGTTGAACTTCCCTCAGCACTGTGAGAAGTGTTGGTAAGCAATAAAATTCTTGAAACCCTTGAAATTAACATGGGAACTGCTTTTAAAGACAATTTTATTACCTAATTTTATTTTTTTCTTATTTAAATATCAGTATATACACAACTGAGATTATTTCTCTCATGCTTTCCCTCAGTTTATGTGTTCAGATACTTATCCTCGTTTAATACCTCCAAATCCAAACTCAAACACACCAAGTCTGACAAAACTGGTTTAGACTAAATCGCTCCCTTGCATAAATATTTCTATCAATACTAAAGGTAGGCATTTTCGGTTCTGAAATGTAGATTTTCCCTTTATGTACCTAGTAAGTCCAATTTATCAATTTTGCGTATTTCTGCAATTCTGGAAACCAGCCAGAATTTGAAATGCACTGTTCATTTTATGGAAAATTTTGCTGATTCTGGAGCTTTGTATAAGCCTGAGATAAAAATTCATATTAAGAGTTTAATCAAGCTAAACCTGACATTCCAACATTTTGATGAAAACTTCATTGCTATTAGTTATTCTACTGTATAGTAAGAAACATTACTTCTTACAAGTAAGATGCCAACAGGTTTATTACTAATAAAGCTTCTGTGACAATAAAGATGATCTGTATAATGCAGTATCATGCAAGTTTCCAGGGTGTTTTACTTAGCTTTTGCTATCAAAGGTATTAATTGAAATCAATGCTTCCATATCCATTTGTATACGCTAGTGGGTTGTGCTAATTAATGACACACTTTCTGCAGTGACCTTTTTTATAACTGTGTAAATGGAAAGTCTCAGTAATGAAAGAAGTGAGAAATGCATGGGAAAACAAAGTCATGTTTCCCACTATCATGAGATGAGTGACAACAATTGTGAGAATGTAGGACTCTAGTGCCTGAGAAGAAGCCATGACAAAGGCAATGAGCTCTTTTTTCCTTTTTCTGCAGACAAGGGGATGATGATAGGTGATAGGGTCTAACAAATGTTTATGATGCAAGAAAGGCAAAAAAAAGAATCTTTTTTTATCCACTTCTGACTTTTTAGTTTCCCTTTTCAGAGCAAGGAGTAGAAAGGGGAAGAAAAAGAAAGAAAAACACTGCAGGAGAAATCTTTGCAAGATGGTCCGTTTCACTATTGCACTTACTTTCCATGAAATATCACTTGATTTTCTTTTGAAAAATGAATGTTAAAGGCCAGAAGCCCAATTCATAAATCTCATAAACATTCAGCAAATGCATCCAAGTTGGCAATACCAGAACTTTTCAGAGAAATTTTATAAGTCAAAAAATTAAAAAAACCCTACAAAACAAAAAACCAGCAAAACCTCCCAACCCTCTGATGTTTTTGCTGACTGCACTCACCAACAACATCTGTCTACTTTTCTCCTGTTCCATTTTAGTCTAAATTCACAAAAAAACAGTCTGTAGTCACTGTGTGGATGATGGGGGCTGTGGAGATGGGAGCATTCCAAAAAGTCACAGGCTATCATCTGTCATCTGGGAAGCTGTCACTGTAACATTAGAGCTCCCTGTATGTTGATATGTCAGGAATTTGGGCCACTAATCATGGAAGTTTCTGCTAACACTTCACCTTGGAACTATTCTAACTCCTGTGCCTTTTGCAATAAAACAATTCTTTGAATTAACTTCTTGAATCATATTGCCACCTTTCCAGACTAAGCAGTCAATTTTTCTAGCTATTGTACCTACAAGGTCATAAAGCCAGAGGAGAAGAGGTGCCTCCATTTCAGCTAACACATAATAATACACAACTGCAATAACTTAGTTTCCCTTCTGACTATGCCAGTGTTGATCAGTTGTTGCAGAATAAGCAATTTGCAGCACCAGAATCCTCATAAATGGTAATCAGATGTTTAAGGAGACTCAGTGAAGAAATATATAATGAAAGAGAGAAGAATGGGGAAAGTGAAGAAGTCTAGCAGCTGTGATTAAAGTATAATCTTGACTTCTGGCAGGCAAGATATGTACTGCATTCAGAATTTCAAGCTGGTCTGGCAGACTTGATGGTGGAACTGTCGCAGGACCTGCAGAATGGTGAGGTGCTACTTGGAAGTCTTGGCATCAGCAAGAAAACCCTCATACTTTTGCTCTTTAGGGAATCTCATAGATGGAGGCTAAGACTAAATTTAGCTCAAAATGTGAAAACCTACTTAATGATGCTTCCATGTGAAGCAATGATTTATTGGTACAGTTACTCAGTTTTGCAGATGATTGTTTTAGTAGTGCTGATGTGCAAGAAAGGGGGTGAATATAATCTTGTTAGCCAAAGAGGATCAGTCAGTAAGGGTTAAATAAACTAAAGCAGAATGAAAGAAGAAAAAGGAAGAGTAAATGAAAGAGGAATTAATAAGAAAGTATATTTCTTTTTTCATTATTTGCTTTCTTGTATCATTCCTCTGGTAACTTTTAAAAAATTTTCTTAAGTCTTCTCTCTCTATTTCCATGGATTTCTATTTTTCATTATGTGTACATAGATCAGATGTAAGGTAGAATAATTGAAGCAAAGTAAATGAAAAACAAATGTCACTTACCCTGGGACTATTTAAGACTTCCTCTTAACTCTAAGGAAGTTCCTTCTTTTTTTGTTCACTAAATGTGGACAGAAGAGAAACAGTATTGAGAGAAATGGAACATTTCAACGAGCAAATTTACAAGAACCATCAAAAACTTCAAAATATACACTGCATACCTTGCAGTGTGCAGTGCTAAACCAAAGTTCTTCAAATTAATATCCTTAAGAGCAAACTAAGCAGAATCTGAATCTAGTGACATCTAAGAAATTGTTCACTACCTGTGCTGTCAGAAATAATTTCTGGAGATATCAAGCTGAGAAACACAGAAAGAAGAAGAAAGGATTGCATCATAATAATTTCCACTGAATGTTATCTCTTCCTTTTACCCTTATCTTCATTCTTCATTTCTTCTCAGGAACAGCTTTGGATGTTTCCTATCAGAAACGAATAAAAACTTTTTCTTTATTTAAATCACAGTTCTTGTTTGCAGCAGAGTTTCAGCTGTTAGGTTGTCAGACGAGGTGAGATGAAAACATTTGTTCTCATTGAAATTAGATCCAAAGTCTTCCTTTGAAAGCCTGTGATTTCTAAAATACACTGGGTCAAATTCATTATAAATTAGATTTAACACAGATCAAATCTGGCACCCTAAAATCAAACACACAAGAATATATTCAAGTCTCTAGTGTACTGAAACCTTAGTTGCTAGGGTTAAAGATCTCAACTGCTAAGCCCCAAATGGTCACACATCTCTAAAACTTCCATGGTGATCAGGGATTTGTTGCTGTTGTGAGGAGTATTTCCAGATTCATTTCTCCAAGAACATACCACCCCTCCACCTTTCATCTTCAGGCACTATTTCTGCTGGCACAGAACGGATTCGGTTAGCGTCAGTCCATCATAGAAACATTTATGCATAGCTTCACCTCATAAACCACTGGGATCTGATCAGTTTTTGAGATCTTGTCCCAAATGGTATTGACAGTGGCATGTGTTGGAGATGAAACTGCTGATACAGAGGATTCCTGTTCACTCCATCCTCTTATAGGGCATTGGCAGAGGTTAATGGGGCTTTACCTACACCCTTTCAGCAGAGAGATACACTTTGTAGCGGGTGTCCACATTGTTCAGGTGGTTACTTCTCTTCTGCAGAGAAAGTAATAGAGTGAATGAAAGCTTTCCTGTTTTATGCATGGCTTTCAAAATACATGTCACAACCTTTTAAGAATAACATCTGATTATCTCAAGAAATGGTACACAAAATATACAGAAATATGCAAAGATACAGAACTTGGCATGCGATTTCACTGATATACTTTAGCTGAAGTAGACTTGCAATATACAGACGTGCTATACGTGATTTTTCAGCTAAAGAGGGAAGATTCTGGCTATGCTAGTGTAAGGCTTTGCTCTGTGGGATGTGTAAGGAAATCCATGATTTCAATCTCCCAGTTGCACAGAGAAGTGGAAAGTTTTAAGTAAAACAAATAAAATGAAACCATTTCATTCCATTCTGCATACCACTTGAAAGTACAGTAGCTTCAAATAGTGGGTTAATAAAAAAACATTGGCTGTCTCTCATGCAGTTTAAACATATAATTATTATGGAGTTATAAATCTGCAGACAGTGGAGATTCCTTTTATGAAGAAGTCTTTCAGCTAAAATGGTTATGAACAGATCAATACATTTATTATGTATTATTATGTTATGAATAATCTCTTTTAGATTTTGGGCAAATGTGATTTAGCGGTTTTGACAGAAATGCAGCCAAGTGGTGTTTTATAGATTTCAACAATCTTGTAGCTGCTTCAGTGAGGTGAAGTCTGTAACTGACCTGTTGAGTAGTGAGAGCAATAACAGAAGGAAATAAAGAAAAATAAATGGTACAATGTAGTTTGGATTTTTAACTGATTTCTGTATTAAATATATTCTAGGATAAGAAATATGTAATGGAAACAATATTCACATAACTGTTTGTTATCTGGCAGCTTTTCTTACAAAAAAACCTGCAATGAAGCTACAAAAAACTTATTTTCATCCATAATTGTGCCCAACGTACGGTGCACTAGCAGTTAGATTCGTCCCATCTTTGTCCTTTAAAATGTGGATTGCTTCGAAAAGGCCTTAAAGGTGACAGAAGAAACTGAGTACAATGTCTGAACAATATAGGAATTTGGTACCTCATCTGACACAGGGCTGAGCACCTCCTTTGAGTCAGGAGTCAAAGATGTAAACACTTTATGGCAATTAATGGCTTAAGTACCATTGTCAGAGAGATGCTTAACTGTGGAGAGCTTGAACGTTCTACTGTTATTATTTCTTTGTTGTCTAGTAGGAGTCTGCTCTCTTAAATGAGGTCTTTCCTACCACTGCACAGCAGAGAGGAGTTTTTAAGTATGCAAGATAGAAATTCAAGAGAACAAGATGCTTGATGAAGAAATAAACTAGATAGAACAAGACACAAGGAGAAAAAGCATGAAAGGCAGGTGTTTTGGCAAAGATGAGAGAGAGAAACAGGATGCAAAAAAAGCCCAACACATTTTAACAGTCATTAAAATAGTTTTCTTGGTTTGGCTGTTCTGGTTCAAAACCATGCTATCTCCTACCTGCACCTAAGCATTATTTTGATAAATCACCAAAGTCTCAGATCTTTTCTGTGAAAGTCTCTCAAAGTTTTTGGTTGGCACTGTATTCAGATCTGCACAAGTAATTAGACAGTGTTTAGCTACCACCAAAGGTGGTGAATCTCTACCTCAGAGCTCTGAACAGAATGCTGGAATCTGAGACTCAAACCCCTCTTGCGGCACTCCTGAAATTATTTCTGCAGGTTGAGAGAGTTCCAGTAGAGAAGTCCACCTGAGAGCAGACAACAGTATGAGCTGAAGATCTGCATTTAGGCAGCACCTCCAAGTCAGGGTTATTTGCAGAAATCAGTCTGCTGCCAGCAGCCTAAAGTCAGCAGATATGTCCATATAAATATCTTTCATTTCATTTGGATGAGTTAATTAGAGTGTTCTTGAAGGCATATACCCATCTCTGTTGATTTGGAAAAGGATTCAACCAACTTTTTTCAATGGTTGTCACCTGTATAATTTGGCTGTGTTTTTTTTCCAGCAGTCTGTTCCACTGATACCTTGACTGTCCAGAGTAACAGACACTGTGCATGCCCAGAATGATCCTATGTCACATCCCTGGTGAGTGACAATTCCCATTAGCTCTTGGATCTGCTGTTATTAGCAGATATCTTTTGTGGTTCTGTCAGCAGACCTTTAACATCAAGCCCTGTCATATAAGCAGTGGGAAGTACTGCACTTGACCCTCTTGCTTCATAGAATTGAGGTTGGAGTGAAGCTGAAGGTGACTTATGGACCTTTTTAGTTTCCACATTGGGACAGTGCATTTGCTGAAAATATGATGGCTCTAATGTGTAACATTCTTAAGAAAGTGTAACTTTATTCAATATGGAAAACCTGAAAAAAATTAGGACTGGGGGAAGATGACTGGGAGTAAGACTAGAGAAAACTTGGAAGTTATATTCACATTCTAACAGAAGTTATAACTGTCAGAAAATTATAGGATTAAATGCTGGATGGAATGTGGTTGTCATGCATGAAGTCTATTCCATGATGATTCACCACACACAAAGCCTGCAACCTTAAGCACTAAGAGGGATGAAATGGAGGGTAAAGTGGAGAGGCACCATAGCCAGCCAAGCTCTGTTGAAATCGCTGCAGGGATGGGAGCTCGATGTAGCCGATAAAGCCCATAGCAGCTGTCGACCAAGGGAGAAAGGAGATGATGTCTTGCTGCTGAACCAGTGACTGCAGTGAAATCATTCTCCTTGGATGAACTTGATTCATTATAATCTAATTGTATTACTAGCACACACCTCCATCCCAAAGGTACCGACCTGCTAGGTATGACTACCCCTCACTGAGCTTGTATGCTATGTTTTATTGACTATATCTATGAGAGTGAAGTGAGAGAATTTTACACCATTCCGTAATAAACGTATGTGTGCTTAGAGTCACTCAAGCCTCACCTAAGTGTAAAGACATAGAAGCATAGAAGTGAATTAGGGATGGTGATAGACTACGGATTTTAAGCTATAAGGTGCCCAGAGCGGTTACATATTATTTAAGACTTTTAAAAGACTTTTGTTTCATTATAACCTCAAATTAATGTCCAGAGAAAAAGTTATACACTCCTCTCTAACAGAAATTCTTTTAATTTAGTGAGAAAAATAAGATATTTTGGCAAAAGATTTTGCAGGAGTAAAATACAACCAAGAAAAAATATTTCACTAGAACACTAAGCACAAAGACCTCTTCCACAGCAAATACACACTAAAAACAATCAATATACTAGCTTTAGTAAAATACAATTCACTGGTTTTAAGTTACCCACAAGAGAAGGAAAAGAGTAAAAGAAGAAAAGAGATTAAAAGAGTAAAGAAGAGAGAAAGAAGAGAGAACTATAGAGAGGAAAGGAAAAATGGTTACCTACAAGAACTGATAGTTCACATGGTTCAGGTAGCAGCAGAGATGAGGGAGAAGAAAGCTTACATGGAGTCTCATGTATTTATACAGTCCAGTTTTCTCTCTCAGGCAGGATATCCAGTTAGTGCCTTCCATGCCAGTGAGTTGTGCTGTAGCCAGTCCCAGGCTGCAGCGGTGTGGCGTGGGTGGGCTACCAGGCAGGTCTGCCCTGACTGACAGCCCAGCTACAGGCCTTTAATGATGCCCTGTGCTCTGCATGGGCTCAGCTGTGTTGGCTCTGCCATGTGCTCTCAGCAGGCCCTGTGTGATAAGGCAGCCTCATGATGTCCCTGCAGGTCTAGGCCCATTCCTTCCCTTCCACACACACACTCACAGTGAGTTGGTTCTGACCCCTATCAATAATTCAGTGAGATTCAGATTCAGTATCTCACAGATGGCAACAAGTTAGGGAAGACTCCATTATAACTTCTGGGATCATTTGATGGACTGAACCTCTCTTCTTCCCCATAGGGACACCTAGTGGGTAAGAACTGTATTCTATGCGTGCTAAATGATTATCTTGAGGTAGATTTCATTGGTGATTAGAGTTTGTCTGTATATTGCTTTAAATTTGTCTTTTGCAGTTACTATCATTGTCAATCTTCAAAGCTTAACCTGTTACAATTTTCTATTATCAGTGTGTTTATTAATAATGTGTGTTATTCTGTAAACTGTTTACCGTGAGTCTTTCAAGGGCACTAGCAGTTGCCAGCAGTGGATAACGTATTTCACTAAGAGTGGGGAGATCCAGGAGGGTATCTCTCTTTCTAAACTGTAATAAAGGATTTGATTCTGGTATGCTGTTGGTGCATGTCCCCGAACAGTTGAACTACTCTCTGATACAGCAGGACTGTTCTGTGGCATCCCCATGACAGGACACTGACAGGTTGGGCGCAAGGGTCTCAACTTCCCTGGCGCATTGACAGACCAAACACAAGGGGTTTGAGGAAACCCTGCTCTCACATGGCATGGACACATAAGCTTTCAAGTCCTACCAATCATTCTCTAATGTGAGGAAGTACTCAGTGGGACTCTAGCTGTCTTGCAGACACTGAAGGCTAAGCCACACACGGAGTTGTAGGTAATGGTTAATTTATAAATCCCCCTGTCTTCACAAGAGGTTTGCCTAAATGAAGGCTGAGTGAAAACTGAGGAAGAAGGTTAGAGCTTGGCTCATGGTGATGTTTATTCATCATTTATTACAGTGTTCTTTATGCTCATATTTCCAATGATTGATGACTGTAGACAATTAAGTATTAGAAGTGTCCTTCCAGGATGAAGCCTTTATTGCTAAGCAGCATAGAAGCAGTATAACAATTTATTTATATAAAACTAAAGTAAGAATCAGTGGTTCGCTGTGTTTATAATGAGTTATCAATACAGCTTGTGTTCTGCTGTGCTGTGAGAAAAAATTTAGTTCTGACCAAATGTTGTATAATAAAGAAAGGTATGATTATTTAGGCTTGAATTCTGTTGATTTTGGGTGTGTGTTTTGGGTAGTATACAAATTTCTTTTAGGTTGTGCTAATGAAGGCTGATATATGATCCCTTATGATCTACATGGAACAGAATATGCTCTGAGCTATTACCATGAATACAAGAGTTTTGCATTGAATTTTTGGTCTGAAATTTGTAAAAAATACTTTCTGTGAAAATTTTGCAAATGACACCCTTCAGTTAAATGGGTTTAGAGACCTGTGCTATTGCAATTACTGAATATTGTAAATGACATGAATATGATACTGCTAATTTTGCCAAAATTACTAAGCACTTAAAATTTCAGTGCAAAAAAATATTTCTCCTCATTTCTGGACAGTAATAATCTCTTACTTTGTCAGTGATCATTATTTTGAAATGAAAAACAAGTGCTGTTTGCTACACAACAGAAAAAACTTTTTATCAGATAGTCAGCCCTGATACTGCAAGATGATTTACACAACTGCAGCCTGAAAGATGGGCCTTTGAAACTATCCCTTACAGAAGTCAGTGAAAAGGAACAAAACTAATGAGATTATTTTGTAGTTTTGGACTCAGATTTGGACTCAAATCTCTATGGTATTTTCTATCACATGAACTGATATAATGCACATACCAAAAACTCTGAAGTGTCTGTTCATTTTCATCTCAAGACTTCCAACTCAGGTGGTTTATTAACTTTTACTTTATGGACAGATCCAAATTATCTCAGCTGAAATTTTGTTTGCATAATGCTTCAACATTCCCGTTGCGGACATACAATTTCATTTCTTCTATGGTGTTTTTCAGAGGAAAAGTATGAGAAAGAGGCAGTCACTATGAAAATTATTAGTTTTATAATAAAATCCTGAAATACAGGAAAATATTGTATTTTGCTACATAGTTTATGTATGTGTGGGAGCATGTTACTGTTATTAAAAAAACCCCAAAGTAATTAGTTTTGCTCTCTAAATGAGTCAGAGGAGCATGATATTTTTAGGTCAAATATTTTATTTTCTCTGTCTAATTGCTTAAAGTTTCCATTAAAGGACCAAGAAGACTTGCAAAATTCAAGATTAGTGAGTCTAAGTATTTAAATATATAGACAGTTTTAAAAAATATAGCATTTTAACAGTTAGAAATATACTTGCTATCATGTAAACTTCTTCAGTCAGTAACAAATATTTTATTCTTTATAAGTATGCATATAGTGCTTTATAGCTATGAATAAAGGCTGAATTATGAATTGTTCCACACAATACATTAAAGAGAGTGAAAAGAGAGAAATCCTTGTTCTTTCTGAGCAAACATTGCCCTGATCTCTGACCCAGTCATATGGAATAAGGAACCTTTTCTGCCTTGCAATACAAATATTAAGGACTGTGGAAACTGTTTCTGTATAGCTTTTTCAGTGTCCAGATGAACTGAGAAAGCACATTAGCAAAAGTCATTTACTGAAGGTATTGCAACTGTGCTTCTTATGCATTACTAGAAATGAACCTCACATGAAGAGGGACTAACCTTCATACAATGAAAGTGGTTGGTTCTCTCTTATGATTTCTCTCCGGAGAAGAGCACTGTTTGCTTGATGAACATTTGTTTTCTGAGGCTATTATATATGTTTGACAACACAAGATAGGAAACTGTGAAAGAATTATCCTTACTGAAGGGAACTCAGAATGAAAAAAATAGCATATTTAAAATCAAAGTAGAGTGATCAGGAGGCCACATGAATTCAACGAGAATTGATTTGTGTAGAACTGATGTAATGATATTTAAAAAGACACCCACTTTAATAATCTCTGTGGCCATCTTGTGTTCTTACTGTAATATCAGTCTAAGCCTTTGTCTTTTGTTTTCTTCCCTGAGTACAATGTGTTAAGGCATCTTGGGATATTAGGACCCTGTGAGAATCACAGCAAAGTTCCCCTAGGTGGAGAGACGCCTCTGTCCGAATTAAGGTGCAAACGAGACCATATGACAAAGTCAATAGTACAGATTTTTATTTAACAGTAAATATGAGTCAAATAGAAATAGGAAAAAGGTAGTGGGAGGGGGAGGACAAAAAGTGTGACAGAGAGACAGATTAAGTAGAAAAAATATCACCACTCTGTGGATTCCAATGGCATCCCATTGATCCTCTTCTTACGGTTTTTCTGGTGGTGAGAGTCCCAGTCTTGTCAAAGTGCTGGTTGCAACCTGGATCTGTCAAGGGAAGCTCAGGGTGGTGAGGGAAGGCACGCATGGTGAGGGAAGGCTCCACCTAGGCTAGGTGGAAATGCCTTGGTACCTCCCCTGAGATGAGGAGTTTTACAACGGATGATGTAATACTGTATCACAGGAGATTTCAGGAGTCTTTGACACCTTCTAAGACATTATAGCTGCCTGTTATGTCAGTGCAGTTGAGCCTATTCTGGCCTGTTTTGGCCCATCAGCAGAGATGAATACCTTGAAGCTTCATGTAAGTGTTTGGTACATTTCCAAGGGGGAGTTGTCACAGCTGAGTCACTTGGGTAAGGATTTACCTCTCTCCTTATCTTGTTCAACACTCAACTTGTAGCCTGAGGTGTCGGCTTTGCAGGTCCTCAGCACCTCAGGGTGGTTAATATGCATGTAGTCAGAGTGTGCCTTGATTGTCTGAGCCATGAGTGTTCCAGTCTCTCACACTTGCAGGTAAGTTCTCCTTTGATAATTGGACAATAGTATCACCTTTATCTTATCTCCACTTCCCATCACAGTCCAAATTAGTAGGCATATTTGGAGAGGGTGGGCTGCAATAAGAAGTTGTTTCTTTACCCGGTTTTCTACAATGAACAAAAGTCTTTCACTGATTTTAAGAATGTTTAAGCCATTAACCATTTCAGTCTGCATAAAAAGCCATGAGGGAGCATGGCCAGGATGGCTGACCCAAATTGGCCAAAGGGACATTCCATACCATAGAATGTCATGCCTGGCACATAAACTGGGAGAGTTACATATCAGGGCAGCTGATCATGACTTAGGAATGGGCTGCATCTCAGTTAGCAGGTGGAGAGCAATTTTATTGTGAATCACTTGTTTTTCTTGTGTTCTGTTACTCTATCTCCCTCTCTTTATCATTATTATTACTATTGTATTTTGTTTCAATTATTAAACTGTTCTTTCCTCAATCCACAAGGTCTACCTTTCCTTTTCTATTCTCCTCCCCACGTGTGGGGCACAAGACAGGGGAAATGAGCAAATGGCTGCATGGTACTTACTCGACATCTGGGGTTAAACCATGATGTTAGTCTAGAACAATTTGAAATGTCCTGAAAATGAAAAGGCAATTCCTTTAGGAAGATGATTTTCATGATAGTTTATAGAGTGCTTGGTTTGAGTAGGTAATGTTAAAAAAGGCAAGACATATTTTCCAAGGTTAGGCTCAGATCAGTCTCAGAGACCATACTTGAGTAATGTTACAGGTGGGTGATACCTGAGCCTGGCAACGTTTCCTTAGGAACAAGAATAAACTAGAACTTATATTTAGGATGGGAGTTGATATTACGGAGCATCACACTCTACACTTGATCTAGCATCCCTCTGCAGACTTTGTGGCACTAAGTCACAAAGAAAAATGAAAGTTTCTGATTCTTTTCTTTATGTGTGTGGTAAACCCCCACTCTCTATGCTTTGAAAAAGACAGTAGGACTCCCCTCTGTGTAAATAGAACTCTCAGCTACAGCAGACTGTGATTATTTGCTTGTGTCTGAGATTTGATTGCAATTGTGGATCCTGAAAATAGAAAGAAACAGGTGATGTGAACAAATGCAATCTGGAGCAGCATCTAATCAAGGGACAATCAGTCACTGACTATAGGGTATTTCTTTACAATTCTAATTGCTCAGGCTTATTGTAAATTGTTGACTAAAAATATAAAATAATAATAAAAAAAGGATTATAAATGGGAAACTGGAGTACTGTGTGGTTAGACAGTGTACCCTGAATTCTGTACTTTCTTTTGCCAGTTTAAATGAAATATGATTTACATCTGTAAAAACAGGAGAAGAATCAAACATTTTCAGTGTGCATTTCGAAGAATCTCCTTTAGCCATACAGTTTATTTTTAAAGCTTAAGAAATTTTCTGACTCAAACATTTGTCCTTAATAGGAGTTTCTCACAGGGTGAGCTGAAATGCTCTATTTATTTTAACGAGTCTTTCCCCATAATTGAATAAATCCTTCAGAATATGAAAGTTTTTAACTGTTCAATATGGTAAGTATTAAAGACACATTGTCATTTTCCATTGTTTTGTTTTTATGCAAGAAAAAATGACCCAGTACATGGATCTGTTAATCACTACCTCTTTGGATACTAACTGAATGCCCTGTAGTAATGATACAGTAGCTCTTTAGCAAATTAATTAAGTCTATCTGAGTTGATTGTGTTTTAGGAGTTTGTAGATCACCTTATGACCAAGGATCAGCTTCTAACCTTGTTTGTTGCCCTTTTGCACTGCAAGAGTTGTACGAAGAGGATGCAAAGAAGCAAGTAAAAAGCAAGTGGTAATTCTCTTGTCACAAAGAAATCTTGTGTTGCTCTGAGACCATGTGGATGAATCAACATCAACTTGCCCAGTTGACTTCATTGCCTGTGTGGGCTGGAGATGGAGGGCCTGTGAATAGAACATGTTGCAATTAGATGCTGACTTTCCCTCACATAATTTATTAATAGCAAATTTTTTTTCCTATCAGTAGATAATCAGAATGAAATTTACAACCAGAAAAGGAAATAACACAGTATTAATAAAAAAATTGTTTTCTTGCTGTGTGTTTCTGAGTTTAGAAATGTGAAATTACTCATAATTTTGCAAAGAAATCCATCCTCCGGAGATGAAAAACTAGGGGATATGCCAGTCCAGGTTTTGAGTTTGTGATTGCCTAAGTCAATTAACAATGCCCCAAACCCACTGTAAATTGCTCTGACATTTGTAATTGCTGAAATATTACATAGGTGATTCTTAAATCAATGATAATAATATAAGTTGGCAAAACATTGTCGTCTATCATCTTCATACCATGAGACAGCATGACCTCTTATCAACTGGAGCGATGGTTGAGTATTCTTAGAAGTCAGGTAAATCAGTCCCTTGCTTGTTTAAGCATCTTGCACAATACTCTTAAAACAAATAGCAGCTGTTTCACTGAGATGTTAGGGAAGAGAAATCTTTGTGTGCCTTATGGCTGATGTCTTCATTTCCTCTCCCAGTGGATGTATAAGTACAGCATCTTATCTGACATAAATTCAATTATGGGTAGGTCTGCCACAGAAGAATAACTCCTGCGTGTATACTAATTGACTGAATAGGAACCATAGAATATAACGGGGTTTTTTCACTCCACAACCTGAAATATACTAAGGGAATACCACGTAGGAGAAAGAGGACTTCTAGAATTCTAGAACTCAAACACCTATGGATATATACTGAAATATTAGATGGCTTCAATTTTTTTTTTATTATGGAATAACTACAAGGATTATATATATGCAAGGAAAAAGTGATATTGACAAGACTATTAAAACCAAGGATGTATTTATGTGGCTAGCAAACTTTTCACATCAACATGATCAATTCAGTGAAGGAGATTGAATTTCTTATCATCTTGACTTTGCAAAATTCTAGATCTGCTGTATACACAAAATGTCAGTACTCGTTAGTCTAATGTTACTTCCAGGTTAGTACTTTCTGTGTTTTTCCTCAGAGACAAGACTGTTTATAAATATTAGGGGTAACAAATAGTGTAGCCTTTTCTTAAAGAACCACAGCCCAAAATACTTGGACAATCCATTTTCCCCCCTGAAAACAAAGAAAAATTACTCCTATATACCATTTTATTCTATAATGCAGATAAAAGTGAAGCTTCACCAAAACTGTTTTTAATGTTGATGCTTGCATTGAAATTGAGCAGAATGAAAATGTTCACCCTTTTAATATTTGATCCAGGTTTAAAATAGAAGTAATGTTTTCTAACAGTGAAACTGCACATTAAAATCATATATTAATACTTCTCCAGAAGTAATTCCAAGTTAGACAATGACTGCAAGATGCTTGTGCAAGGTAAGTATTGCAGGAGGTCTCTGTACCGTGGAGTGAAAGTTGACTAGCACAGAAGATGGAGATTAATTTAGACATAGAGTAACTTTTGCATTCAAATATTTTTATATTCAAGAGAAACAAAAAGGCATGGCACTTATTAATTTCTATGACGATATATCTATGGTACAAATTTCTCAGATAAAGAGAACTTGCATGGAACTAGACTGTCATTCTTATTTTGTTATCCATTCTTTAATAATATGGTCATATCAGCAACACTGAAATCTTTATTGCTGAAAATTCCACGACAGGGTCAGAATTTTTCAAGACATGATTTGCCTTCTTCTTGGGACAAAGAGGCTTAAGCACAGAGGTTCTATTGCTAACACATCACCTTCTGGAAAAAATGAATGTGGAAAACCTATTAATGTATACTTCAGTTCCCATAGGTTACTCAGTGTAACATGAGTTGTCAGAATGAAGCATCATGAAAGGCAATGAATACCTGGGGGGAATATTCAGACAGGACTGAACTAATAGAGTAGTGAGAATCTGCAGAAATTCACCCTCTCAGACCTGTTCTTTTTAAAAATTAGATTCCTTTTTCCTGTCACCCTCTCCAAGAATTTTTAAACAGCAGGTATCTAGCTGTTTTCTCTGATCCTTAAATTTTTTCTCTACAGAGGCAATACCAATATGCTTCAGAGAAATTCCCCATCTCATGTTTTCATTTCAGCTTTCATGTTCACAATCTGTTTCCACTGTTTCTCCCCCATATATATTTACCTTTATTTATTTCTATATTTCATCCAGAGCTTCTGGACACCCTGATTCATGTTTTGTTTTCTCTCTCTCTCTCTGTCAACAGCCACTGCGTACCAGAGTCTCTTCTAGATCTTGATAATTTGTACTAGTTCACTTAGGCCATTGCAGAAAATAAATCTCTTTTTCTCTTTCAGGAACAAAAATATTCTTTTTCTTAGCAAAATTAGCTTTAAACAGAGGATGGTCTTTTTACCTAATGGGTAAAATTGCCATCAAAATAGATAGTTCAGTTGAAGGCATAGAGTTGAACTCAGATGTGATGGACTAGGTAAAAGTGTGGAGTAATGCAGACAGGATGTCTTATAGTCAACTCCATTTTATTTACTCAGAAGATGAGATACAAAAAATAATGGAAACAATCTGGAGAGTTCAGTAGTTTTTTCAGATACTCCTCCTTCTTTGAATCAGCATGAGATGGGCATCTCAATTGTATTTCCCACAAAAAAATGGTTCTTAGATGGCTTGATTCTGCTCACTTGAGAACGTAATGTCTTCACAAATACATGGAGCCAGGCAGACCTGCAATTAACATAGCTAACCTGCCTGCGGGCTGAACTAGCCCACGCAGAGCCTATATGTTTGCATGGTTTATCTAGAAACTTCCCAGTGCAACCACAACTAATGGAATTACCTCAGATGTGAGCCTATTATCTTATTCTCTCCCTCAGACCTCCTGTACTTAAAACAAAGTTAGCTCATATAATAAACAGCTCGGAGAAAGCATAATTTATTGAAGGAGATTCTTTAGCTTACCCGACTCCTTTCAGCTACTTTGTATGAGAGTTATGTTGTGTTACATTGCCTTTCACATTATGAAGAGCAGAGCATGAAATACTGAGGGAATTCAAGTGAATGTTATGTGATCTGTCTTACAGCACCTTACATATCACTTCTGAATTTGGCTCACAGGTCCACTGACTGAGAAGAGAGAACAAGACATCCAGAACAGTCAGCAAATGAAACTATATCTTAACATCAGGGGAAAATATTGAGGCAGACAGTGTTGCAACGTGAATAATTATAGAAAAGTAACTTAATAGGGAGCAGAAAAAATAGCTTCAGACTTAAGTGGGATTGCAGACATGTAAATAAGACACGCAGTTAAGGTTGATCTCTAGTCCTAAACTTTAAGGTTTATTAAATTATCACTGCTAGGAGTGGCTTATTTGGGGAAATTATATTTACAGCACTCTGTTCTCTTTCTCCAAAACCAGAGCGCACAGAGGTGTTGCTGGCAAAGCTCCCCCAAAGCCAGCTGAGGCTCTAAGGCAATCTGCACTAGGCCAGCCTGAAGAGCCAGAGACACGACACTCACTGACTTGTGCCAGGACTAACCTTATAGGGTCACACTATTCAGATGACTGTCAGGCTTGCACGACTGTTTGGAATACTCAAAAAACAACCAACATGAATTCCTGCAGTTATCACTTCTATTCTTCATTGCAGCTTGAATAATTAACTGTGTATGAACAGGAATATGTATACTGGAAAAATATACCATGTCACTCAATATCATTCAGTGATCTTCAGAGTCATGAACATAGTGCAATAGATGTCTGACTAAATAGTTCAGCTGCATACATCAGTAAACAGAAATGTAATTTATAATGGTGCAACAGTTTAATTAATACAATTTTTTTTACTGAAAACAATTTTACTTTATGGAATTTTTATATAAAGTTCTGTTTAAAGAATTTTTAAAAATTATAATAGCTTAAATAGATAATTTGCCTACTAATGTGATTGAAAAAGTATTTTTTTTTGAAACTCTCATTCACCGTTCAACTCAAAACACATTTTTTATACAAACAGTGCAAACAAAACAGTTGGAATCTATGCATCCTACATAATAATTTATATGTCATGGATTCCATACCTATCTGTAGTGCTCAAATCTAAAGGTTAAGGAAAAATATTACCAGAAAATTTAATGTGTACTGCAAATGTTCATTCTAGGTTAATGGTACTAGGTTTGACTTTTAGCAAAGCCAAAGAAACAGACTGTCAGGACACTTCTGGCTCAATTTATCAAACTAATGAATACAGGCTACTAAGAAATGTATACCAGTGTAATAAAATAATGCAGCTCACTGCCAGAAGTTTCTTGAAAGTTACTGCTGGAATACATAACTGTAAGAAACTGTGTTAGCTCTTATCTACTAAAACTTTTAAAAATATGACAGTTGCACTGCAAATACTGGCCAGCTCAAATTGTCATTGTAAATTAGAGATGGAATCTAAGTAGCAGATGGACAGCGGCTGACTAAGAGGGTTCACACCTGCTGAATTTGCATTATTTTATTATTGTGGGTTGTTTCATATAGTCAGTCAACCAGTTTGGGTTGCCTTGATTTATCTAAAAATGTGAGTAATGTGTTTTTTTTCCTATTTTTGCTTTTGTACTTCTGCTTTTAAAACTCTTTAGTGTTCCTGTTAGTCTGTTTTTCTCCTGCTCATACTCCCCAAAATTTTTTGCAATTTTGTCTGGTAATGCCTGAAAGTACCAACTTTGGAATTAGGATGTCTAAAAAAGGCAGCTTCACTGATCCTTCTAATAACTGAATTATGTACTGAGTTATAAATGTTATTTAACTCTTGGGGAATTCATTATGTATTGTCAGTCCAGGATTAATGAGAAGGATTATATTATATATATTGAGCACAAGTCCCATGAGGAGAGGTTGAGGGAGCTGGGGTTGTCTAGCCTGGAGAAGAGAAGGCTCAGGGGAGACCTCATCACTCTCTGCAACTACCTGAGAGGAGGTTGTAGCCAGGTGAGGGTCGATCTCTTCTCCCAGGCAATCAGCAGTAGGACAAGAGGGCACAGACTCAAGCTCTGCCAGATATTAGAAGTTCTTCACAGAGAGAGTGATCAGGCATTGGAATGGCCTGCCCAGAGAGTTGGTGGATTCACCGTCCCTAGAGGTGTTTAAGATGAGGCTGGATGTGGCACTGAGTACCATGATCTAGTAATCACGGTGGGGTTGGATGAAGGGTTGGACTTGATGATCTCAGAGGTCTCTTCCAACCCAGTTAATTCTATGATTCTATTTAGATTAATTTTATTATTATGTATTTTTCTTTTAAAATATTTTAAATTATTTTTTCCCACATATTTCTACTCAAACATTTTTGCTCTTTACTGGTTTGATTCTTTGATATCTCTTCACAAGCCCAACTGTCATCTTTCAAACCTATAACATGCATGGAAATTACTGAAACTGAGATGAGAAACAAATATATACTATGACCAAAATTTAAGATTGAGAAATTTGAGTAATCAAGCAAACTAAGATAAATATTTTGACATTCTAAGTACTTTATTCCACCTACAGGAAAGTATAAATTAGGTGAACCAGAAAACTTGAGAGGAGGAGAAAAAGGAAAGACAGATGCTAGAAGTTTAGAGAACTTAGTTTCCAAAGTCTAGGATATATTATGGTCATGTCTATGTATAGATATATCATTAAGTACTAATTTCTTTTTAGTCACCTAATACAAGCAGTCTGAGTTCAGGCAGATCTTACACTGACACCACCAGTGTAGGCAGAGGTAAGGTTTGACAACAAATGGAGTATCTCCATCCACTCTATATCTCTTCATGGGCTGTTTTGAAGCTCTTCAACAAACCAGTTTTTGGCTTGGATGCTTATTTACCCATCAGAGGTTTGAGCACAATTGGTGTGCATCTGTATGTGAGCTTCTGATTGATTTTTCCAGGTAGGAATCCAACTCATGAGTACCTAACTCTGTGAACGTGACCAACCTGCAGTAAGGGTGAATGATTTGCCTGAAAAACACATAACTGCACGCAGTCAAAACGCTAAAGTAAGTGTAGTTGGTGTGGAGTATGCAGCAATCACAATTTATACCTTGTTCAGGCTGCGGTGGATGGATTATCAAGTGAAAGGCAGAGGACTAGTTATAATACACTTGTTAAAATTTGAATCCATACTCTTGCTCTTCAGCATGGAGTTGTTAAACATTTTAAGAAATACTGTGCAGTAGAAAGCAATTCAGCCTAAAAAATTAATATCTGGAATAGTTTTAAATATGTAAACAAACAAAAGCTGTTTTAAAATAGTTTTCAACGGCAGTTAAGGAAAATTTTCCATAAATACAATTTTTACATACATATCTGTGTCCATATACAAAATAGATGCCTTTAATACGTTCTTGCTAAGAAATGTAAGTATCTTGCAAATATAAAATAATGAACTTTACAAGAAATTCCTAAATTACAATCACTGAAAAGATACCATTTTGATAATTAATAATACCATGTTCTCTCAGTTGAGCGTCAGCTAGATATTAATGTAAGCATCAACTCTACATAGAAAGGTTGCTGGCAATCTGATTAGCGTTTTGAAAACTAAAAGACAGGGAAATCAAACTAGCCACTCCTTTTAAGTTGTCATTTATTGATCTTGTAAGGTATGGTAAGAATTGTTCACATTTCTGCCATAGCCTGCATGGTGCTTATTCTGCACCGTTCTCAATACCTTTTGCCTATTCATGCACCCAGGTCTTCCATAGAGCAGTAGAAATTGTCCCTTTGCAGATAAGATGTGAAAGAAGACAAAAGATTTCTGGTTATTGTTTTGGTGAACAGCAGCAGGAGAGCTAGGAGATACAATAGAACTATTGCACTCTGGAGCAGAGCGACAGCAAAAAGACTGCAGTAAATGGGTGGGCTGATCTGAGCACATTGATTTCTCTTGCAAATACATCGTAAAGAAAAGGTCAGAACACATAGTCTGAAATGCTTTAAACGGCATTAATAAAGGCAATCATTTCTTCCTAATGGGGAAGATATTTTAATAATAATAACATACAGTATTAATACTAATAATTTATAAATTAAAGAATAATTGAAATTATTTCATTTATTTTAGATATCCCATGGTAGAGAAGCTGATGTCTGTGCTCCTTTGTGACTTATCGTGCCACTGGACAATTTTAAAATATAGAGGAAAGCAAAGTTTTACATGGACAGTTACTGTGTGGAGCTCATTAACACAAGATAGGCATAAAGCCTAGTAATTTAAAAACCATATTCCAGCATCACATAAATGAGAAAAGCATGCTCCTAGTAATTCTAGTATGAAGTTTTAAGGGTTATAAATCAAGTTGCAGAACAGAACTCACTGAATAATTAGGGTCAGGAAGAAATGTTTTCTTTAGTTTCCTTTGGCAGTGTAACATTTCTAATAGGGACCATACTGAATTATTCAAAGGCAATTTTGAAGCTTCACAATGAGTCCACTTTTTGCAACAACTAGGAAAAGATAGGTTGAAAAACATAAATTAGTAGTTTGAAACAGTTCCTGGTTGTTTGTTTTCTTTTGCTAGAAGAATGGAGAGGACAATAGGTCGAATATTTTATGAACTAATAAAACAATAGCTATCAGAAAATGAATCTGGAATATGCAAATGTAAATAGACTTTCATTCTTTCATTTAACAGCTTGAAGAAACTTAGTTTTCTCCATTAGCCGCTGGCTATTTTTCCTCTGTATATCATGTCCAAACATGTGAGAGAAAGCTAAAGTATTGGGCTTGTTTGAATTTGAAATA
This sequence comes from Pseudotriccus pelzelni, assembly GCA_035584735.1. NCBI lineage: Eukaryota > Metazoa > Chordata > Aves > Passeriformes > Tyrannidae > Pseudotriccus > Pseudotriccus pelzelni. The sequence continues at coordinate 39,499,536 of JAWMRA010000041.1, forward strand.
TATGGTCGTGATATATGAGTGTGAATTTGCATTTGAACACCTCTTTGCAGCTGTAGAGGTATCCTGCTGATTGCACTATGTTTGGTAGCATTCCAGAAGTCCATGAATAACATTTCGAGACTCAGTCTCACCTTTCTTCTTGGGTCAAGATGGTTGCAATATTTCATTTTTTGTTTTCTGTTACGTGTATAGGACTTGTACAGCCCTCTTCAATCCCTATTTTTCACTTGAAAATCTCTATCAAAGTTTGGTTTTCTTTCTTTGAAAAAAAAAGGTGTTTTGAAGAAGTTTTCTTTTTAAAGTTATTTTAAAAGTTGTTTTACCTCAAAATTTTCCAGTGCTGTCTTATTTGTATAATGTTGAGAATCACTGATTTATTCTGGGTTTCAAGAGCGGCAGCAAGGTAAATGTGTTTTCATCTCAGAAGATGCAGATGGTTTCGTGAACATTTTTTTCAAGCCACATAACATTTTAACACATTGTGATACTTACTCAGGAGGAGAAGAAGAGTAAGAGAGGAGACGAGAGAGAGAGCAGGAGAGAGAATTCTTTTGTGTCTTCAAATAACATTTCTGGGGTTTTTTTTGTGATGACTGATTACAGTTTGGGGCACATTATTTTAATAGTTTTTGGTAAAATCTTCTAAGCCCAGGAGTTAAGAATGAACTCCATCATTACTTTTCCAGGATCAGCGTTTCTTTCTTTCTTTCTTAATAATTCATTTTCACCAAGATCACCAGAATAATTTTGGTTTGGAGACGGAGCTAGGAAATTGTTAAGATTTAATGTAACAATTTGTTTACTGACAAAAATTTAATAGCAGCAAATGAGTGGTGATTTAATAGGGTTAAAAGGCAGAAAGTTTATGCTTGTATCTGATTCTACCCTTCTGCTTGAATTTAAAATTCCATTTATTTTAATGAGTATTCTGCATAACAAGTTACTTTCATTCACAATTAGTGCACAACAAGAAAGCTATGACAGTTGTTTCTCTATAATGGTGATGATGGTCAAGACAAACGAAGTTGGCAAATGGCTTTAAACTGAAAGAGAGAAGGTTTAGATTAGATATAATGAAGTCCTTCACTATGAGAATGGTGAGACACTGGAACAGGTTTCCCAGAGAAGTTGTGGCTACCCCATCTTTGGCAGTGTTCAAGGCCAGGTTGGATGGGCCTTTGAGCAATCTGATCAAGTGGAAGGTGTCTCTGCCTACAGTGAAGAGGGGGCTGGAAATGGATGAATTTTAAGGTTCTTTCCAAACCAAACTATTCTATGATTGTAAGTGATGAGAAGGTATAATAGTAGGTATGCAAGTTCAATGCTTGACAAATGTCTTATTAAAATGAAATCCTCCCATCCTACTAGAATTTATGTTTTCAATATTTTGTGTTGAAGAGACTTATTGAAAGGGAATTATTGACTGGATGCTCAGATCAGAGCTGGTTCCAATGCAGCTGAGGTGTTTGTATGCAATATTTCATCCATTAAAAGTGTAAAATACCTTTATGTGGATATCTTCTGGGTTTCTATTTGTTTTGTTTGTGTAAACCAAGTTTAATAAAATGGTTTTCTAAATGAGGTTTCCTCATTCTGCTTATACTGCATTTCATTTATAGCTGCCCTTAGCTAGACTTCAGGCTTCATTATATGAGATATCTATGATTTTATGGCATGAGGCAAAACAAATTCAGGGATAGAAAATTAGACTTTCAGAGACATTTAGAGCTGATAGGGTGTTTGAAGTGACGAGTTCAAGACCTACTAAAATAGAAACCTAGCAGTTTTCTTGGAGTAGCTGGCAGATAGAATGACACACGATAAAGATAATCAAAAGAAATATGAACAATAGATTTGGTTATTTCAGGTTGTAAACTGTAACTTACTATTATAGATATTATAATTTAAGTTTTTGGGGTCAACTCTCTGAACAATTTTTTGAACCTTAATTTATTTTCCACATTTTTTATAATACCACTTACATATATGAAACCATTTAGACTCCAATCTGAAACTGATTAGCCCTAAAAGTAATACAGACACATACATGTTTTTTATAAAACCCTGTATTTGCACTAAATATTTTCTTCTATGAATGTGATTTTCAGGTTGTAACTTTCCTTATCCCTTCAGGACAGCTATAAGGAATTTTTTTTTTAATTAGTTCAATCTGGATAATCTACTCTGAGTACCAGCAGATTTCAGATTGTCTTATCATTGGAGAAAAAATGGTATCTGTATTCTGAGTATATTTAAACTTCATCTTATTCTGGTTCCACGCATTCACCAGTGTTGCAATAGAGACCAAGAAAAGCAAGAGTTATTCCAATTCTTTTGTTTCAGAAGAAAAAATTATTATCTTTAAAAAAGCCATTCCCCAATCTTCTTTACACTTATTTTCTTATTAAAAAAAAAAAAGAGAAGTTTCTGACCAGCAAAAAATAAGACATCTGAAACAGTGCTTTTGAAAAAAAATTTTTATCCTCCAAACTTATTGCATTTTGCACAGAGATTCTTTTTAAAGAACTACTATGTTTCTCATTTCATTCATGCTGATAAGACTGTTTAATGAAAGTTTAGATCACTGATCTGAAAGCAACAGAGCTTTCTTCTGCATGAAAGCCTTCAAGTAGGATTATAAATGTTATTGCCTAGAATACTAAATCTATGTCTTTTGACAGTACAATCATTATTTTGTTACTTTTGGAGTATTCCAAACTACATTAATATCCAACTGATATGAATTTAAGAGAAACATTTAAGGATGAGCAGCAACATATGAACAAAGCATATGAGGATATTGATGTACTAATTCATCCAACTAAATGCAATGTTGTAGTTATGTCGAACTGTTTATGTGTAAAACTACCTCCCTTAGGACAGCTCTCGAGCACTATTCTGGGAAAGATGTTTTTGTTGCTGTGGCACTTGAATGTTCTAATTATGGACTCCAAAGATGTTTCCTCTTCCAAAGGTTTTTAAACAAACCCTTCCCTTAGGCACTCATGACTTTTCCATAGATTATTTTATTACAGTTAGGTTATGAGTAAAATCTTATTAAAAATGAATGAAGTGTGTACACTGAAAATCAGAAGTGATCAAAGACAAATTTAGAGTAAATTTGTTCTAAATGGTATTTAAGAGCTTAGCCTTAGTAATTTATTCTAGTGGAAATTTGGAACTGAAACACTAAAAAACCCTAACTTGTTAAACACCTGTCTTCATCTTTATGCACCAAAATGTCTTCTAAAATCCATCATTTGGCTCATGGCTTTCTGATAGTTTCCTTTCTAGAACAGAAATAGCACAAATGTTAAAGCGTGATCACAGGCTATAAGTCACTGCTATCTTAGGTTTCATACTGTAACTGTATATCTACAGTGTGTGGACACTCAAGTTTGTACCTGTGCATGAAGCTGCTCCTCCCTCATATGAATATATTTTATTGTGTGAATTCAGTTTCAAAGATTTGCAGCTGGGGGTTTTGAGCAATGTATGCTTCTGTCCTTCAGGGTATACTGCCATTAAGTATAAGACCTCTATTATTCTTCTGACCAAATGGATATTTGCTCCTTAAGAGGGTATTCTCTGCTAAGAATTCTGTTGAGATTTAACCCCAGCCAGCAACTCAGCCCCACGCAGTTGCTTGCTCGCTTGCTCCCCTTGGTGTGAAAACAAAAAATCTGAACGTCCCCTCCTTCCTCATTCTTCTGCCAGCTTCATATGCTGAGTATGACAGCATATGGTATGGACCACTGGCCAGTTGGGATCAGCTGTCCCGACTGTATCCCCTCCCAGCTCCTTGTGCACCCCCAGCCCGCTCTCTGGTGGGGTGAGTTGGGGTGAGGGGCAGAAAAGATTTTGATTCTGTCTAAGCACTTCTCAGCAATGGGGAAAACAACCTGGAATTATCAGCACTGTTTCCATCACAAATACAAAACATAGCCCCATACTAGCTACTACATAAAAAATTTACTCTATTCCTGCCAAAACCAGTATAATAGTCACAAAAAATGTAGGATTTCTAAAATTATTTTCCTCTACATTAACTTTTGTGAAATATTAAAAAAGAGGAGTATGATGTAATCTCTTTTAGAGCACTAGTTAGAATAAGGTTAAACAGATTCCAGTGAGTTACCTATGCATTTACACATGCATAAAAGCACTGGTGGCAATAGGATACCATAGGTGTCATTGAAAACATAGTCAGAAGAGAGTGAAGCTACACTTTTGTAATTGAGGTATAATTTGATCTGCAAAATCTTTATTACTCTATTAAAAGAAGGAAACAAGTTGACTTTCAGGTTGAATTTGTGTGCCTGACAGAGGGTTTTTTTAATATTCATTGCTAGGAGTTTTAATAATTGGAATCACTGAGGCATAATGAACAGAAAATTAAATAATCACTTTCAAAGAGGGATTGCATTAAAAAAACCCGCTGCCTTATTGCTGAGGGAACTTACAGTAAATTTTGTCCCACAAATACACAGTTTGAGTAAGACAGTTTCAAGTTTAAAAGAGAAAAGAAAATCTCGTGTGTTATAGGAAAGAACTGTTCTCTTAGAAATCAGTCCTTTTTGAAGGAAACACTATTAATACCTGAGCTTTGAATTAATTTTACTGATGTCTCTGCCTTATTGTGCACCTTTCACTGTACTACTAAGGGTTTTCCCCAGTCCTAGTCTCCTGCTGCAAGGGAGCTTTCAAATGTCTGGGATGGGACATGAGAAAATATTTTGCTTTCTTACAGATACTTTGCTTACACCTTTTTAAGGAAACACATCTGTGAATTAAATATTTATGAAGTGCTATGCTGGGCTGCTCTAATCCAGTATTTGTTTTCTGACTACATAGAATACTGGAGACAGTGACAGAATATCTGAAAGGCAGGGATGGTACAATCTGGTTTGTGAAAGATTCAGACTAAATTCCAATGCTTAGAGATTAATGGTAATGGATAAAACTTGACCTTTTTTTAAGTCTCATTTTTAATAACTCTGAGTCTGATGTCCTTTCTGGCCAACAGAAAGTAAAATTAAGTGACAAGAATAAGAACGTTGGCTGAAATATTTGTTTTGAAACTGCTTCTTTAAATCCACAAAGAATAAAAATTTCAGTCTGATGATTTTTTGTCCTGATGCAAAAAGAAATTTCAGTGATGATCTTCTGTGGGTTATATTTATCAAATAACAGATTATAGATACAGTTAAATTTTACCTAGAATTCTTACAGTAATAAACTTTTTTTTCTGTGCATTATTTTATGTAGCGACTGTCTTTTTTCTTGCATCATAAAGACCTTAATTTACAAGGGCTGCATGCCAGGTTGCTACTTCTAAAACAAAATTAATTCTCTGCTATACAGTGTGCAATAGTATACTTCATAATACTGAGATGGAGATTTGTCTTTTAGTGCTGGGATAAAGGCAACTTTCACAAAGACTGTTGATGTATGGGCTGGAAGTACAGGTGGTGAGCTGGATTGAAAATTGGCCAAATGGTTGGGCGCAGAGGGTGGTGATCAGTGGCACAAGGTCTAGCTGGATGCTAATAACTGGCCATGTAACTCAGGGGACAATACTGGTCTGGTCTTGTTCAATATCTTTATTAATAGTCTGGATGATGGGTCACAGTGTACTCCTGAGCAAGTTTGTTGATTGCACAGAACTGGGAGGACTGGCTGATACACCAGAGGGTCATGCTGCCATCCAGAGGGACCTTAACAGAATGGACAGACAGGCTGGTTCAACAGGGAGAAGTACAAACTCCAGCACTGGGGGAGGAACAACCCCATGCATGAAAATATGCTGGGGGACACTGCCTGGAAAGCACCTTTGAAGTAAAGAATCTGGGGGTTGTGGTGGATACCAGGTTGAACATGAGTTAACACTTTGCCCTTGTGTCAAAGGTGGCTAATGGTATCCTGGCCTGCATGAGGCAAATTATTGTCAGTAGATGTCAACCTGTTGGTAAGGCCACACCTGGAGTACTGTATCCAGTTCTGGGCTCCTTAGTACCAGAGACCCAGACATATTGCAAAGAGACCTGTGCAGGGGCACAAAGATGATTAAGGGACTGGAGCTTTTCTCCTGTGGGAAAAGACTGAGAGAGCTGGGACTCTTCAGCCTAATTTAGAGGAGATTTTATCAATATATATAAATACCTGAGAGAAGGGTGCAAAAAAAGATGGAGCTCTTTTCAGTGCTGCCTGGCAACAGGACCAAGAAGCATTCAAGTTCACAACAAACTCAGTATCTAATAATGATGTAACACAGCAGGGGGTGGTTTTTTCAGGTTCGTTGTGCTTCCCATTGTTCACCTTAGCAATATTTCCTCCAAGAATTGTGTGGCTTCTTCTGATATGTGTCTTAGTTATGTTTTACCCTTCCTATGTATTTCTTTTTTATAGCTTACAGAGGCCAGACTGCATGAGAACTTCTCTCAAAATCTGATGTCTATTTTTATGTCTGTATGAACTGGCAGGGAAAAATTCCTTCCAGTTCAATCAATCAAACTTGCTTTTAAGTGTAGGTGGCTAATTAAGAGCAGTAATAGTAGAAAGATGGAAAAATCTTGAAAGGATCACTGCAAGGTCACCTCAACCACTCTTTTGATACAACACAGGATTCGTTTTGTTTATATGATTTTGAGTGCATATTTACCTAATTCCTTTTTAAACCCTTCAGTAACATACACTTCAGAATCCCTTGGCCAGCTATTCTCTTGCCTTACTTTTCTTACTTTTAGGTTTTTAGAAAACCTTTTTAATGTTCTGATCCGGTTATGGGATAAGGATAGAATCCAGACCAGCAGGTTCTTGTTCTCTGAGTTGCAGTTCCCACGTGCTAAGTCCCACAGGAATGAGACACAGACACAACGTACAGATTGATGGTCAAAGCTGATCTGGTTTATTGGAACAACATGGTGGGTTTATATAGTGCAGAAGAGGGGAAGTCTGGGATAGGGGACACCTGAACCTAGGATTGGTAAGGTAACAGGACCCTCACGGGAAGAGGAGGGTGGTCTAGAGCCAGGACATGGGGGATTGGCCAGGGCAGCTATTTCCCAGGTAGCCTGCTCTGCAGGGGACTGCCAGCATCTCTCCAGAGAGAGATGTCCTTGACCACAGGGAAAAGGTCACAACACAGTCTTTCAGGCAGAAGATTCAAGCAGGATATCTTTTGCTTCTTTCCACTCTCTGAAGTCTGTCTCAGTTCTCAGCCTATCTCCAACAATGTTCAGTCTCTTTTTTTGTTTGTTTGCTTTTGGTTTTTTTGGGTTTTTTTGCAATTAAACCTATTGCTTGTTTTCATATATGATAAACACAGAAACACTACTCCTATGGTCTTTGGAGCCATATTTCTTTAACTGTAAATGTCTCTTCTTTGGGATAAATATTTATTTTGATTTATTTTTGTTGGACATTATTTGATCATTTTTATTGTGGTTGTTGCTGTTTGGTTAGGTTTTTTTTTCTTCTCAGACTGCACTTCAACTCATAAAATCACTATCCAAAAATGCATTATATACTCCATCTGAGGACCTACATTGGGGAGTGGGGGAAAACTTCATGACTTTTCCAGGAAAAGTTTCTTTTTCTGTCTCTGAGAAGGCATAGCTGCATTGAAGTCACTAACATTATTTTGGTTTACTCTACTTAAGGTCTGGCCAATTAATCAATACAAGTGATTTTAAACATTTATTGAGCTAGCTTAACGATTTAGCCACATGTCTTGGCCATGTGTTTCTTTCAGTTGTGTTATTTGTGAATCTTAATTTATACACTAACATGTTGAATCATAATGACAGGGCAATTTCCCAATTACCATCGCATGCAACAAGCAGAAACATTATTTATGAGCAATCTGTAATCTTTAAGCAATATATTAACAATATATATTAAAAAGAAGCCTAATAAAATTAAAATAAGGACTTCTAGTGACTGTGGGGATTTGGGGTGGGGATTGTTTTTTTTTCTTTGGTGAAAATGTCAACCTTTACAAGTTTTGCAAGCATTAGGATATATTCCATGCTGATTTGCACTGTGAAAAATCCACTTTGGGGAAAAATTTTTACAGATTACTAGAGATGGAACTTGAACCAAGGCCATGTATGTTTCTATTTTTATTTCTGTAAAAAACACCCCTTATTTAAAGGATTAAATAATAATATTGATAAGTATTAAGATTACTTAATTAATCTTAATGAATCATAAATTAATGTAGATTGCAGCTTCTAAAATCTAAGTGCTGACTTTATTATTTACCCTGTCTTCTGTTGAGTGGATCGTAAGTCTGCCTTCTCTCCTCCTCCCTTTCTTTCTGTTCCATCTTCTCATCACAGCCTAACTCAATGGCCATCCATTAAATTATTTAAATTTGAAACTTTTACCTGGTGAAGTTCTCGTGACTGGGAGGTGCATTTTGACATCATCAGTGAGGGATTTCATTGACATTAGTGCATTATGAATGTCTGCAGTGTAACTGATCAGTAACATGAGGATAAGTGTCTCTTCTGTAGAATTCCTTCTGTCTTCTACAGAAGATTCAGATTGTATTTTCAGTTACAAAATCAAAATTATGGTTAGCACATAAATAAATGGGATCTGAATGCTTTACATAGATAGGACAGATTTACATAGATAGGATAAAAGGTTATTTTCTTTTAACTTTCTGGCAGCAGACCATACTTATTATTGTACCCAGGTGAATGAAGTAATATGCAAGTTTTTGACAACATTGCAGATAATCAGAGATTTATTGAAAGCAAAGAACATCATTCTGGTCACAGTGTTGAGTATATTTGGGCATTCTTGAAAATCTAGCTTCCCTTTTTGTAACATTCGTTACTATTTGTGCCATCACTTTTGTGGAGACTGTTAAATTGGTTTTCAAACAAGTTTTCACACGTATACTGTATCTAAGACCTAGGCCTCAGTCACTGGCTTTTGTACTGAAAATCTTTACCTTCAGTGCTAGGTCCATAACAAGTGCTAGGCTGCAGCCAAGCTAACACACCTGGCAGTGCCTTTATTGTACTGATCCTAACAGCAGCAGAGGAAAAGAAGAAAGCCTGGGAGCTCAGTGGAGTTCTCTCCTTCCTAGTCCTTCTCCTGATAATATCACTGTTTCTTGACTGCTGTCACTGCATTATCTCATAAGCCTCAAGAGTTGTGCTTTTCCCTTTCACTCCAAGAGAGGGAATAATTATTTATCTGGTTATTTCCTGGCAAAAATTCATTCTTGTAAGTGCTCTCCATTTGCATAATTTATAATCCCTATTTCCAGTTGTGATCTTTTTGACATCTTCTGGCTCCCTGATTTTCTAATTACCATTTTTTTGAGGGTTTCAAGCACTGACCCCACTCTAACATTATTTTTGATGCAAAGTTTGGTCCGTAATCTTGCAACATATTTTCTCTCTCCCATGAACAGTTGACTGTGGTTCAAAAGAGAAGTTAAAATTGCAGAAATGCAACCTTTATGAAACTTCTAACTGCTTGCTTCAATTTCCACCTTTTAATCAATTTTACAATATGTCCTAATGTGTGCTAGAGGTGGATTCAGAGCTCCAGTAAAGTGCAAAGCCTTCAGACTGAAGAATACCGTGAAAAAGGTTCAACATTGTTCTTTTGTCCTTCAGTTTGCACTAAATGATTTGTAAATACTATGTCTGAAAGATCTGGTGAATGACAAACGCATGCAGAAAAGGTACAAAGTAATAATATTTAGAAATATATTTTTTGATTAAATAAAAAAATAAAAGAAACTTTAAATGGAAAGTTGCTAATTCAAACAATGAAGGTCACATAGGTGTATTTTTTCAAGACACGGCTGGAGTCCTACATATAAAGCTGCTTTAATTATAAAGGAGCAGACTCTTCACACTAAATGGTGTATGACCAAACAAGCTGCCTTCATTTGACTTCTCAGACAGCTGGAGTAGAATTCAGAGGCAGCTAATTGCTGTGGGGACCTTTCTCTGGCAAGTAGCCCATTGGTACTCTCAAGGGGTGGAGAGGCTTCACACAGAAAGCTTAAAAGCATCTGGACTGCTGTTGTGCAGAATGCTACTGCTGACAGATTTACCATCTGTCTTTGAGAAAGACAGAAGTTTGAGAAACCCAGATACAATTATTCCTCAATAGAAAGCCCTTTGTCAATCAAACCCTCCTCATTAGAATAGAAAGAAGAACTTGAACTACAGCTAAGTGAAAAAAAAAATATCAAGAAACTTATTTACTTTTATTTGTGTATGGCTAGATGAAAAATCCTGTAACATTAAGAAAGAGCAAACTGTAAACACATTTGTATTATCCACAACATAAATTTTCTGCATGAGAATAGTATTACAGATGTCCCAACAGTAACCATGTTCATATGGTTATTTCTTGTTCATCATAAGAAAGAATAATGAATTCATAATATCCACCATAATATGTTAGATAACAGATATTTATTTTTTGTAAATTGTCATTGACTTTAAAGTGTAATTGCTTTCATTCCTATGTTTGTAGGCAATAGAATGGATTGTATCTATCTTACAAGGGAACTTCAAAGCTCTAACCATTGGAATAAGAAAAGGAAGTGCAGTCATCCCTGAAATTTTGGTGTGTACTTGCTTATACATAAAATTATGTCTATTGCCTAGTGCAATTTTTAAAGAATCGTTCAAAATTAGGAACAAAATATAGATGTATTATAAAAAGCTGAAGTACACAAATATTTTGAGCAACAAATGCACATACAAAAACATATGTAAATGCATAATACCTCCGGGTCTGTAAGACACACATTCATCACAACAGTTCATAAACAATGTTAGCAATTCTGAAGACTGGAATTATGTATTCTATAAATAGCAGTTTTTCTTAAGCCTGCAAGTAAGTCTATGTTTCTATAAGACTTCAGTGCCTTCCTGAAAGATGTAAAAAAGTTATGTCCAACTGCCCTTCTTGTATTGCTGTTGTTGACCACTAAGTGTGTACCGGCTGCTAAAAGGGAGCAAATATTAACTTCATGGCACATGTTCTTGAAAGCCAGGCTTCAGTTTAATGTTAACACAGAAAAATGCTGAACATATTATATATTTATTATACAAAAAGTATTTGAACACATCTGTATTTATATATATTTATATATATTTGTGTATGTATATTGTTTATCACAAATATATAGATAGATAGATACAGGGAGCTCCTATAAGACAAATTTTTGTGTGTATATGTGAGAATTTTTTTTTTTATTTTTTTTTTTACCTGAAATACTTTGCCACAAATCTAGAGGGAGGGAGAAGGGATATATGCCAGGATTTTCCTTCAAGCTCCTTGGCTGCAAAACACTAAAAACCAGCTTCTCTCGCTACATCCATGCAGTACAGAAAGAACACATCACCAGATGTTGGAAAGGATGCAGTTTAGTAATGAGGCCTGAAAACTCTACCCAGCACATTGACAAAATGCCACTATGAAGCAAAAATTACAGATTTATTACACTGGTGACCACAGCTTTCCTGTGAAAAAAAAATAGAGTCCTCCTTTCCAGTTGCCTTTTCTAGGGTTGTTTCTGTATTTGAATACCGAATATGCTTGTCCTCCAAGCTTGCGGTTAGGGCATATATCTAGAAGACAGAAAATTCAGATTGAATGTTCTGGTGCTGAGGGAAGGCCCTGAGTTTAAACACTCTAATTAAAAACAGCCTAAACACTGACCATGTTTCAAAAGAAAAGGGAAGTTCACTTCTCCCAGGAAAAAAGCTTAGATTTTTACCTCAGGGGATGGGTTCAGGACTTCAAATTCCAGCCTAAAATATGAACTCTAATGTAAAGTTAAGAAAGACATAAATTATTCAGATTAAGCAATGTATCATCATCAAACAGACCTAAGTGCTGGTTTATTTTTCGTGCAGAGTTACTTTCAGTACAGAGCTAGATCATGTACTTCTATACTCTGTTGCAGTCTGCAGAGCTGATATATCAGTGTCTAAAAGGGGTATGAGAGTCAAATGATGTGCATCATTTCCTATTCTCCATTTTAAGTGTGTTCCTGGTTCATCATGCTGACTGCTGTGAATCCTCTTCTCGAAGGGATAATTTCCTCCAGGTATGGCATGGAAAGCTTAGTTGGAACTTGGAGTTCCACTATGGTGGCAGTATGCCAAAATCCCTTTAAGAGACTAGCTCTCAATGTATCTCTCCATTTCCAAAATGTCCATCACAGTATTTCCCCCCTTCAGAGAGGGTAAATGTGTTTCCACAGTTGTGGAGATGAAAGAAGTAGATAAATAAAAGTTGTCTTGTATAACACATTGAAATGGGAATATATTATTATTTGGAGGAGATCTTATCCGCAGTATTTTAGTCATATAGAGACTACTTGTTCCATTTCAATCAAGTGTGCTGGTCTAGATAAAACCACTGTCTCTGTGACTGCATGGAAATTAGTTGCCTACTGATGTATGAGACGTATGTTCATAAAAATGCTTTATTTAGCTTTCCTTATTTGGTTAAATAGCAAAGCACAAGGCAATTGAATATTTGTGTACAGCTGAGGTATAATTTGGGAGTATGCAGATAGGACTTCTTGTAAAATGTAAATGCTGACATTTATATCAGGGGTACAGTGTTCCACCTCTGATTTACAGAGATTTACCTATGTACTGTTGAGGGCACAAAATGAAGAGGAGGAGACCAAACAGGGGAACCTGAAAGCATCATTTGGCTTTCAGACGGTTAGAAGGTATTTTCAGGTATCCACAGGCATGGATGTTGCCTATCGCAGTTCACAGCTGCATGTTTGCTAAGAAGCCTTGTCTGTTCCCCCCTCAATCTTTTCTCTTCTTCTTCATGACTACAGAGGAACCTGAAAACTATTAAAACATAGTCTTAATAAGCAGAATGCTTCCCTGAGATAGATGCAGCATATTAGTTACCACAGTAATACTGAGGTGGTAAAAAATTCAACTGTTCTGTTAAAACCCCTTTAAAATTCCTGCTATGATGTGATTGCCAAAAATTTACTGCTAAGATACTATACTAGATAATTATTGAAATGATCTTAGCTTTCTTTCTTCTCTATCTTGACTAAACAGACACTTAGAATGGAATTCCTAGAGGTCAGTTCACCAGAATCTCTCTCAACAGCCAGGAATATTTGAGTGTTTCAGCATGCAGAATATTGTCATTGGACCTCAATAATTTTCTGAGGTATCATGCTATTTTGTTTTTAAACAAAATATTTTACTGTTCTCATGTTTTAGCTGTAGCTTCAAGGAACACAGCATAAACATAATTTTTAAAGATCCTTGAAGAATTCTTGGTGTACTGTTTCTCAGCTGACTTGTGATACAGAATGCGCAACAGAAGGATTGTGCAACAGAAGGATCTGTGCAATAGAACAGCTGATACATAGTTTTGATAATATTAACACAACTTTATCAAGTCATGCAACTTCACTGGAGTAGAAGCTGTAGCGCTAATTCAAGCTACTTGTCAGTGCAGTTGTTTTCAGAGCAGAAAAAGGTTCTGTATTGTGGAAGAGGTAATGATGATTGTCTGACTCCCCCCACTCTTACTGCCTTTTCATCTCAAAAAGAAAGCTTAACAACAACATATCTCTGGGAAATGATTGGAAATTCTGAATTAACTGCTAGCCAGTAAACCCACTACAATAATGATAACAATATTGTTTTAAGGAGATGGGTAACAATGAGAGCAGTTAGCAGCTGGAGTTTCATCCAAAGCAAAGCAATATCAATAGATTATACTGTAAAGTTATTATGTAAATAAAATACAAACAGAAGGGAGGCATGTCTGAAACCAGCTTTACTAAAATGTTGCATTCCGTAACTGATTTGGTCAGCATCAGACTTCCAGTTATGTGAAACCAGAGGCAATGGTTTTAAGAGAAGAGCTGCACCATGACTGATATAGAAAATATTCACTGACTTCCTCATAAGAAAATACAACTTAAAAATGGTTTGGTTTGGTATTCTCTTCAAACATTCTTATTATGGTAGGAGACATATTCATGGTAATGTTGATGACAGCTGCATCACTAAAGTCATGAGGACCTCAAGTCAGAGCTGTCCTTGCTTGGTAGGTCTTACTAGAAATATATATTTATCCCTGTATACAAATATTTTCCATAAGGTAGGTTTTGAATGCTGGAAGTTTTACCGCTTTCATATTAATTCAGCTCTCCAAACTCTCTTTTTACAAATATTTCCTCTTCTTTTACCCACAATATATATAACCACATTATGCTCTGGTGCTTAGTAATGTTACATATTGAATCAAATTTACACAACCAAAAATGAGGCTTGGAATGTGTTAATTATTTTTAAGTATGCTCAAATAAGGTATATTCAGTTTTACAGTTCAAGTAACTATTTAACTGATGCACTTCCTACTAACTGAAATCTCATACATAAAAAGTTTGACGTTTAACCTGTTAATAATTTCCCAAGATTTCTGATCTAGATCAATATTATTATCCTTACTTTATATCAAGGAAAACTGTGGTAAACATTTTGGACTGATGGTGACAGGTTTATATCTAGGCTTCAAGAGCAGAATATCTTTAATCAGTGGCTATCAGAGGTGTTATTTAGAGTTGAAGTAGAACATGTCCAAAAGGATACATGTCCATGGATGTAGCATTTTGTTTTGTATGCCTCTTAGACAGACTGACTAACTGGCATGGTCCCATACAGAGCTACAGTTTTATTTTTCCCCATCCTGGCTTTCTGTCTTTAAGGTGCCATGCTACCTATCCCTTGCCATAATCATCATAATCATACTGAATTAAGGATGTTTTTGATTTTTTGATCCAGACACATACTGAACACATAGATGTTTCAGATCTCTTGTTACTCTGACTTCCATCTCCATATTAATTCATCTTCACTTCACTGCTTTTAAGATATTGCTGCCACCTGGTCAGTATTTCTAAAGCTTCCACTTCAAAATTTAAAATGTTAGCAGATGCTCAAAGGAAGTGTATGAAGTCTATATTAAGGACACAGAATATATTTCACACCCACTTTAATCATGTCTCCTGCTCATGTGGTGAACATATGTAGTTTGTTGCCACTGGATTTAAACTTAGGTTTGCCTTGTTTTTTTCTTTTAAGGAACATTCTGAGTGTGCCTTTCATTTTTACCCCACAATTTTCTTTCCATGCTGATTAGATAAGTAGCATTTTGAAAAAACAAAACAAATCAACCTCCCAAACCATATAGTAGACATTTCTTAACTGTGGTAAATATATTGAAAATTGTAGCAGTGGAGAGCCACCATCGCTTTAAACCTCAGTATGCTTAAGGACTGGGTGTCTGAAAAACCTTTGACATTATTTACTAAGTACTTAGTTTGATACAGTTTCTTTAATGAATTAATGTCTCATCCTGGGGAAAAAAACCCCAAACCAAACCAAAAACCCAAAAAAACCCCAAACAAAACACACACACACACACAAATCCCAACCAAACAGTAAAAACCATCTACTATGTAAAAAATTTAAGTTTCAAGAAAAAAAGAAGCATATTCAAAAGCCAAGGTGATAACAAAAGTTTCTGCACCCTGAATGCTTTTTGGTTTTACGGCTTCAGTAGCTCCCACAGCTCTAACAATGCCATTTAATCAAAGTGGATAGCTTTAGCTGTATATTTAAAGAACAGTGATCAACAGTAAAATGTTGAGCAGATTCAGCTAATTAGGCCTCACATTTAACACTCCATGGAGATGAAGGGGATCATTTCACAGTTATCTTCAAGTTAGTGTTTGTCTATATCTGGCATAAATGTGCATCATTCTACATTACCACGGTTATCTAACTACACAGAAAAACTTTCAGAAGGAGAAAAACTTTATGGTGGAGTTCTCTTTAGAAAAACACACAGGAAGAAACTAACCCCATGAAATTAATGAATTTTTCACACTAACTATTTCTTTTGTTCTTGCACATGGGTATTTGAGTTTTTGCCTGTGTCTGATTAACAGCTGTTGTGAGTTTCTTTCTTTCTTTTATTCCTATTATATGACTATGATTATTTTAGCTTTCCTTTCTTTCATATTAATAGTTGTCAGTGTCTTGGCAGTCTCCACAGAATTTATACAGCAGTTAACAATCTGATGTTCTTGATGCATTTGATGGTTCATTAACATACGTGAATATTTGTGAAAGATAAATAGTTTTAAATGTTATTACTGTTCATAGGAAAAGTATGAAAGGAAATACTTTGGTGAGAGAGACAGCTAAAAAACTGACTATAAAATCATTATATTATATGTTATAAAAGTGAATTCTTATGCAGATTATATATAATGGCCTGGTTCTTTCAAAATAGTAGAGTTCTTGCATTTAGTTAACTCTTTCCTAGACTTAGATTCATCCAAATATGGTGGTTTGAATAAGCATCATGGGAAAACTTTAGCTTACTTGACTGAACTGTTAAGCCTAAGTACCTACTTTTAAGATAGACAGGTTTGCACTTTTAGGGGCTGATTCATATTGCCTATCTGCCTTAAAATAGATCAGACGCATCAAACTATATAGAAATTGTTTCTGTTTATTTACTAAATTACTAGGCCAAATACAAACAACTGCTGGATGAGAAGAATTGTACACATATGACAGTAATACACTATCAGTAATTTATATGAGAAAGTCCAAGTTAGTTTTGAAATAAAAGAAAAATACCTATGCTTAATGAGTGATAAGCTGGGATAAAAGACATGGCACATATGATATGCCATGCCATGAGACTGCAAAAGGGGATAAGAACAGGAGCTTTAAAAGACAAATCTCTTTGCTGAAATAACTATTTTTTGTAGCAAATAGGCACACGTACTTGCCATACTTGCTCATTAGGTGAACTGGAACTCCACATAAAAGGGAAAATCTGTTTCAATGAGATGTATCAGGAGATCAAATCAAATTCTTTTCTAGAAAAACAAAAATTAACTGAGGCTGCTGTTTCATGCATCTCAGAGACACATGGCTCAGAAGTATTTTTCTTAAATGACACATATAAGTCTAAAATTTCACAAGACTAAAGTCTACTCACTTCTATTCAACTTTTGTTTCAAAGCACAAACAGAATTTTTGTGAAGCTATTGCCTCTAATCAGAATACTATAGTTACAGCTGATTCTGCTTTCATTAGTGAGAACAGACAGTATCATCAGTCCAATTATCCAAAGGTCTAAGGAAAAATCAAGCTTTTATTATGTGCAAGATCAATGCAGTCACTTTTTTCTCTCTAGGCAGACTGGATTATTTGGCTAATCTCTGGCATGTGTTTCTGCTCATTCATCTTTTGGGCACTGAACCTGTAAAGCCATATGTAATGCTTAACTTGATATATTGAGCACTTAAAATGTTTTTTTTTCTTTTTCTTCCCTTTTTGTTTTCAGTAAGTAGTTGGATTCTCTTCTCACTGTGCAGACACAGTCTCTATATCTATTTTCAACAAAATACAGTTTTTAATTGTCTCTGAAACTTTGAAACCATTCTTCAGTAGGTTTACATTACTCTTATTTGTCATTGGCGCTCAGTCTCAATGGATGATGAGACTGATGTTAATCAATCTGTTGCTAGAAAACATTTATATAAATGTGTCAATGAGACAAATAGTCAGGCAGCCAAGAGGAGAATGTTGAAGTTATCGTATTTTTCTGAGTAAATGTTGTCCCTGGAGCTGTGTACCCTAACTGTGAAAGTCGACAAGCTCCATTTGTAACCTATTAAGTTAATACACAGGAAGACATTAAGCCCTAAATAAGTTACGGACAAAAATCCCCTTTGATCATATAGATTAAAATTAATTTGGCAGACATTTAATAATGATTACTGTTGACTGAGTTCAATCTTTTGTTACACTATTGCCAATCCATGAGAATTCTTTTTTATAAATACAATAATCCATGGTACAAATTCTTTCCATTGTTCCTTTTTATGTCATCTCCTAAAAGGCCTAATTGTTCTTATTTTTGTATAGTCCTACCATGTCATAGATCATTTGAAGTACTAAGGAACCTGAAGTACTCTAAAACACTGAATCATGTGCAAAGATTACTGTTATTAAGTCTTATTTCTGTAGTTAGACACACCACGTAGAAGTTCAGGTTTTTCGTTCTCATGAAATGTTTGGTATGAGACTCATCTTTCTTTCAGAAAGCAGGGAAAGAGGAATGATGACTGTTTTATGAGCTTACATGTGGCTGTACCTAACCGTAGTTGGCTTATGTCCTCAGTTAGTTAGCAAGATAATAAGAGAAGATTAATTTTGATCCATTCACAGGCTAACAAATAATTTAAAAAACACAATAAACTGATGGATAGGACAAAGGTTTTTGTGAATATTAAACTTTCTAAAGGTGAATTTGGTTAGAAATATATTGTTAATGTCTTGGCTAATTGTATTTCAATACTACATACACATGCATGCAGGTAATAAGGAGGCGTGCTGGGGCTGGAATACAAAATCCATAATTTGAACAGCAGAAGTGTCCTGGGACAGTCCTGCTAACTTCAGTGGAATTTCACAAAGAAGAAAACACCCTTATGTCTATGAACTGATGTCTTAGATTTCCTCTTAAAGGCAACACATAAGTGTCATAAAACTATTTCCTTCTAATTTTCATCTTGAGCATGAGACGTTAAATGATATGATACAGAAATGTGCAATACAAATGTATTGGCTTGCATTACTTTGCAGACACCAGGACAATGAATGTTAAAGTAAATATTTAGAGAATAATTTAACTTGTCTTAAGATTATTTTTGGAGACAATAAATAATAATCTATACACTTTCTAAGGAACAAAAATTTACTATTAAAAATCATACACAGAAATATAGTAGATCTGAAATTTGCTGGAAATGCAGATTATTTGAATTTGATTTTCTCTGCAGAGAGGTCACATTTCAAAAAGAAAATTTATTTTCTGTCCTAGGGTACAATGATAATTTTATTGACATTAATGACACTGTTATCCTAGCCAAACAGCGATCCAGTTGATATACTGCTAGACCACAGCCTTTGCAGTGGCTACAGCTAATAACAAAACTGTGACTTTGTACAAATACTTTGTCAATGGCACATAGAAAGAGCAAACAGTATATGATTTTTTGTTTTAAGCAGTGCCCCAGATGCAGATTGTAACTCAGCCACAATCTACCTTCTGCCATCACCTCTAGGTAGAATAGACTAATACACACGCTTCATGCAATTATATGGCCAGGTGCCATCGTGTTAGAGCAGTTACATTCTTGGGGAAAGAATTAATATCACGGCTCAGCCTGCTCTCTTCACACCATTATGGAAAGGGAAGTAATAGCTCTGCAGAGGTTGCTTTCCCACCTCATAAATGAGGATGCTTTCCCACCGGTAATGTAGCCAAACCAGTGCAACAGACAGAAAGGGAGGTTACTGAAGTAACATTAAGTGGAGCTGAGCAAAAATAAAAATTACTGTTCCATGGGGAAATTCAGCTATTTCAACACTTGGTTTTTGTACCTACTTGAATTGAAAAATTGGAACTTGTCAAAGAAGAGTATCCTGTAAAAGCTGCTTTGGTTGTGAGGTGGTGATATTTCAAGTTCATACAGCATTAAAATGTAATTCTCTATTGCTGTATACATCTACAATATGTTAATGATAGTGCACCATATGCTTCTGTCTAGAATAAGATTGCAGTGGATCAGAGGTTGCAGAGGGTACTTGACCAGTAGGCAAATACTTCAGTTTTGATGTTAATAGTTGTCTGACAGTATCATTAACAGTCATCCTATTAATGAATCAATACAATGCATACAAACAGTTTGCAAGAAGGTATTATTAGTATGCATTTGAACAAAACTTGATTAAAATTGTGAGGTAGTAGATCTTCATATGAGAATTTTTAAAAGACTCAATATATCCAATAAATCCAATAAAAAGCCTTAGCTCCTTCTGCCAATTCCTTCCTCTACTTGGACTTAATAATTGCTATTAAATATTTTAACATAAATATCTGGATTTTGCTTTAAGCCCTTGTTTCTTTGCAAGGAGGTGAAAAGAAACCACAACCTCGTCCAGACAGACAGTGGTAAAATAAGTAACGCTACCATTCAAAATTAACACCATGCTTGCAATCACTGTAGCTGCACTGTAAAGAACTCTGAATAGCTGTGTAGTAATAGCATATCTTAGCTGTCTGTGAGTAAAAGATATTCAGTCAATTTTTTAGCCTGCTAAAAATATTCATGAAAAGAAAACATATGGCACAGCAAAACCACAAGGGAAATTATACTTTAAAAAAAGTTATTCCCACTAGAAAAATAGCAAGCCCTCATGTTTGTCATTATATTTATGAGGTAACTTCAATGAAATCATAAAAGTATTATCTTCTGAACTGAAGAAGCCTTCATTAACTTTTTCTGTCAAATCACTAAATGGCCACTCTTTCAGGTGTATTGCAAAAATGGAGTTGATTTCCTACAATGAAATTGGGTTAAAAGGAATGAGATGGTTGGGTGACATAGGGCTTCCTTTGTAGTGGGGGAAAAAAAGAAAGACTGTTGTATAGATAATTACCAGCATTTTCTCTGAGACTTTTATGTGGGACATGTCATTCATTTTATGTGCTCAAATAAATTTTTCCCTTGTTATATGGCACATAATGATAAAGCATATGCACAGACTTTAGATTTACTTTAGTGTCCACATGTATCCGTGAAAATATACATAGGGACATTGCAGATGACATGGTCCATACAAACATCAGTAACAATTTTACTTGACAATTTTACTTTTCTGGTTTTTTCTCCTGACAAAACAAGCATCTAGTTTCAGAACGCCTTCCTGGGAACTATTTCTTTATTAAAAATAAATAAATAAATAAGGAAAAAGAAAAAAGTGATGCTCACAAAGCAGTTTATGAATGCAAAACACCTTCACAGTCCTAATTTTTGCACCTGAGACTAAAATAGTAGATGAGTTATTACATTTAGGTAGATGTGGTTTTTCAGATGAGAGGGCCCTGCTCTGAAGATTGTCAGTGAGGGTTCCAGATGAATTAACTCTCTGCTGGTAAAATGTAATTTCCTATTGAGGATTACTTTCTCACAGAAATAGTCTTCTAAGTACACTCGCTAAACAGAGCTAAAGACTTAGGTTATAATTTCTTATCTGACAGCTGACAAAGAAAAGTGATTTATTTACTTCCAAGACAAATGAATTTTCCCTAAAATGGTTTTGCAAAATGTTTTTTGCACGTACCATTGAACTCAGTAATAAAAAATAAAGGTTCTGTGAGTTAGCTGCAAATCAAATTTTATGCTCTTTTGTCGCTTTGCAGAGGTTGAAAGATACAAATGGGGATAAAGTTGGAATTAGAATAGGAATAAAAATAGAACAAATGGGAATAAACAGGGAACATCTGAATCTGGCAGCTAGGCTTTGTGCTGGACAATAAAGAATTACAGCATCATAGGAATGCCTGAGCCTCTTAAGTAGACCTAAGTGGAAAAAAGTAAAGCAGAAGTGCTGTAAATTGTGAAGTATAAAATTCTTAAAGAACCAAATAGATTTGGATGAGCAAAATTCTAAATATTTAAAGCAGACCTCACCAGAACACAAACCTCCAAAAGGTCTACTGCCTCTTGTGAGGTGTTGTGCATTCAATACAGAGTGAACTACTCTGCTGCAGTTCAATACATTTACACTTTTGAACATGGACTGAATCTAAAGCAAAATTAAAATTTAGGGTGGAATTCTTCCATTCATGTTCTTTGCTTCTTCTATTGCCCTTGGAAACTTCATGTAGATACTAAGAGAAAAGTAATTACTAACTTTAATCGTTCCTTAAGTTTTGCATGGGCAGTAGGTGGGGTCCAGAATGTTCGCCTCTCTGCAACCTTATGACGATGCCTGCCTACCCAAGAAGAGTATGAGAATTCAAATGAACTGCACCTTCACAAGTTTTTCTGGTAAAACCCAATCAAAATCTGATAAATCTTTTTATGATCAGGTGACCCGCCTGGTGGATGAGGGGAAGGCTGTGAAGTCTATCTGGACTTCAGCAAAGCCTTTAACACTGTCTCCCATAATATACTCCTGGAAAAGCTGCAGCCCATGGCTTGGACAGGGGCACTCTGTGCTGGGTCAGGA
>JAWMRA010000041.1:39521789-39580559 GCA_035584735.1 Pseudotriccus pelzelni
TTACAGAGAGGGTGATCAGGCATTGGAATGGCCTGCCCAGAGAGGTGGTGGATTCACCGTCCCTGGAGGTGTTTAAGGTGAGGCTGGGTGTGGCACTGAGTGCCATGATCTAGTGATCACAGTGGGGTTGGATCAAGGGTTGGATTTGATGATCTCGGAGGTCTCTTCCAACCCAGTTAATTCTATGATGCTATGATTCTATGAAAAATACATTGGTAATTTCTTCATATTTCTTCTTTGGGCCTTTGTTTTAAAAAAATAGATTGCATATTTTAGTCACCTATTTTCTTAATTGATCAAAATTGTATTAGAAAAATCAAAACTAGATTTGTCACTGCATTTCTCTATTGTGTCAGAAATAGACACAGTAAAAAAAGACTTTGAAGCCATCAACAGATAGCATGCAAAAAATTCCTGGAAAAGGATGTGTATTAATTATTGCTTTGTGTTTATGATAACATTGCTTTTTGTTTAATTGCTACTTCATGGATAATTCTTTCATTTTTTCCATGCAGGAATTGACATAATTCATTTGTTAGACCATGTCTGGGATGGTTAGATCCTCTCCTAAGGTAGAATCCTTAGTAATAGTTCTCCTTATAGAAAGTTTAAAGGAGTCTCTCAATATTCAAGTACAGAGAAAATAATATAGTGTTTTCTTTAGGACTTAAGGATCTTACGATTTTTGTCTTCATTCTTCTTTCTGAGAATCAGAAAAATTCTGATTGGAAATATACGTAGTGTCATATAGTTATGCAGACAATAGTAGCAACACTGTAATGAAAATTATAGCAGCAGTAACCCTTTATTATTTCCTTGCAGTCAGAATCAAATATCAAAGTAGTAGATATTTTTCCCATCATAAAGGTGGAAAATAAAATATTTATTCAGTGACTCATCATGCATTCTAAATCAATATAAAGTTCAATGAATAATTAATAATAAAAAATAAATCAGCCATATTTTTCTCCAGTACTCTGAGAATACAATAGCTTTGTGAGACAAGTTTCAGGGTTAAGTGTCAAATGAATAACTGCAGATGTAAAAAAGAGAGAGCTGATGAACCACACAGCAGTGTCAGAATGAATCTAAAGAAAAATGAAAATTTAGGGTGGAATTTATTTACATTTTGTAATGCAAACATGGAAATAATCCCTGCAGCTATTGAATTTTGGACATAAGTCAAGAATATTTAAGTGATTTGAAAAGAGAAAATAAAAACAGTCAGACAGAGTATATTTAGATGTTTTGCTGTAAACTGCCAAAGAACATCTCATCTATCTTGTGATACAAAATATAATAATGAGCAATATCGTGGGCTAAATTGCTTCATTACAAGAATGAAATACTAGTGTCTCTCTGCTAAGTCTATCTGTAAGTCTAGGTTAGCGTGTGCATAAAAATGTCATAAAGATGATGGTATAGAAAGTCTGGAGTATCAGTTTAGGGACCATCCAAAGACACAACATTATGTGGAGTACTTGGGGTTCGCATATGCTATACACTCCCCTTTTAACTCCTGCATCTGTTGCCTCCAAATAGGTAGTCATTTATTGCTTTATTATACAAGGAATAAATGAGCATCACTCCATCTCCTTCCTATTGGCTCTGCAACTGTGAGCTGAATCCAAGATTCATATCATCCATTCTTCCATGCCCAATTGCTTTTGAAGATAGGTGAATGGGTTATTTATTTCATTCCAATGTGTGGACTCAAAGTCTGCACAGAAGGAACATAAGAAGAATATTCTTTTTGTCTGGTACATTATTACTGGAAACAAGCCCTAATTTATGGTTAGGCGGGTTCCTTTAAAACACTGGTGTGCTGTACTGGTATTGCTCAGACATTGTGGAGCAATGGAGTTTGGGGTGGCCTAGATTCTGCAGAAGCACAATATGCTTATAGAAACTGTCTCCATGTGTAACACAGTGCACATGTCTTTTCTCTGCTGCTTATAAAGGATAAGAAACAGATGGTGCTTCACGTTTTCAATTAATAATTTTGAAGTTCTGGGATCCACCTTTATTTTAATACACATGGAAACCAAACATCTCAGTTTTGTCTTATTTTATTAAATACATACCACAGTCACCCTTCTGCCTTCAGATATTTTTGGTGGGATTTTTTTGTTTGTTATTTGTGATGGGGTTTTTTTTATGTTTTGTGGGTTTATATTTTATGGTTTGGTTTGTTATTTTTTTTTTACCTTGTAGAATACAAAAAAGCAGTTTTCCTTCTTTTGTACTTCTCTAGCAAAACTCAGTGAGTCCTGTAGGAATACTACCTCATAATAATTGCTAATTATAGATATTGGCTTATCATGTGCATGTTGTGAAACTTTATATCCCATTGTATTCATGTCTGTTTATCAAACACCACAGCAAGCATCTGAAAATAGATTTGAAAATTAAATTTTGGACACAAAATTAGTGATGTGTAGTACATCACTAAGAAAACTGAATTTTATTAGTGATAAAGCTTTTACAATATGAGAAAAATATTTTCAAATTATGAATTGTTTCAATTATTCTGGGCTGCAAATGTTGAGTGTTTAATGGCAATTTGTATGGGATTACTTGTACTGAGCATTTTAAAAGGACAGAAATTATGAAGCATAAGTCAAGTTCACTGAGAAGCTGAAGTATCCAAGTAGCTTTTAAAACCCAGTAAACATAAACGTAAATTCTGTGCTGGATCGAATGGTTATCTGCAATGTAAATACAAAAAAATCTTTTGGGGATATACCACTATTGAAAATACTGGGTTGCTAAGCTGAAATGATAGAAGCCTGAAATAGTCTAGCATATCTATTTCTCTGTCTTTAGTACCCACTACATTTATATACTGTACTGATAACAATGTATGAACACAAAACTTCATTCTTCATAAGTATAGTCATGCTATCCCTAATAAAGAAAAATGAGACAAATTTACTATAAGCAGACAGGTATGAAGTTTACATCTAAAGACTAGGAAAGACAGTTGATTTCAGTGGGCCTTGAAACATGATTGTATTCAAACCCATGAGATAACATTAAATGAGGAAATAAAATGGCTTCTTTAAGAAGAGAGTATTTTCTAAAACACATTGTATTTTAATACATTTTTTGTTCTTGAGAAAGTCATTATAGATCTTTATCTCTTCTCCTTTATGCCTTTTCTGTAGTAAATAGATCTAATACTTTTGTTTACCTAATAATATGTTTTCTAATTTGTATTTTTTTTCTCGCACCTCTTCTTTAAATATTTCTGCTTTTGCCTTCTGAAGTGTCTGAATATTTCTGTTTTCCTTGCTTCCTCTGTTTCAAAACAGAAATGTCCACTCCATCATTTTTATTAGAGTTCACATATTTACTTTTCTTTCTTTCTTTTTTTTTTTTTTTTTTAAATTTTCGTCTTCTTTGTGTTGGAGTTGGGTTTTTTCCCTTTCCTTGTTTTGTTCTGTTTGGGTTCAGACTGATGATGTAATACACTAGGTGTTACTCCAGATTCATTTACCAGCTTATCCATAATACCGTGTTTCCAAAAATGGGTATCAAATGAGTTCAAAACCCCAATTGCTCCACATATCATGTCACCACTATTCATTCAGTTTTCACATGTCTACCAGTCACTATCCTGGGAGGGATGTTGAAGTATAGACTATTTCCCTTTCTCTGAGGTAAAGCAGTATTCTGGACAACTACCAATGTTGTAGTATGTGGAAATTATTATGGAATTACATGTTATTTTACATTTTCACTAAAACCAAAGGAGTTCACCATGATTGCTGCAAGAATACTGAATACTAAAAGGTTTAATAATTTGTGAACTTCTGTATCTGCTGGCAATACTTTTAAAAGTAGTAAAAAATTATTAATTCATTTATTATTCACTGAGAAACATCACGTTGAATGTAAGTTATCATAGACATTGATAGAATAAGTAATTCCATGTCAGTGTATTTGTAAAGTGGTTAGACTTGTATTGCTATTCATGACAACTTCCTTCTCTTTTCTTTCGATTAAAATAAACTGAGCTCATGGTAAATTTGGAGAAACTTCCTATGTGTGGTGGTATGTGTAGGTATTGTGTATTGTGGAAATACAACAGAATTTGGAATATCAATGGGTTCAGGGTGCAGTTTGCTTGTGCTTGTATATGCCTGTATGTGTATTCTAGAGAAAATGGGAATGCGTGAAGATGTGAATAAAGGAAGAGAAAGTAAGTAAAGGTTATATGTGTCAAGGAGGTAAAAAAGGATGGAACATGAGGTTAAAAATTAAGGATCTAGGTATGAAGAAGACACTTTGTTACCTGATGTAATCTTCCCGAATGTTAATAGCATGATGATCAGAAAGTAATAATTCATGTTACTTTTGACTTTTATCTCTGGTACTACTTTTATGAAGTGGGCACTAGCTTTAATAAACCTACAGGAAATTATTAGAGGCAAACTTTGGTCCCAAAATTTGGAAGATATAATTTTTGTTAGACTCAGAAATCTATATTTTGCCTGAAAAATTAAAATATTCTTTAAGTAGCATATATATCTTAAAAATAAAAATATGTTAAAATTATTGTAAAAACAATCTTTTGTAAAAATGAAGATATTATTTACCTGAATAATGATAAACATAAAAAGAATAATGGCTTTGGGGTTATAGCCTCTCTTGAAAGCTGCAGAGATCATTACTTTTTAATTCACATACATGTTAAAAGTTTGGGGGTTTTTTCAGCTGAAATAGCTTATATATCTGGTTGCTAGTTTTTTTGAAGGATATGCAAATTTAAACTCAAGTAACATAATAGGATCTGAAAAAAGCAGGTAGTTTTAGAATGTAGAGCAATCATGTAAAGTTCACATATTTATTTATTTTTACCATTTTGCTTCTTTATGGGTGTCTCTACAGAGCTTGTTAACATAGTATGAGTAACAAATGCACATAATAATACTTTCAGACACTCCATTTGAAGAAAATTTGAGGATTAATTGGTCAGGTGTTGTAACTCCATGATATACAGTTTTTGAAAACTGAAAACAGATTCATGAATATTAGAGAGGAAGGGAAGTATTGATGTCGAAGTCCTGATTGATGCACATGGAAAGGGTATTGTAGAGAATCTTGGACTGCTGCTATCTTTGTTATTTCCATTTTACATTTACTGAAAGTGATCTTTTAAGAAAAAAGTACAAAACAAAATGAGAAAGTGATTGCTACTTCACATTTCAGTTGTTATTTTCTTACAAATTTTTCTCTCTTTTCTTCCCTTTGTGTGTTGCTAATAACAAACTTGGAGTCACCAGTGTCTTTCATTTATTAGTTACATTGGCAATGCAGTTTGCTGAATAAACACCGAAAAACATTCCTATTTGACATTTTCAATGTGAAATAAATGTTGTGCTAAAGGCCAGTGTTTTAAAATCACCTTCAAGAACCATTGAATCTTGAAAGTTTCTGAGTCAAAAACAAAAATTTGCCATCCATAGGGTTTTGAAGATTTTTGGTGTCTTAAATGAATGTGCTATTCCATTTTCCTTGAAACTGTGCAGCATCAATATTGTCCTGCCCAAAAGTTCATGCAGCTGTGAAGTCTAAGAAATGTGGCACATGACAGAATCCCAGAACAGCTGAGGGTGGAAGGCATACCTGTAGAGCATCTAGTTCAATGACCCTTCACAGAACAGGTGCAACAAGAGCCAGTTGCTCAGAGCTGTGTATAGTATATATCTACAAACAGTCCACTGAATTTATCCCTCTCCAATTTACAGAGAAGGATGCTGGGGCAGACCATGTCAAAGGTCTATTACCTTCCATATCAGCACTGTAGTCCAAGGACTCTTCCCTTCAGGCCTCACTTATGCCAATGATTTCACAGCTGAAGCTTTCAGTTCCTCTTATTGATTCCTTGTATTGTGTGTATTTCAAATGCTTTCCAGTTCACTCAGCACACAGTGGGTCAGAGTGAAAAAGCTCAACAGAACATTGTCCCTCAAATGTTGCCCCTCAACCACCACCATACTGTCCAATGAGTTTTCACTAATATGGCTTATTTTATCCCTTTCCTCCTTTGAACTTAGTTTAAACCTCTTTAACTCTTTAACATTATCTCTGTAGGTTTTTTTTTTTTTTGGTTGGCACAAAATGGAAAATATTGATCACTGTTATTTTGATTTTTTTCTGCTTTGCTCCCTAGGTCCTGAAAGGATTCAGCAGAATCCTTCCATTTTAACAGCACGTATTAAAACCATTTAATATTATATTGATAAGTATAATGTCTAAATACAAAACACTAAAATTTATAGACTTTTCTAAATAAAGAAGATTATTAAAAGTTAAAAATTAAGATAATGGCTTTGTTTTCAATCTGAAAGTTGAAATGCTGTCTTTATTACCATAAAAATCTAACTTCTTTGATATTGACAGGGTTTTATCTATGTTGCAAATTTCTCTTTTACCTTCATATGTTAAAGTGAAGTCAAGAAACTAATGTGCTTTTGTTGGAAAAGAGCCAAATAAAGTGTTTACAAGGCTAGAAGGTGAAGGGTTTCTGTGTAATAGGAAGGGATGACATTTCTGTCTCATGAATACAGTGATTTAATTCTTTGACCTGCGGCTGGCAAGAGCTGGTGTATGGTGAACACTTTCAGGTCTGACACATTCATTAAAATAAAACAACCTTCAGACCCTTCTCTTGGAAAAAGACAAAGTTGAATGTTTAACTTGCATGAGATTTCCCTCCCCTCAGATGATCTATAATGTGACTTTGAAGGCTGACTTAAACAAAAAAAAAAAGGTAAGAAAAGGTGAATCTCTTTGCTTACCTTCCCTGTCTCACAAAAGCCATGCAAAATAAAAAAAGATAAGGAAAATATTTTGAAAGGGTTATAATGTAAACACAAGCAGCTGGTTTAGACACTGCCAGATGTGCACAAAGACACACCAGAAAATCCATGCTGAAATTCATTTTTGTGTTGAAGTAAGAAAGGTCAGAAAGTTTAGATGTTAAAAGTGAGTTAACTCTTTGCTTATTTGACCATTAAACTGTCATCATGAAACTATGTTTTAAACTTAGGATGGTCTGAAATCTTACTGGTAAATGAAGTCTGAAGACCTATCAACCTGCCCAAGATGTGAACCAGAGGCTGGTTAAGCTTCACTGCTAACTGCACTAAGGGCAGAGGAATGGATAGTAAGAGGTAGAAAAAACATCTGAATCTTATCTTTGCTTGGCAAAGTTACTTGACATAAATAATTGTCAGTGCCAAACTTGGATTAATAATATATCTTTCATGTATCTTTGCATTACTGTAAGGCTAAGTTAATTTCACACATTTACCTATAAAATGCCTGCAACTGTCTTTTTATGCATTTATACTGAACTTAAGTTATGAAAGAGCATTTGAGTAGCCAACTCAGTTCAGCCCGTTTGCTTTTGCAAATGATTCCAAATCTTCACTGTCAGTTCATATAATGATACATTTAGTTGCATGTATTAATGATGACCTTAAAACTCTATTAATTGAGAACATTGTCTTTGGGTTTGTTTTTTTCCCCTCCAACTTTCATATGGCATTGAAGCATACTGTATAGGAGTAATGAAGGCCACAAAGAAACACAGCCAAATATGTTTGTAATACATCTATCTTATATAGGGTTTTATCTGACTTTATCAGTGATATGTCTTAAGTTCTAGTTTAGTTTGCTATTTAAAAAAAATTATATAACACAGGTATTAAAAATTAAGCACAACTACATGTGTTTTCATGGAATTACTTAGGTTATTTATCAGAAAGCCTAAGCAAAATACAATAAACATCAAAACATAGTTAAATAAAAGGCAAATAGAATGATTTATAACCATTCTTTGTGCATAAAAAATGAGATGGAAGCAGATTTTTTTTTTAATGCATAAGATACTATTATGATAAATAAACGAACCTCAAATTTAGAAAACCTTCACCACCTTCTTTGTGTAGTGGAGCTTCCAAAATCCCTTTTAAGAAACTTAATTGCCACATTTAATTACTTTTGTTATTTCCTAAAGTGCCTTTGCTCACATCTATGATGTGGTAGGCTGTCAGTTTGCTCTGAAACATGGCCTATGCTATGCATTAAATCTTTACGCTTATTGACCGGACAAAGATTCAAATGCTACAGCTTGGGTCTCCCATGGTAGCATTTGCACAGCACTGGACTGACAGGCATATTGTACTCCTGGTTTGAACTGTGTAATTTCAAATGGCTTCACTGTCTTCAGAAGCTCAGCGTGGATACACATGTATCAGGGTGACAGAGAAAGGAATTTTATCCCTTGTAATTATCCCAATCCTACTTTAGTCTATTCCTGTCTAGCAATTTCTGCATTTGGGTTATTTTTTTTATTCTTTACTAAATGCTCTAAAGGACTCTAACTGATCTAAACTGACAGAAGTCACAGATGGATATGAAGAAAAATAAATTGTTTTCTTTAGGAAATAACATAAATGAAAGGAATGAGAGGCTCTAAAAAGAGCATGACTTACTTTTCAGTTAAATATTCATTTTCCTGGCTTGACCAAACCTGAGGGGATTTACTGGGGTTGTGGGATATGTATGGAAAATACCATTGATAGCTGTCATGGTGATCAAGGATTTATTTTCATATGACATGCACCACTTCCAAATACTGAATGAAATTAACCCTGGGATTGAAGAAACACAAAAACTTTAATTTGTCTCAAAATAGCTCATGTTTTTTTCAAATACAGTTGATTTCCTTCTAAGATGTTCTGTATTTGAAACTCATAAGTAAAACTGTACTATAAAGCAATCACATGAATTTCACCACTCCCAGAAACTTCCCAAGTAGAGGGACAAGTTTAACTGTGTTTTAATTAGCAAATTATATATGCCTGAAACTGTAACGTGGCCCTGATGTCAATCATCACAGGCAGGCTAACATCCATGTCATAAAGGTCTCTTCCCTGAAGGTGCTTGCTGGGAAGTCTGTTCATGACCCATACTAACCCTTGACCTGTGCCTGGGAACTTTTTGCACCAAAGCCTGTTGCAGGCTAAAGCTATTTCAGAAGCTGTTTTACCAATTTAATAGTGATGACAATCAAGTTGCAGAGGGTGGAACATTCTCTGACACTGCTCAGTTTATTAATATTGACATAATCTGCAGGACTGCTTCCTATAGCACTTTAGTTTGCTGTAGCATTGGCTATATGTATGCAAATTGAAATAACTATGACAATAATAATAATAAAAATAAAATGCTGGATCTCCCTCTTTGAGAAGTTAAGTACAAAGAAAGCCTCTGACTTCCTAAACGAAACTGACTGTAACCAAGGTGCCCTTTGAGGGTCATCATTGACACATACTATCTTCCCCGGTGTGGACAGACAAAAGGCAATGATTGGGCACCAGTCTATAAATACCTGAGACAGTACTCAAGTAATTTTATTTTATGTATGATTACTTACCTGTATAGCTATCTACATTAGTAAAGTAGAGAGGGCCAGGGAATAGTTCTGGACCATTCCTAGTGGACAGGTTAAATGTGGCCACTTCATTTTGGAGTGAAAAAAAGGCAAAGAATGATCCTGGGCTCATTTTATTTGGCAGTACAGCAGCATCCACAGTGTCTAATGTCTACATGGTAATGTCTTTAGTTAATTAGAGAGCAGATTTTCCTTCAGAATAGGGCTCAAGTACACCCACCTGTGCCCAGCTCTGTTATCCTGCAGTTAATCTGCTTTAGCACCAGCCTACCTACTGCTTACTGGAGCAAGGTCTTGCTCATTGGAGCTCCATCTGAACCCTATGCGTTGGAACAGTTCTTTGTGCAAAGTGCCTTTGTTTCTAGGACCTCCTGAATTTGGAAGAGATCTTGTTTCAGCAACTAAGCTGCTACTGTACTTCCCATTGGCAAGGGAAGCTAAATGACTGTCTCTTTAACACATTTATTTCACGTTTGCAAGAAGGAGCTGCCAATGGGATCACCAGCTTCTACTCAGCAGAAGCTTGAAAGCTTTCCTCATACGAAGAAAGATTTTTCTTCTTTTTGAGATGGGGCTTTCTGGTTTTCAGCTCTCAGTGACTTCAGAATTTTCTGAAATTCATTGCCTCCTTCTGGTCAAGATCTTCAGAAAATTTCAAAATTTAGATCATCTAAGCTCCTTGTCTAAGATTACGGGAAGCCAAAAATGGTGCTACTTATGAAACATAGCTTGATGACAAGAACAAACTCATAATTTAATCCATCCTTCCTCATGAGGAATATCAAGATCATTAATTAATTTTGGTTTGGAGTGGTACCATATATCATGCAGCATGAGTATTTTAGCTCTGGTTCACTGTCTATTAGCTTACACTGTGGAAACTCAGATGAGTAAAAAGTAAACTCTTTGAAACTAAGCATAGTGAGAGTACTTCTGCTGTCTGCATGGACATACCTAATACTATGAGTAATTTCTGCAGATATATTAGCATTTGTGGGTTTGGTGATGACAGTGATAATACCTCTTCTTCTTAGTTTAAAAATGTGGCTTTCACTGATTTTTTTTTAACCACCATTTTTTCTTTAACCAATGTGACATTAATTAAATTAAAAATGATCCATGTCTTTACTTCTCTGCTGACATTTTTCCCCCTGCTTGTTCAAGGTTCTTCCTTACATGAAAAAACTTACGCCATAAACATCTCTTTTCTGGACAGTGTTTGACAGAAAGTGTAAATGCAGCAGTGGAGTGTCAGTGAGCTGTTTCGAAGTATTGCAAATGCAGTCTTCTTCTTCAGGTGATAGTAAACAGATAGGGAAAAACTGTGAAATAAGCACCTAAAACAAGCTAAATCTACACAAATATCCTTCACTTTTCAACTATGTTTATCTTGCTTTTAGTTATTAGAATATCCAATAAAGAGAAATTGCCATCAATAAAATAAATGCATATAATGTTACAATATGACATAAATAAATAGATAAATACATACCACCTGAATTTCCTACCCGGAGTATAGAATTTGGTGGTTTTTATTTAGTATATTTTACCACTGTTGATTATAGCCATATGGATTAATTTTGTTACTGTATTAAAAGGACTTAAACTGTTACCAGATATTCTCTATTGACCTCTGCTTTACTTCAACCTAAAATTCAATGATTTGAGTTTCTTTTGATACTTGACTATGCTAAAGTAAATTAAATATTTGATTTGAAAAATAAACTCCTTTGAAACTATTTATATCTTTAAATAAACTTCTAACATGAACTAAAAGCTTTTAGAACATTCAGTCTTTCTGAAAATGTGACCCCAAAAACTAACATAATAGTCCTTTGGAAGACTGCTCTGCTTTCTGCACTGTTGATACAATACCTCAAGGCCCTGTTTGCACGCTATTCTGTATTTTCACTTAATCTAGATCTGTTTTATTTCAGAGTGCAATCCTACAAAAAGGTAGCTCATAGCAACAAGGCTGTCACTGAGTCCTGAATTAATTGCCACATTGTAAAAAGAAGTGTTTACATGCTGCGGAGAGGGGGTTTGCACAGGAAGGAGATAAAGATGAAATCAATTTACAAAGGACATAAAAAACATTCTTGCTTTGGTGACCAGTTCAGAAAATGAGTGAAGTTTATAGTCAGGACAAAAATATGTTTGTAGTAAAACTTAGGATTTCTATCATGAAGTGGGAAAAATATTTATGTAACATTACCATGGAATTATTTACTTACATTTACTCATATTATCTTTTTCAAGAATTTATGTTTTCTTCACTGTAAAAACTCGGTAAACATCCTAGAAACAGTCACTTTTCTCATCCTCTAGGAGTGAAATATTTCTTTGTGATGGCAGTCTTTACACCTATCCTTTTATGACACACCATTTTTTCTTACTATCTTTCTTCTTTCTCTACTTAGTGGGTTTTGTTGTTTAGATGGAAGAAACATCTATAACTTAATTTTTCTTCCTTTTATCCTGTTATGTAAAAATACAGTTGACATCTGGATATAAACAAATTTTCTCAATGTAATTCAGCAGAGTTTAGCAGAGGAAAGTGTTTAAATAATAAGTGCCTAAATAAGCTTCAGTTATATGGGAGAAAGTTGAAATATCCTTCAGTTCTAAAGAACATATCTTATACCTCTCTTCATGTGTTCTGGGCGTTCACTTCATAAGCATTAAAAGCAATGTGGTATTTAATTTAAACAGTTTTGTTCACATACTTAGGAAAAGTAATGAGATTGAATAAGTAAAAAAGTGGAAAAAGAGATTTATTTTAGACATACCTATTTTGTACTTAGACTGATAAAAGACACTGAAAATATTCACAGAGAATTCTTTACAATCTGCTATCTATCATTTTAAGAACTGTAAGACATACATAAACTTTTTAGAAATTTCTTTGGTGAAATAACATCTTACCCAACATGCGCCAAAACGTAAGAAACTGGTTGAAATTTTCATAATTACTGGAATAGTGGAATATAGGAACCTGATGCCTATTTTCTTTCAATGGGTTTAAATACTTTCAAAATACTAGCCATAAATACTACTGTATCCTTTGTAATTGTACTGTTTTTCCTATCAGGCTTCTGACAATCTTAAAGGTTTGGGTTTACAAATCTTGGATTTTGTATTTATTTTAATTAGATTTTTTTTTTCTACTGCATTTTGCAAATTAAATGACTGGGGTTTGGTTTCCTCCCCACTCCCTGAAAAATAAGAAAATACAAGCTTTTGTTTATATTTCATAACATTCATGTTCAGTTCAGTTAAGCAATTTTTTAATCCTTCCTTTCAATAAAAGTCTTACCCTTAAAGATGAAATTATAATCTATAACATTATTGTCCTTTGTTATGCTTTTCTTTGTGATAATATATACTCTGACTATCTTATAATTCTTCACTGATTTTTATTTCTGGCACTACAGAGAGAGAGGAGGGAACAGGAGATTAGCAAATGAATCCATTAGCTAGACAAAGCAACTGGCCAGTACTCCCATATACACCCTGATTTCACTCTCTTGTAGTTGCTACAAAAGTGTCTTTAATCCAAAATTCTGACATCTGATGTTTGCATAGGAGTTCCACTGACTTCATGGGAGATTATAGCACAAATTAAAGAGTGAATTTGGCTCCTTTAACACAATATTTAGAAGACTTCTGCCGAAAATTAGCTGCTGAATATGCAGCAAACTTTGCAAAGTT
The DNA here is from genome assembly GCA_035584735.1 of Pseudotriccus pelzelni. NCBI lineage: Eukaryota > Metazoa > Chordata > Aves > Passeriformes > Tyrannidae > Pseudotriccus > Pseudotriccus pelzelni. The sequence continues at coordinate 39,534,970 of JAWMRA010000041.1, forward strand.
TAACGTCTCATCCATACTGTGTATTGCTTTACTGCCAAATCTTGTTCTTTAGCTAGAATGAAACTACCAAAGTACCATCTGTAGACCTAAATATTTGGATCTGTCTCAAACACATTCTGGATGCAGTGTTGCCAATGGCAGTGATCATTTTGACAAAACTGGCACTTCAGTAAGTGTACTGGAACCGAAGCACATTTCCACAGATAAAAAACAACACAGTTACAGTAAGACAGTTTTCACAAATTTGCTAAAACCACATTTAGCAGATGAAGGAAGAACAGTGGATGTTGTTTACCTTGAATTTAGTAATGTTTTTGACTTGGCTCCCATAATTTCCTGATTCACATATTGACACTACACACTAGACATTGTGTCTAGTACAAACTGTACTAGACACTGAGGCATCACAGGTAGTGAGGTGGATTGAAAGTCAGCTAAACTGAATACAAAAAAATCTTTTTTATGATGAGGTTGATCAAACACTGGAACAGGTTGCCCAGAGAAGTTGTGGAGTCTCCATACTGAAGATATTCAAAACCTGACTGGACACAGCTCTGAGCAGCCTGGCCTATATGCTCCTGTTTTCACAGGCAAATTGGAATAGATTGTCTCCAAGAGTCCAACCTCAGGTATTCTGTGATTCTGGGACTGTGACGGACTTTTTTATCCACTTGTTGCTTATCTAATCTTGAATATAGATGTTAGTATAGTTGGTTTTATTCACTTAGTTTTGCTGAATCTCCTGGGTTTTTTGTCAGTAGTAATACTTAAAGCATAAGCGTTTGCTCTACTGCCTGATTGAAGTGTTTCCAAACGTTGTGCACAGGATGGTCAGGAGAGTCTGGTGGAAGTTTTCACCAGAACATCATTACAGAGCAAAGAGACAGTAAATGAGAGGCAACAGTGTTTTTCCACATTTGTCTAGGATTAGAAGGAAATCCCTTTCCTGTGACTTCATACCACTGTCATGTAATATATATATAATGTGATACTGCTTGTGTTTCCTCACTGGTTGAGTGCACAAATGATTCTGGCATGAATGTTTTACTCTTACTTTTCAAATTGCTTTCCCAAACATCCAGAGCTCTGGAAATTACTTTTCTGCAATTGTTGAGCTAGTAAATTTGATCACAAGGCTCCTCAAGAAAAGTAAATACAAAAGTTTGTAAGTATATCTGAAATGCATTATCTTCGTGTAAATTTTGACATACAGCTCTCCATTCTTCATTTTGCTTTACTAATTTGATAATCATATTAGATAGGCAGATTTTCATAATTCCATATTGTGCAAAATTACTTCTCTGCTTCCTAACTCGTCCCTCAATACTTTTATTGAACCTTCTTGCAGATAAAACTATCTACATGGGATATTTACTGACACAGATTCCATAAGACATTAAAATCTGATTTCAGTTCTGTCAGTTCTGACAGTTGTCACAGTAGAACCTTCTAGCCTATATTGGATCTTGGATTTAGAACTACAGTGATTAAAACAAAAAATAAAATAAAATTACCCAACACCTCTAATAAATTAATCTGTATTGTCATAACTTAAATTCTTGATACATAATATTTTGGACAAAACCATCAGATTCACCAAATATCTGTTGTCCTAGAATTTGGGTTGACAGCTGATTGTTTTCGAACATCCATCCCAATGAAAATCAGCCTTTTCATTTTCAAGTATATCAAAGCTATGCAACTTGTAATGATGTCCTCAAATAAATGGTTCTCGGTGCACAAAACCTCTGCAATCTTGAGAAGAGAAATACAAACCAGGCTGTGTTTCTCTTATTAGTTTTTCTTAGGAAAGATGAAATGGCACTATCTTTTACAAGTTCTTTTTAATTATATATTTTTTCCCAAGAGCATAAGAATTATCCCCTCAGTGTATAGTCAGCTCTGTAGAATAAAGAAGATCCTCTTAGGAGAATAATAAGGATTATAATGAGGACTCCAATAGTTGGGAATTCATACATTTCTTAGATTTCTAGAATTACATTTACTGGATCTCTCATTTACTTCTGAACATGAACTACAATTTCCAGGCACTTTACCTGCTGAAGGAAGTTGACCCACCTTCTGTTTGTTTTCTATTTTCTGACATAAAAAACCCTTAATTTCAACATGAATGTCATATATGCTATATAAGCCTCCTAATCTTTATAAAGAGGAAAATAAACAGCTATTTATTGTATAAAAACATGAAAAAAATACTGTACATAAAGAATGACTTCAGTTACTGCCTTTTTCAAATTAACTCTGTGAAGGAATGTTAAATATTAATTTTCTTGTAAATACAGCTAGCTGTGGCTTTCTAAATGCAATTATGAATCAGTTTTATTGCCATATGTTATTTATATCCAGGTGTATGAAAATTTTCAGGGTGTTTTTTCCCAGATGGGTTTCATTAAGTTACAGCAATATGTTCTCTGTTATGTATATAAAAATGCACAAGCTTCCCAGCAGAAAAAAATGCATGTATACAAGTGTATAGACAAACACCACTTATGTGAAACACCCAGACATCCTGTATTAAAGTAACACCCAAGAGCTGGTATGGACCAGAAAAACCAATAATGCTCTAGGACATTTTGTTATGCTATCTATATATTATTATGTATACATATATCTATTCCTTTTTTTTTTGCCTTTAAGGAAAACTTGAGGTTTTTCAGTAAATTTCATTTTTGTGGGGGAGGCAGTGTCTTTAGACACTACCATAATTATTTCTTCTTATTCTTCATGGACTACTTAAATAAGAATCCATATGTTTGTAAAATATTTTAAAATATTGTTCTCTGTTAAAATAATGCGCTTCCACCACACACTCTATCAAGAAAACCCCTGTGCAAGTCAAATGAATTATGGTGTATTCAACCTACAGCTTCTCCAAATCCACCTAACATAATTTATATCCATGAAATTAAAATGTCTTAAACTTTTAAACTTCAAAAGTTTTCCTTCAGGTGTATCCATGCAAGCCCACTGGCTGCACACATTGACTAAGATTAAGGGCAAAATTTAGTCTGACATTTTAATAATTTGTTTTATTTTAAAAAGGTACATACTAACGAGCTCCTTTTAAATATTTCACATCTTCATTGATTCCAACCACTGAAAAGCTACCTACTGTAATTTGGCCCATTACACTACAAAACTACGTAAAAAATTCAGACACTGTGGTTAAGTCAGAGACAGTTACTACCTCCTCTGATAAACTTCTATAACAAGCTTTCCATTTATTATTTCCCATAGGTTTCCAATTTCTATAGAATTATAGAAGTAACTGCCCATAGTATTAAGCTATGGTGAAGTTAACACTGTCTTGAAGACCAAAATCTATCAAAAATGTTGTGATGATTGAAATCTCCCTTAGGATGAAATACTATGAAATTGTTCAGTGGCTGCTGGACTCTTAAAGCTGTTGCATTGTAGAACTGTTTGAGGTGTTCAGCTCTTGTACTTAACATAGCTGAGATGATTTATCCAAAAATAAATTAAAACAGAGTTCATATGTGGCTTCAGGTGAAATAATCTATTGTCAGGAAAAAAATAAATATAGTATACTTATTTGATTTCTTCTGCAAGCAAGAGACTTTCTGACATATTCATTCTAGCAGTAACTATGAATTGATAGATATTTTGTCAAATGGTTCTTTAAATTTGCTTAGCTTCAAGGAATTTTTTTTGTATTTAAAGTTTGTAGGAAATTGGTCTCTAACCGTGTACTTCAAGTACTAAAGAAAGCATTTAAAATCCAATTGCTGACAAGGGATGACTAAGAACTTGTTGCCAGCTTTTAGAGCAGAAAATGGTTTTGTACAAGAGAAGAAATGAGTCAAAGGTTAGGAAAACTCATTACCCTTCACAGAAACCCAACAGGTTTTTTACAACTTTTAATCAAAACCAAAATAATGGACCAGATATAAGTACAATAGAACTGGTGTGACTGTACAAAGAACTGGTGGGCAATCTCCACTGGGACTTCATTCCCTAGAATGAATCTCAGCTACACAGGAATTTTTAGTTTAGTACTGAAATTTATAATAAATCTTTTTTTTCTTCTTCTCTTAAGTCATAAAAAATAAGACAAAAGAAACACTCCCTGAAAGATTTGGAAGCCAGTACTGAGTAAAGATTAGAATTTTATCCAAACCAAACCTTGCCGTTGGATATCCCAAACAGAATTTCAGACTTAGCTCCCAGTGACAGCTCTTTAATTGTCTTTGGCTTCCTAGCGTGTCCCAAAAGCCAGCTGACACCTTGTGCAGTTATCACTCACTGGACGTTTCTCAGTACACTGGCTCTTACTTCCCAAGAGGTAGCCCCACACATTTCTTGTGCATTTGGCTTGTATCATGGTAGGACCTACCTCCAAGTACATGACCTCATATGCTGGTCACTGTTCATTAGGGACGACTCACAGAGAAGGAATGGCTCTGCACTTCAGATGAAGGATGTGCTTGCTCATAAGCACCTGGTTCTTTGGGCCTGGATGTGGCGTCACTCCGTTTGTTGCTCTTTATCTTGTTGGCATTTGTTGCCATTTATGTGGTGTATAGGAAAAATGAAACTGGAAAGGTCTATGCTTCAACACATGTTGCCTTTGGCAGTTGGAGTCAATGAAAGGAATCAAGTATTAAAAGAGTTATGAAATCATTAAGAAATGGCCTCAGGAGACGGTTCCATTTTTCTTCTTTTCTTTTTTTTTTTTTTTCTTGTGGTAATAACTAACTGGATGTAGGACTGTAGTAGTCACCAAAAAAAGGCAAAATATACTGATTTATACTTGCTTTCTCCTGTTCCATTTCTCAGGGAACTCATTGGGAACTTCTGTATTTTAGTGCTGTAAGAAGACACCATTTCCTAAAAATGAATAGCCTGCTGAGTTTTGTTTTGGGATATTTCTGCCTGGATAGAATGGCTATATTAAGTTCTACTTTGCAGAGCTCCATCTTTCTGGGAAAAAAATGAGTATTGGCTGATCAGCTTCCAATTCTTAGCTCAGAAAAGAGTTTTGGAGCTTGAGGTGCAACTCTTGTTTTTAATTTCTTAACCTTAACTTCCAAGTATTTTTTGCTTTAATGCAATCTTGTTTTTTTTTCACAGTCCATTTTTTGTTGCTGCAACAGAGCTGCTTTGAAACTCTTCAGTCAGCATCATCTGTAACACTAGCTCCATTTCCTAAGAAATTGCTGATATCTATTTAAAAACTGATACTTTTCCATTTACATGGGTATTTAACTCGATTTTGTTACTGTCAAATAGTCTTGGAAGTATACCAACTTTAATTTCTCATTTAGCAGTGAAGTGGGTTAGGAAGGTGCAAAAGATATTTTAAAGCACCTGCACTGTGAGATCTCTATACAAAAGCCAAAAGGAAGTAATGAATGGGGTCATGTCTTACTGAACAATTTTCAGTTTGATTCACAGAGCGTGGCAGTAGAGGATGAGTTACTTAGTATAAGTAAATTTCTGTCTGTGTGACAGAAACTCGCCATTAATACATATCCAAAAGAAGACTGACAAGTACTTTTAGAAACTGTTGATAACATTACACAGTGATCATATTTTTGGAGTCATAAAATGTGTACTCTTGTGAGTAGTATGGTTAGATTAAAATTCACTTTAAATGGTCCTCTTGTATACCATACGTCACCAGTTACTTGTCATCCACTAACCAACTGTCTGAGGTCCCGTTACCTTCCATTTTGTGTTCCTCATCCATCTGCTAATTTCTGCCTGTGTTCAATTTCATCATACCTTTCTCTGAGAATTTCACAATGCAGATTCATTGCAAAGAAATTGAGGTTGAAAATATATGCAAAGAATTTAACTTGGAGAATGGAACTGAATAGAAGTGAAACAAAAAACATTATATACTTGCAAAATTCTTAACAAATTAAGTTTAGTTTCTTTTGTTCTATTCAAACAGTACTTCTGAGCCACTACCATTCAACTCCACATTCCTTTTCAGTATCTCCTTTTTTAAACAAAACCTTAGTTTTGTACTTTAACTTGCTTGGCAACAGCTCTTAATCAAGTAGGAAGTTAGATATTTTCTCTGCACACTATATTTGTTAGTAAGAATTTAGGCTCATTTGATGGATCGCTTCACCCTGATATCATCCAGTCTTCAGTCTTCAGCATTATTACTTCTGTTTTGATGTTCCATTTAGAAACAAGGCATGCTAATGTGAGAGACAGGAGAAGATTTAAAGCTTTATAGTACATATACATACATTCTCTCTTGTTTTCACATTTTACTTATCCTTTTCACAAATTATGTATGCTGTTTGTGTTCATATGCTCTGTCTGTGCTTTTGACCTTTCAGCTTGCACTTAGTGGATCCTGTATTTCCCAAGACATAGACTTATAACCTCTATTTAACATCTAGAAAGCCCATGAAATAAAAAAATGTAGAATATTCAAATACAATCAAGATCATAAAATCACAGAATTGTAGAATGGCCTGGATTGCAAGGGAGCTTAAAGATCATCTAGGTCCAATCTCTCTGATGTGGGCAGGGACACCTTTACCTAGATCAGGTTTCTTAGAGCCCCATTAAACCTGGCCTTAAACACTTCCAAGGAAGGGGAATCCACATCTCTGGACAGCCTGTCTCAGTGTCTCACCACCCTCATTGTAAAGAATTTTTTTCTAATACCTAATCTAAACCTACCCTCTTTCAGTTTAAAGCCATTCTCCCCTATCCTGTCTCTACATGGTCTTGTAAATAGTCTCTGTCTCTCTTTCGCGTGGACTCTGTTTAGGTATTGGAAGACTGTAATTAGGCCACTCTGAAGCCTTCTCTTTTCTAGGTTGCATAATCCTAATTCTCTCAGCCATTCCTCATAGGAAAGGTGCTCCATCCCTCTAATCATCTTGGTGGCCCTCCTCTGGGCTTTCCCCAACAGGATGATGTTCTTCCTGTGCTGGGGACCCCAGAGCTGGATGCAGTATTCCAGGTGGGTGTCTCACTGGACCAAAGGGGCAGAATTACCTCTCTCAACTTGCTGGCCACACTGCTTGTGAAACAGCCCAGTACACAGTTGGCTTTCTGGGCTGCAAGTGTGTTTTGCTGGATAATGGCTCATGTCCAGCCTCTCATCCACCAGCACCCCCAAGTCCTTCTCAGCAGAGGTGCTCTAGATCTTTTAATTATCCAGTCTCTGTGGATACTGGGGTTTGCCCCAACCCAGATGCAGCACCTTGCACTTAGTCTTGTTAAATTTCATGAGAGTCCCATGGCCCCCCTTCTCAAGCTTGTCCAGGTCCCTCTGAATGACATCGCATGCTTCAGGTGGGTGAATTGCACCACTCAGCTTGGTGTCAGTTGCAAATTTTATGAGGGTACACTCAATCTCCTCACCTATGTCATTAATGAAGGTATTAAACAACATTGGTCCCGTCTCAGTAAACTTTCAGTTCTTGCTTTCTGGTTTCAGAAGTATTTTTCCAGCTAGAGTAATTTCAAATAGATGAGTTGAAAGCAGAATCTAAAGCAATTGTCTGAGTGTCCAGACCGGAAAGACAAAAGCTTTTTTTTTTAAGATCTTCTTTCCATGACTCAGCTGCAGAAAGGACCACTTTAGTTGTTGCAACCAGTATTACTCTATTGCTGATCCTGAAGGATCTTCTTGGACAGATAAAATTATTATCTCCATGCCTAAGCAAGATCTGGAGACCTACTATGGTTTCAGTTTCTCTGCTGTGGGATTCAGTGTTGTGTCAGCCAGAGGTCAGAATTTTTTTCCGATCTTCTTTTTCATTATTGTTCTTTCCAAAACTGTTCTGTTTTCATAACTCTCAGTGGCCTGAAAATAGGGTTCTATTGTGTGTCTTTTAAACCTCAACATTGTTTCTAAGTTTATTTTTTCTTACTACAGTGGAACTACAGTGGCAGCAACATCCTAGGTAATAAGCTAGCTGGTTTTTGGGAACCTCCTCAGCATTTATGTTTAAGCTCTCTGTTCAGTTCTCAAACATCATTGTATATTTGCTCTCTATAATACTAAATCTTGTCTGTCTATCTCTGGTATATCTAGAAACATCTTCTATTGTTTTGATACCTTAGGGAAGTTTGGACTTATTTTATGAAACACAAGGCTTCATATGTCTTAAGGGTATGTATATAAATAAAGAAGCCAAACAACCAGTCAAACCTTACTAAATCTTACTACTAAGTTAATTTAACTTTTATGACCGTATCAATGATTTTTTTATTATAAGCAGTTTTTGAAAAAAAGAAGAGAAAGTTTTCCCTTCTGTTGTTACTTTTTTGTAACCACACTTTCCTTCTATGTTTTGTTTTGTTTGTGTTTCTCTTTTGTTTACTGCTACCTGTTCCTAAAAATCTTGGTTTATATTACTTGGTGATTTTGTCACTGTGGATTTCAAAGCTACTACGTGTAATTACTACATGTGATACTGAACTGAAAACATCTAGAAAACGGATTTCCCTGAATCCTTCCAGCCTTTTCTACTACAGAAGAGAGAAATAGCACCAAATAAATTTCTTTCTAAATTTTCAATATTTTCGGACACTTGGATTAATACATTGCTGGGAATACTAATACATGCACATACACACACAAAGGGGAAGAGAATGTACTTTTTTTTTGAAAGCTTTGAAGATGTTCACATGTCTATATTTGTGACTTAATATTTCAACCAAATTGCATTTCATGAATTATAAAATTACTTCTAATCATAGATCTGTACCTGCAAGAGCCTGTGCAGTGCCACACTGTAATAGATGCACTTGAATATATGCATTAATGGTAGCTGGTCTGTAATTTTATTTTTTCCCCATAACTTTCCAAAATTTCTGAGTATAAAGAGCAATATAAATAATAAAATTCTTAAGTAACTAATATAATTTAGTGTATTTCAGTACAACTATGGTTAGATGAAATCTTGAGGTCCCTGAGCTACTTGGATACAAACCAGGCTTGGATAAAAACTTTATAACTCTGTTGTCACAAACCAAGAGTTAATCAAAATCCCTACTACTGAGCCCTGAAATGAAAGATGAAGTACATAAAGTACAGCACTATGTTAATGCAGCGGTATGGGAAGAGATTAGTTTTATCTGTACACGTATGCACTCAGTCTTGCACTGCATAATGGTAAAGGATACAGGTTCTCAACATTAATCCTCAGATTCTCAGCTAGTGTACAACATTTACCTACAGATGGGCTTATGTTGTTCAGCTGGTTGCTGAGCAGTGTCAGATTTGGCTCTGGGATCTGGAAATTGACCCTAAAAACTATTTTACACAGTTTATTTTACACAAAGTGATGAAGGCGTTTCACTGCAGAAAAAAAAGAGCTATTTTCCCAACTGGATGTATTTGTATTCTTTCACTATCTCAGTTATAACAGCATTGTTTTAAAAGGTTTTGTTTCTTTGATGATTTACATAATACCATTAATGCATCTATAAAAAGCACATTGTATTTTTACATTTTAGTGACAGTGTTTTCTCATGGTAAAATTTACTTCAAAATCTTTCCATTTTCCAGTCTTTCCTGCTTTAAATTACAAAAAATTGCCCACAGTTCTTGGAAGCACAGGTGTCTGGTAAATGATCAGTCTCTAGACATAATACCAAATATGATGAAAAAAAATCTATTTTCTTTGATTACTTTAATTCAAATGCTTTTACTGTGTGGGCAAGCATTGTGAATCCATACCACACAGATAGTTTACTCAGGAGCAATCATCCTTCCTAGCAAATTTTCTTCAAGTAAGTTCTTTATGTCTGATAGAAGGCACCAGGTGCAAAGATTTCTGCATTATGCCCACTCACCCTTGGGTCTGTCTTTAGTTGAGTTGCTTGGAAAAAGAAAATATCTTCTGCAGCTTGTAAGATATCAAGAAACAACCATGCACAAATAACACAGGTTCATGAAATCAATCTTCTTACAGTATTCTCCCAAGTATTTGTAGTGGCCTGTGGAAGAGTGTATTTATGATAGCAAAAATGATTTCTATTATGTATTCATCTTCCCATCTTTACATGATAAAGTTTTAATAGCTACAAGGTTATAAAGTGGCTGTTTCATTCTTTTCAACATAATTTCCCCAAACCCATTGTTTTTCAAACCTTGTCATTATAGTTCTAGGTCATTTCATACAGTTTAAAATTTAAGTAAATATATACTTTTTTTTTTTACTTGACATTTTTGTTAAATGCATTTTGAGAAGATAAGACAACAATTCCCCTGTTCATATATGTGGAAAGAAAAGACAGAAGAGCACTCAAATGGAACTACTTACTTCCTCATGAGCCATATATAAGAAGGCACCTACATCTTCCAAGAACTGTCTTGGCTCAACTCTGTTTAGATTGTGAAACTTGAGAGCTCACAGCAGGTGTTAATTGCAGGCCATTCTGGGATGTTTACCTTGCATTACTATATGTAGTAAATGGAAGAAACACAGCCATGCTAGAAATTTCCAGTCGAGCAAGCCAAAATTTCAGAGTCTCTACCTGAAGTTCTGTGGCTTTACAGCATATTGTGAGCCCTCTCTGAGGTTAAATTTACATGTAAAAGTTCTGGTCTTTTATGCAGCCATCACAGTTAATTTAAGAAAATTTAATGCTCTGAGGTCTTTTTGAAGAAATGTATTTTATATTCCTGAAATTATAAACTATGAAATTACTGTTTTTCTTTGTCCTGTGACTGTGAGATTTTCAAGGCAAGTTAAATGTGTTACATGCTAAGTCATTTGTTATTGGTGTCCTGTCACACCACAGGAAAAATAAACAGAAGTATTGTTTTTATAGGAGATTTATAATACTAGTTATTCCATTAACTAGAAGCTCTCCTTTCATTTACATTATATTTATTTGATTTCCTACATTGTAGAAAAATCTCATATTGCCCTTTCCTTAGAAATAATAAAGCAGAGCTTAGATGTTCTAACACATGCTTAATAGTACTCAAGGTAATACTGTCTGCCCAGAAAACTTAATTTTAAGTTAAGCATGAAAATAAGGAAGAACATAGCAATCTGAACTTTGTGCCTTTAAAGAGAGGATATACAGACCCTAAATAATTTCAGAAGTACTTGAATATTTCCACAGTCCCTCTACCTCTCTTGGTAACATGTGCTGCAAAGACTATCCCTTAAGGAATTTCTTACAGACTAGCTATGCTAAACACACTCCAGAGGAGACACTGAAAGACAGGATGACTGTTTTCTATATTCTTGGATAAGGTTTGTCATTTAATTAGAAAGCAATTACTCTTCCCTTGCAGTACTTTTATTTATATCTTTAGAGCCCCAGGAAAACAGAAGATATGAGAGGCTCCAGTTCTGGAGCGATGCAGCTTTGCCCTGTGATTTTTCTGTACCGGACTGATGAGGTGCTCCACAATACAGGTTTACAAACTATTTGCCTTAAAATCACCCTTTTCTTCTGCTGTCAGTGAACTTAAGGACTCAACCCCTGAAAGATGTTCAGCAAATGCAGCTCGTGTGAAGTCAGCACTCTACAGGAATAAAATATACCAGAGGACAGTGGCTTTCTTTTCCTGAACCTAACCTTTTTAACCAGAGAAAGCCTCACTCATTATAGGAGTGCAACCCATACAAGACAGGTTACATTGCTGTTGTTTTCCTTTGAGCTTTCTGTGTCATGTTTTCCATTTTGCTATGAACCACTAGAGTCATTTCACCTGGAGACTGAGAAGAGAATGAGTAAACATATTTCTGAAAAAGGTCCTCTTGTGGTAACCTTAAGTTACCTCCATATTTCTTGTGTAAAATGTGAGCCTTTCAATTGCCAATATCTTATTCAGGGCTTCAAAAGTAGGGGAAAAGCTTCTGGAGACACAGAAAAATTGAGAAACTAAAGATTTCAGGAAGGCTAGAGCTGTGGTTTTCTGTGCACTGGTGACATCTATCCTAGATGTCTGAGTTAGCCCTTTGGAAATTTACTCTGAAGAAAGAAAAACTTCTAACGCTTTGAGTCTACCCTAACAGGAAGTCAGGATTTCCTGTATTTCTTAACATACAGCTTTATAGTTATTCTTGGGATACCTACTTGATGAAATGTGCTCCTAAAAAGATAAAGGCAGAAGGATCTTGATTTGATCCTGGAGCCAGAAGGCTGTAACAGGCAAGACAGAGCATCAGGAAGCTTCTCTCCCCAATGCTGAAAGCAAATGCATTTGGTTGCTTAATGGATCATCTGGGGTCCATTTGGAATGCGCTTGGAATTATGCTCTTTTCCCTACTGAAGGAGACTGATGCTGCTGAAAAAGCTGTGTTGGTCCAATGCAAAACACATCTCCCACTGACAAAATTTTACATTTCATTTTGCCTTTTTTGAGTATCTAGACTTTCATCTATATTTTCCATACAACCAGGAGTTATGTTGTAGTTGAGTCCCAATAGTATTTTAGAATTTCAGTGATCTCTTTCCAGACAGAAATTTAGCAGAATAGTATTTAAAGGCAAATGTAACTTTAGCCTATCTGAAAAGCAATGCATTTCACAGCCTCTCAAATAAATAGAATGACCCTTTCTTAAGAATGTTTGAAAGAATATTTAAAAACACAAGGAACTAATTTATCTTTAAAGTAACTACAAAAGGTACATAAAAAACCCAAAGGAGATCTTGAAGTTATCTTTATAAAGATGTTTAATGAGTTTTAATGAAATCGTACCTCTTTACCACTCCTGTGAATTGTCAAAAAAACTGGTAGTGTTACTATCCCTACCTCAGTTCCACTCCTTCTATCTTTGCACTGATAGTAAGATAACTAAAGATTCAGAAACAAATGAAATTTTTAGCATTATATAAGTTGAAGACATTGAAATTAGTTTGTTGGGAAAGTGTCTATAAAGATTTCAACCATTTCTCCTGAGACAGATTTTGACCTAAATTTTCACCCTCATTCATTTCTTTTGATCCAAATGCATCAAGTGAAGGTTAGTCGAAGAATATAAGCTGCATAAAGCTTCTAGAACAAAACAGTTGGAAGTACTAAAGAATTTTAAAATCTAAAAATCTATTGGATAAGTACTGAGAAGGTTTTTATGTGGCGATAGCTATGCTGTAAAAATTATATTGTTTGCTCTTGTGCAGAGATACTGAATGTCTCTACTGAGGGAGACTTTTGCACAGACTTCTCAGATGACACTTGTAACTTTTTTTCTGGAGATCGGGAAATCACTGTAAACAGTCTACTGTTTTTAGCTTCTGTCAGTTCACTTAGACTGTGCGCTGTAGTACTTTTCATTCATGAAATGTAAACCTGCAAGATGAGTTATAAAAAAAGCTCAATAAATTATAGTAATTAAATCAGAGAAAGAAAACCCCAGGATGATGCATGTGAGAGCATTTGTGTGGGTCCAATTGACATCTCTGAACACAAAAAAAGTCAAAATATTGGGCAACATCAATACCTTCAATACATCTTCCATATGCTGTTTCAGCTTTCAAACACTGAATATGACAGTCTGTTCAAACACAGCATACTACTCAGTGTGAACAGTGCTTAAAGCAAACCTTTAAAGTTATGATTTCTCTTTGAAGTGAACAATGTGTTCATAAGTGAATCAGATACCTACATGTTCTGAGCAACCTTCCATGTGTAGATCCAAAGACAACATTCCCACAGAGCTTCATCATTCTATCAGAATGGGAAACCATGTGCACTTCAGCCATGTTCTGGGACCAAACCTCCGAGTAAGCCAGTATGACACTTCAGGAGCATTCGGGTCTTGCTAAAGATAATGGCAGACTGTGAATGATATCAATGTAGAACAGGGTTAATCATCAATTTTTTAGGCTCATTCATTGAATTCTATATTCTAAAACAATAGAGCTGTATTTATTCCACTCCCAAAACAAACCCCACAGGATCCTCCTGCTGGTGCAGTACAGATAAACAAATACATTGTGATATGAACAGTATAGTAAAATCAAGTTTAAACAGAAATAAACCGAAATAGGACAAGCAAGAAAATTGCAGAAAAACATGCCTCTACTCTACCAGTCTTTCTACTCTTTTCTTAGTTTTAATTTTAAGGAAGGATGCCTTTGGGAAGGACCTTATTATTCATTTTCTGTACCACATGTAGATTATACGGCTGAGGTATGCCATCCATTAGGCAGTCCTGAACTGCAACTAATATTAAATAATGACCTAAAAATTTTTGTATATTTAAACACAAAATAAAAGTAATTCATACTAAAGCAAATGCAGCCTCATTTTTTTCTTTTTTTTTCCCCCAGGCCCAATAAAACTATGAATTGTTCAGAATTCTATATTTTGCTTTAGTTTTCCCACCACAGTAGGATAAAATGTCCGGGGATACAGATTAGTACGCATGTGGAAGCACTGAAATGTAATTTATTTTTAAGGCAACCACCTTAGTTTTTGTAATTCACTTAGGAATCTGTGTAAAGGTTTTGCATGCATTAAGTTATTTTTTCACATTTCATTCAACCCGCAATGGGATAATCAGCTTCAGGTTTCAGCTATGATTCAGTCTTCATCACAGCACTTTATTATACCCACACAGCCATCATTTGCTTTTCTTTCTCCAGATAGAGATGATTGGGTTGCTTGCAGCTTTCTTAATTAAAAATCTGCTTATTTTGACTGGACTTAGGTTAAGAAGATTAAAGGATATGATGAATATACAATTTATGACCGAAACAGAAAGTTATCTGGAAAGTAAAATAGAAGTGAAAAGTGAGATTACATTTTGCAAATGTAGCCTGGTACAGAACAGGCCAGATTTTCAATGGAGACTTTATTGCTGACTGCAGACATCCACCTTACTATTTAAACATATTAACTACATTCAAGGGATTATATGTGCACCTAGGCAGCCTAGAAATTAGCCTGGATACCAAGAGACCAATTGTACTTCAGCAACAGATTTTGAAAAGAAACTTCTATATGCAATTTAGTTACAGAGTCAGACCAACTTTATTTTATCAGCAACTGACATTTTATAGTCTCATCCTCCTTCTTTTATGAGAGGTTAGTTTAGATAGGAGTGAATTAAAATACAAATATTTGTTCCATTTTGCAAATTGCACATGGTCTAGGCAGTGTGCCTACTATGTAAAAAGAGGGAATACACAGTTTGTAATTCCCTTTAAAAAAAAGTGTATATATATATATGTTTTGCATTCCTTTTGTGTTGTATTCTGCATTCCTTTTGTGTTGTATTCTGCATTGTATTATTTTGCATTCCTTTCGTATCCATCTGAACAGATGAAAAATCATAGCAAGTCCCTAATAAGACTCTGAGCACACAAATGCATGGGATAGTGAGTACTGGTCCTCTCTGAAGCCAGATGGAAAGTTGCATGAAGACAATGAAGAAACTAAGCGTCACTTCCTTATTAAGTACTTTTGCAACTAGGGAATTTTATGTGTGTGACATGTGAATTCATACCACTCTTCTGCTAGAAAATACTGAGTCTGGTAAGAGTACTCAAGAGAAATTGTCAATGTCCTAGAGTAACTCAGAGATAGGTTGTCTTCACCTGTTCTCTGTCCTTCCAGCTGGCACTGCTATAGTGTACTTGAACTCAAACATTTTCTACAGAGAAAAACAGTTTTGTGTGTTGGCCAGTTTATTGTTTTTAACTCTATTCTCAACTACAGCTAGGAAAAAGCAAGGTTGGACTTAAAATAATAATTAAAAAAATAAATATATCAAAGTAATTTTAAAAGATAAAGATTTATATAACTATATGTCAAGAACTTATGCTAGCTTAATTAAAATGGGAAGACAGACTGAATCATGAGATAGGAATTTTGAATTTTGCCCCATATATGTGAAAGAAATGGTCACCTGAAGAAATGGATATTTAAAAAGGATGCTACCTTGAATCAGAGATTTTGGACAAGTAACAGGTGTGAATCAGTTGTTTATTAAAACCAGTGGTATAAAAGCTGCGGATCAGGAGGAACAGAATGGTCTATTCAGCAGTAGGTGCCAGTTTTTAGAATTCCATCACTGACTCTCCTGTTGTGTGAACACCTGCTACAGTGCAAGATACTTGGAAGCACTAGGGACAATTAGGGACAACTGGGGCCCACCTCTTTTCTTTTTTCTTTTTTTTTTTTTTTAATTAATTTGTGCTGCTAGGTTCTAGCTTCTGCCTCTGAAAAGAAACACTTGATTTCTGAATGTTGTTTGCCTTCTTCTTTTCCTATCTCCCTCTGAATTTGAGTAATGAACCAGATGGAATAGTGTCATGAATGGGATCACATTGACCTACATCTACAGCATTAAGCAGGAAGTGCTAGACAAGTTTGAAGTCTTAAGCACACTTGATGTGCTATAAAGCTGTGACATTATTAAAGAAAGAAAACTGCTAGGAACTAACAAGAAAACTGCATTTTTAACTGAAGAGATAAAAAGGAAACATTGAAATCTATAAGTTCAATCTACATAGTAGGCAGAAATGGTGTAAAAATAATTTATTTAGAGAAAGTAGGTCAGTGAAGGTGTTTTCTTTTTCCTTCAAATTATTCATAACAAAATTTTGTATTTATTTTTATGTTTTATTATATTTCCTGGGTGCAGAAAATATTTACTGTACTGCAAAGACAAGGGGTATTCTCCAATAGAGAATTTTGCTGGCAACAACTGAAACATGCTGCAAAGCAGTATAGATTTATGCAATTTATACTTTTAAGCTTTCCTTCAAAAGATGCAGTCGCATTCTTCACACATACACGGCAGCTTATTGCTGCTTCTTCGCAGCTTCCTTGCTTATACTAGCAAAGCTTTCACCACCTTTGGAAGGTGAATTAGTTCAGCACACTTTTTTGTATTTCAAATGCCCTACAATGCCAACAGTTCGTAGGAGCAGCGCTGCAAACAACACTAGATATGGTAGTTAAATTGCCATAACTAGACTGATAAGACAATATCAGAGCCCATAGGTGATATAACACATGCAAGTATTCTATTGAATGTCTAAAAATCAAAAGAATGTTTGTGTAGACCTGTGGGCTTCAACTCTCCTCGATCTTGAGGTGCAAGAAAAGGAAGTCAGAGATATAAGTGATGTTCAGTTTTTTACTGTTGGCAGATTATTTTGAGCTTTGGGATTCTGTAGATGCATGTGGACGATTCTTAAATAAAGATCCTTAAATAAAATTTCAATACAATGAGAAGAGTGTTTCTGACAATGAAATTCCAAGTATCTTTTGATTTTTGTGGATTTTAGCAAGTAAATGGGTTATGCTCAGTTGTACTCTGAAATAAATATACTACGATAATGATGAATTCCAGTGTACCTCAGCATCATGCTTAGTTTTTAAAAATACGTCACTCTGAGAACTTATAAGTTTGGTACTCTCAGGCTGGTGATAAATGAACTTGTGTAACGCTGTTGAAGGTGGTTCATCTCACCTGTGAAAGCACATAGATAATGACATCTGGGTAACCCATTACTCTGTTACATGCAGAATATTAATCTACATGGAAGTTGCTGCTGAAAATTTTAAAAGCAAATTAATTGATTTATTTGCTTTATGAAGGACTAAAGATGTGAATGATAATTCTTTTAAAAATATGTTAAATAATCTCTCATTCCTACTGGGGGGGGAAAACTGCACTTTAATTCTAATCTTTCTCTTTTGCAGAATCGCAGAATGACAAAACAGGTAAAGTTGGAAGGAACCACAGTGGGTCATCTGGTACAACCTTCCTGCTTAAGCAGAGCCTTTAACATCTTGCTCTTAATGTCTTCCCAGGTTTCTTTTTTGGTCAAAATTTCATCCTCTATTTGAAAATTTAAAGTCCACAGGAAAAACTTTTTTCTCAAAAAACCCCCCTTAAAACCCCTCTGGCAGGACAGGGTCTAATGATATATATATTTTCAGTTATTGAAAATCTGTCATGTACAGTACCTGTAAAGGTTATGGTATTTTACAAACTATTTTAAGTTGAAAACTATTTATTTTAAATTGTTGATATCTAGCTGTCCTGATGAAACCCTGATATAGAGTAAAGACTAATGCTGCAATTTTCGCAAATTTTAAGGGATTTATGAAAGCAGTTCCCACAATTTTTATTGTTTTTTTTCCTGTGGATTTCACCATTTCACAAAATTGCAGTAAAGAGAGTCAAAAATATATGGAAATTGCAAAGTGAACACACTTTGTGAGATTTTTTAAAGCGTTCCCAAAGTACTGAGATATTTAATATTTTCTTCAACCTTGGCTACCTAATTGCCTTTAAAAATGTATCTCCAAATCCCTTAAGCAGCTCTTAATTCTCCATTTTCCGTTTCACATCACAGTTTAATCTTTTAAGAAATAAAAGATGTGTAAAGCAATGCTAACCCTAACAGAAAAATAAACAAAATTATCCTTCTAAATGCCTTCAGAAAACCCTCTCCCTGTACTTCAGGGCAATCACAGCAGTTTATATCATTTCCGTAATCACAATTTTTCATTTTCATATTAGTGAAGTGGAGTAGTACCATAGACTCAACCTTTGTTTTGAAAATCTTTGCAATATCCTTAGATCCTATTCATATGAATAAAATTGGAATAATAGCTAGTATTCTCAATGTAATAGTAGAAATAATTTCTTTATGAATTTAAAGCATATCTAAAAAAATATTCCTGGTCACCTTTGAATATGTCTTTTAGGAATTCTTGTGTTTGACCACAAAAAAAAATTAACATATACCAGAAGTCAAATTATAGGCTATCTATCAAAACCATAAATGGATGAATATGCTTTTGAAAGCGCTCTTCTACATAATTAAGAAACAGTGAGTTATGTTTACTGAAAACATATGTTTCTGTTTTCTTCCAGCACTTGAAGAAAATTTTGGGAGATTCAGATAACAGCTCTTTCTTCTCTTCTAATGTATAGCTGAATAATTATTTGATGTCCTGTCTCTTCTATGCCTGTTCACTCAGAAAAGTTTGGTGCTTTCAACAATATGTGAGTAAGAGATGTGTTGTGGCTGACTGCCACAAATTCTTGTACTTTATCATAATATTAGCATGGGCAAAAATAATGGCACTTTGTTTCATAGTTCAAGACAAACAACCTTGTAATGAAAAGTATTTAAATAAAAAAATGATAGATTATTCTTCTGTTGTAATTCTTCAAAGGGAATTAAAACTTTTTGACAACTTCCTGTAACCAATTATTCCTACGATATCACAAACTTCAATTTCATAGAAAAGTGGTCTGTAAAAGATTCACTGAATAATTTTTAACTTCTCTGCATGCTTTAGTCTGCTTAATATAACTTTGATTGCACTGTAAAATGTAAGATATTCCATATCTATTAGTAACAAAATAGGTATTGTTAATCACATAGCAAAATGTTTAGCTAACTTTTCTTCTTTGTTATTTTGAGTTTTATTCAGAGGTTTTCTTCCTATACTGATGGAAGTAACATCTTAAACCACTGTAATTAACAGAAAGTTAATTGCTAAGAGGCTTATTAGAAATACAAAGCTCATGGGGCTTAAAAGATACAATTCTTGTTATACTTTTTGGTATATCAGTCATACTGATGATACTTCTTTTTTCAGAATCCCGGATACTTTTGATATGTGTGCATACCTGTTGCTCCTTTTTTTTCCCCCCAAACTCACCTTTACATTACTTTTTATTAATCAATAATTTTTATTTATTATTCTTCAGATTTATCTTTTGTAACATTAAACATCGCAAATATGTAGTCAGACCTTTGAGCTATTTTCTAGGTTGTTTTAGGCTAGTGGGTGATAGTAGGCACTCTGAAAGTAATATATCTGAGTCATAAAAACTACTTAAATAGATATGACTGTGGATAATGGCTGACAAATGCCTTGGTGGGAGGCACTTGAAAACTCTCAGATATCCACGGTTATCTCAAATGTCATTAGGCAAATATCTTGGATAAAATATCTGAGCGCAGACTCTCTAGCTTAATGGTTATGGAACATCAAGAAATTTCTGCAGTCTTTGTATGTCTGTCTCAGTATTCAAGGAGATAATCAAGTGTTCAAGGAGAATGAGAAGTTAGGTCTGAATTCTCTAAAAGAGGAAAGAGAACAGAAGTTAGAAGTGTCAGTTTTTGAACAAGTGCTGTAAACCATAGGAATGGGTGACAGTGAAGTTAAAAGACAGGACACAGGCCTTTGCAATTATTTTTTTACACCTTGCAAATATGCATGTCTCAAAGATGTTCTTCAAAACTGCTGGATCCAGAAGCAGTTCACAGAACATAACAGTTTTTCAAATAGACCCTCAGGTCTTAGAGAGACAGATAGACAGAGAGACAGAGAGACAAATGCTACCTTCTTCTATATCCAGCTGTTCTTTTGCAAGGAAATACCATTTGCCTTGCCTGTCTCTGAATACAATAGTTGCTGGCCAGCTCCGAAATTACTATACTGAGGAGAATTCTGAGTGAGAAATTCTATATGAGAAATTCTTCTCTCACTTTTTTAAAAATATATATTTTCCAATCCCTTTTATAATGTATTTGTTTTAGTTATTGTTAGAAGCAAAGAATGAATTGAAACTCAAGTTAGCAGAAAAAACGATTTCTGACCTCATACAGTCACCATAACCACATAGCACACTAGTAATTATTCTCAGAAATTGATGTATTCAGATATTACTTCAGGATAGTTTCGTGTGTTATGCCATTATGCAAACATATTGGAATCTAAGTGGATAGGAAATAGAAAACTAATATATTTCCAAAGTGTATTAGCAACCAATGCCAACTCTGTTTTCTTGGACACGTTTTCTTTTGCTGCTCAGACTGAACGTCTGACAACTCTCTTTTCCTTCCCCACCAGGATTTAGCCATTTGGTTAGGTGTTTTGAATGTCAGGGCATGGTGACAGAAGCAGAAGCTTCTGTTGTGCTTCCTGACCTGCTGCCATTTCATGATCCCAGATTTCTGCACAGCTCATGTGCTCTATCTGTCAAATTAGAAATAATTGTTAATACGCTGTAAAAAAAAGTATACAAGAGACCTGTCAGTAAAACACAAAACCCTCTGAATGTACTGTAATGACTTAGTGATCATTTTTAAATGTTCTGGATGTGTTAGATCATCAGAGATGTACTGTGAGCTCATATTTCTGTTCCAAGACAGAAACGGTTGCACCTTAAAAATATTGACTGCTGTAGTGGGTTGATCCAGGCTGGATGCCAGGCACCTACCCACCAGAGTCACTCTGTCACTCCCCTTCTCAGCTGAATAGGAGAGAGAAAACATGAAAAAAATGTTCATGAATTGAGATACAGTCAGGGATGTATCACTCACTAAATACCATCACGGGCAAAACAGACTTACTTAACTTGGGGATATTAATTGAATTTATTACTAGCAATATCAGAACAGGATAGTGAGAGTAAAATAAATCTTAAAAACATCTTCTTTCCACCCCTCCCTCCTTCCCAGACTCTACCTTCTCCCCCCAGTGGCACAGGGAAATGAGGAATGGGGGCTATGGTCAGTTCATTACAAGTTGCTTCTGTCACTGCTCAGGGAGAGGAGTCCTTCGTCTTCTCCCT
Source organism: Pseudotriccus pelzelni (assembly GCA_035584735.1). NCBI lineage: Eukaryota > Metazoa > Chordata > Aves > Passeriformes > Tyrannidae > Pseudotriccus > Pseudotriccus pelzelni. The sequence continues at coordinate 39,556,518 of JAWMRA010000041.1, forward strand.
ATGGGATCCCTCCTACAGGAGAGAGTTCACAAATTTCTCCAACGTGAGTCCATCCCATGGGCAAGTTCTCCATGAACAGCTGCAGTGTGGGTCACTCTTCTACAGGGTGCAGTCCTTCAGGTGCAGGCTGCTTCAGTGGGGGCTACCCACAGGGTCACAAGTCCTACCAGGAAACCAACTTCAGCATGGGCACCTCTCTCCACAGGTCTGCATGTCCCTTCCAGGACCCTCTCTCAGGCACCCACGTGCTCCAATATGGGTCTCCTCCATGGGCTGCAGGTGGATCTTTGTCCTCCTGTGGTCCTTCATGGGCTGCAGGGGCACAGCTCTCTCACCATGGGCTGCACCACGGGCTGCAGGGGAATCTCAGCTCTGGTGCCTGGAGCATCTCCTGCCCCTCCTTCTCCACTGACCTTGGTGTCTGCAGAGCTGTGCATGTATTCTCACTCCTCTCTTCTCTGGCTGTAATTTCATCTGTTCAATTGTCCAGCAGCAGATCCATCCTGGAGCTGGCTGGCATTGGCTCTGCTGGACATGGGGAAGCATCTGGCAAGTTCTCACAGAATTCACCCCTGTAGCCATCTCACTACCCAAACCTGGCCACGCAAACCCAACACAACTCTTCAATTTAAATTAATATTTTGTTCATGTGTAGATATGTATGTGTATGCACATGAACCACACTTAAAGCATAAGGCCTATGTTGTCCTTTAGTCCAGTCCGATGGAGCTATATTACAGGTTGTTCCATAGTAACTTAGATTCACTGAGATTTGAGCTACTGTGTATCTGTGTGTACAAAGCGGTTTTTATTTTAATTGCCATTGTTTGCTACCATTCCTTTGCTTTACTTTTAAAAATTCTGTTTCAAGAAACTTCTAGCTGTTACTGAATACAGTGATCATTAAAGCCTTTTCAGTATTTCGCTAGAAATCTGGATAAATTTTCCATAATGCTTTCATATTCTTGTTTTTCTGTGATCATATAAATCAAGTATAAAAATATTAATTTCCCTGAGAAAATTCTGCTAGTTTTGGAGGTATTTTTTCTTATTTTTAATATTTAGCAAATATTTGATGATAAATAATTTCACAAATCACATTACATTGATCCTAGAAAAGACTAAAAATTAGATAAAGATGTTTCAGTCACCTTGTTCTATTTGTATGATTGCTATTTGAAGAAAGTCTGGGGGGTGTTATACGTAGATGAAAACAAAGAAGGAAAACCTCTCAAACATACCATTACAAATTTTAATTTTGTCTGTGTTTTTATAAGAAAGATAAAGTAAATTCAGAGGTGAACTGAAACTCTTTTTTCTAAAGGAAGAGTCATTAGAACAAGTATACAGCTGCATTTAGTTTGAAAGGATATTACTTTTCTAGCTCAAAAAAATGCTTCCACTCACATTGATCTGTGCTAAGAGGAACAGGACTAAAAGATAAAGGAAACCTGCTGTCACTCTCTATTTGGTTACATCCAGAGTATTGCATACAGTTTTCCCTTCCACCATTTCCTCCACATTCCAGAGGGATGTGAAGAAACTAGAAAAGTTAGGCAGAGTGCTTCTGTTACGAGCAGGGAACCTGAGTACATGTGCTATGTAGGGAGGAACAGGAGTTGTTCAATCCAGAAAAGAGAAGACTAAGGGGAAATATAATAAATAAATGTAATAAATGTCTATGGCTATTTGAGGTGCAGCTGCAAAGACAAAAGAACTATATTCTTCTCAGTAGCACCAAACATAACAAAACGAAGTCGCCCTAAATTATGTCTTTTAAGCTGAAGTTTCAGGCTGGAAAAAGATTCATTTATAGGGTAGTGCAATTGCCGGAATTATACAGCATTGGAACTTATTGCCTACCAAGGTCAAGAAACCTCTGTCCTTGGAGATTTTAAGTGCTCTGTTATACACAGTCATTGTTGACCTGACCTGATACAGGCACCAGTCCCCCTTCACACAGAATCACAGAGTATGCTGAGTTAGAAGGGACCCACAAGTATCATCCCGTCCAACCCTTAGCCCTGCACAGAACCATTGGCATGAGTCACACCAGGTGCCTGAGAGTACTACCCAAACAATTCTTGAACTCTGTCAGGCTTGGTGCTGTGACCACTTCCCTGGAGAGCCTATTCCAGTGCCCAACCACACTCTGGGGGGAAGAACCCTTTTCTAATATTTAATCTAAGTCTCCCCGTGATGCAACTTCAGGCCATTCTGTCTAGTCCTGTCCTGTTTTGCATATCCTTTTATGAGTTATCTAACCAAACTCAGGAGTATAAGCATTTTTCCTGTCCAGAACAGCAGGATGCAGCCACCATGTCTGGGAATGAGACTGCTGCTCCCTCTTCCCTGAAAACATGAATGCAGAAAAAAAAGGAAGGCCAAAGATCTATTTCAAAACGTTTTGCATAGATAGCAGAGCTCTCAACAGTTGGAAAAGCCATTTAATTTCTGGTGTTTTCCTCTCTCCATTTTCATTTAAATTATGGCAAAAGATTTTTTTTAGTTCAAAATGTCATCTTCAATTTGTAGACTTTTGCAGACTTCCTTTGACGGAATCATATTTTTGTATGGAAATGTTTTTGATAGAAACCCCATTTTTCAGGGATTTTTTAGGCATTTTCAATTTAATTTGCCTTAGATTTTATCCTGGTATGATTTCTTGCTTACTCACTATTATTCATCTATATCTACAAAGACAGAACATGCATCTGTATAGAATTGAAGTGTATATTTGTGAAATAGCCATACACAAAAATACTTGAAATATCACAGTTATGATAATGGTTTTAGGTATTTCAGCCTAGGTTTCTCCTCAAGCTTAAGCACATTATTTTAATCTATCTATCTATCTATCTATCTATCTATCTATCTATCTATCTATCTATCTATCTATCTAGATATATATAATTTTTTATATAGATATGTTTTGCATATTATTTTTAGCTGAATAAATGGGAACTATAAGGTTAAAAAATATGGACAGAATAGCTTAATCTGTTTTGAGAAAGTGTGTTTTATTAATACAAGATATATTAAAAGTAATGAAAATAAATTAGAGTAAATTCCACTTGATTTATATTTAGGCAACTGTTACAGACAGAATGAACCCTTACTTTCTACTTCATAAATCTTCATTCATGTTTTCCAGCCCCATTTGCCAGACCTCAGAGACCCAGGAATGACTTAGATAGGACTAGATGTCTATATTTAGGTTACTGAGTCATACCCCAGACATCTATAGTCTCAACCATTAATGAAAAGTTTTGCTGCATAAGGAATTTGTTAAACCTGACACCAAAAGTTTTGTTTGTGTGGCTTTTATAGAAAATTGTTGCTTGGTGCTTCACCACTTCTTACTAATGTGTCTCAAGAGATTTTTAAGGTGGTTCCCAAAGCTGCTGAGCTTCCAAGGTTCAGACAAGAACAGATGCATCATCATGGCTTAAATAAGATCAAACAGATTAAATAGACAGTGAACTTCTTGGCACTCATTTTCCTTTTCTGTTAGTGATGCAAACTTCTTATAGGGGAGACTTGTACAGGTTGAGGGTGCGGTGCAAACTCTTTCCAGAGTGCTACCAAAACTCGTTCAATAAGAACCAGAAAAGGGTCGGTCATTCAGTTACAGAAGAAAATCAGTTCAGAGACAATAGCTTCAGAACAAGAATGTTTCTTCAGTTTTTTACATTTACTACAATTATTACATTTACTAGATTATTAATTTATTCCCAGATTCAAATCCTCCCTGGATTTTCCTTTATTCCTATGACTGTACATATCATTCTGTGCAAGAAAGACATATGAATTCCAAATAGTGAACTGGAAATGAAGAGATGGACTGCATAGAGAGTCTGCATTAATTACCCAATGTGTGGGCAGACAAGGAGACGACAGCAGGTTAGAGCCAACAATTTTTAAAAGTACCTTATGGACTTAATTACTGAAGTTCAAAAAGTCTTCAAAAGCCAATTAGAACTGTTATTTGTAATAGCTAAAGCAATTAATATGGAAATATAGCAAGAATGAGCCTTTTAGTTTGAGAACCCTGAGGAATACTTTGTTACAGGTCTTTCAAATCACTTTCAGAAATTTGGAAAGAAAACTGAATGGGGATTTCCTGCTGTTGTGTAAGATAAACAGAGCATTTTTCTGCATGAGTAACACACTGTAGTTGCAACACTCTATAGTGAAATCTCATATCTGAGTGAAACAAAAAGTTACAGAAAAGGTATAACTGAAGACTATTAACATTAGTCATGAGCTAACAGCACATTTGAGAATCATTTACACTGGAAGATTATTATTGTTTTTAAATAACTTTATTAAGGCTCTATCAGGCAGATGAGGGCTCCAAAAGTAGGAAAAATAGAACATTTAATTCCATCTACTAGATTTAGTAGAGGTAATGATGGAAGGATATGTTTTTGCTGTATCTAAGCACTGATAAAAAACATTTATTACTTTGTCTACGGAAAGATCACATTAAAAAAAAAAGTATAAAAAAGAATCTCATTACTGTTTTTGTAACCTCAAACATGTTGAGATGATGTCTGTACACTGTCAGGTACAGTGGCAGCAGAAATAGAACACTATTAACAGAAATGCATGTAAGTTAATTTTAGTAAAGGACAGAGGTCTCTCCATAGCTATTTCTATCTCTTTTTTTTCAGATTAAAGTTAAAAAAATTTTTTTAAGAACTCTGTGAAAGCCCTTTCAGCACTGTAATGCAAAGTGAAGTCATGGCACAGAATGTATTTTTTCAGGTATCTCTCTTAGTCAATCCACTGGATATATTTTCTGAATAAAATACATCAGATTCTGTCTAACCTATGGAGGAAAAGACAAATTGTAACTTTTACTATGGACAGCTACTATTTTCCAGTATGATCCGTAGCTTTCATCATTTACTGTCTCTGCATAAGACAACAATATGCATGTATATATCCCATGGAATGCATGGAAATGGGATGAAAAAGCCCATTCTTACTGAAAAAAAATCAAGATATAATCCACAGTTAATTGGATTCAGGGCATACCTTGGATCTCTATTAACTTGAATGCGTTTGGTCAAATGTCCTTGCTTTATTTAATTTAACAAAGTACCTTAGGATAAAAATGGCCCACATCATAGTAATATTTTTCTGTACTTGTCTTATTATTTCTTGGAAAATTCCTTCTTTTAAGGTTTCAGTATATTACTAGTCTTAAAGGTGTAGTTTAGAATTTAGACAATTTGTCTGTATGAAAACCTTTCTTTGATTGATCTTCAGAGTTAGTCAGTGATTAGCACCAAAACAGAATTGTTGTAAATAGGGTAAGAGGGAGGATTACCTCTTTTCAGCACTAAACCTGTGTGTACAAAATATGCTTGTAAAATAAATATTAAATGGTTTTCTGTAAATAGGTACATACACCTGTTTTCATGGCGTCAAATTTGGATCTAAAAGCTAATTTATATAGAACTATCTAAATAATAATAAATAAATAAATAAATAAATAAATAAATAAATAAATAGATAAATAGAAGTTAAATCCTTTAGCTTTCCAAGTTCTTCATCTGTCCTGTTCAGTGTTCTGTTTGGATGTGGCATTTTATGAGAGCTCTATTAGATCTGTTCCCTGCCGGTGGAACAATCAAGTATTAATTGGCCTAAAAGTCTTAGGTGTGACCTGACAGTCTGTTGCTTAAGGTGCACAACTGGGATGAGAAAGCCTCACTAGACTGCTCTGTTTCTACAACCTATGCTAAATAGAGGGTTTGGAACTTCCAGTGTAAATCACGTTCTGTGGGGGATACTACTTTCCTGGGAGATGTGCATTTGATTGGCTGGATCCTGAAGAAGAAAACCCACTGCAAGAGAAAAAATCTAAACCAAAAGAAACATGAAAGTAAAACCAAAGAACACCATATTTTATTTGCAAGTTTCCTGCAAAGAGACAGAACTGACTCCCTATCCAGTTCTTAGAAGAGTGAACTTAGGAGCTTGACTAAAAAGGATTCAGTAGCTTTTATGCTTTGTGAAGAGCATACTTCTCTTCTCAGCATTTTTTATTGGTTTCCTTGTGATGTTTACCCAATATGCTGACACTAATATATTCCATTCATTTTGAATTAACTCTCTTCATTTACTGCATAGCTAAGTTAGTTGTCCTCCTCAGGATTATGAATTCTTCCAACCATCTATGTCCCATCATCAATCTTTTTGGAATATGGATCCCATGTTTACTTTTCTAATATTGATGGGAGCAGGAACAAGATCTCAAGATGCTCTAAAGTACAGTGATTTCTGACAGTGAAATAAGTTAATTCCTCAGCTTTTCTATGCTGTCTCTGTACTAGCACTCAATGGCCCTACATATCTGCTCTAAATATAAACCAGATGCTGAACTGATTCAGGTTAAAAACAAATCTCGAAAAGGATTATTTTTTAGAATTATTCCATTTGAACTCAAACCCCGTGAAATGCTATAGTGGTGTTAGTGATGGCAAACTACAGTCCAGAAGAAGAATTAAAAGCCATGGGGAAGGGAAGAGGTGGAAACTTTTTACCTAGAATTCCAGCCAAAGTAAATTATTTGACAGAAATTTGGCATTAATTTTTTTTTTCTGCAAAGGGTGGGTTTTATAGAAAAATGTCCACATAAAAGAAATTCAACCTATGACCCTTGTCCTTTACTAGCAATGATTTAAAATACATCTGCAGAAGATCTTAATATAATTAAAACTTCTAATGGTCCTGTGGTGCATGAAGTCTAATTCCTATTTGAATGAATTCGCACTTCTTTTATAAACAGCTCAGATGTGTACTAAAGCCCTTTTTGTCATCTCTGAGGATTTACGTGATTCAGATGGTAGCACGTGGAAATAAAGGATTGAGCAGTTGTGGGCATTTGGAATTACTCTTCCAAAGTCTTTTATAAACATGAAATCTTTTAATTCTGGCTAAATTCCATGACATGGTCAGGTAGTTTGCAAATCTGAAGCATACACTTTTTTTCCAAAATTATATGACTTGGAAAATCTCATTGTATTGTTCTAAATCTGTGCAGCAAATAATTTTCTTAATCATTGCACGCACATAATTAAACATGAAAAATAAGCTAACAAGGTTTTTGAAACTCTGTATGTTCCGAAATAGTTATGTCAAAAGGAGTATCAGTAACGAGCAATAAAATTCAAACAGGATACATGTCCTCCTGATGTAGATTTTAAACAAGCATTCTGAGATGGAAAAGTCTGGCTGCAGTTTAAGAGAAGACTACACTGAAGTCCTATATTATACTGTTCTCAGTAGAAGAACATCTGGACTATCCCACCTTGTATGCTATCATTATGGAATTTATTTATCCTGTATTTGGCTCAGCATTAATTCCTGGCACTTCTGGTCTTGATTATGCAATACAGCATGCAATCATGATATGGTAAGAGCTTACAACAAAAGTTGAACCTGGGGTTTGAAGAAATTGCAATGGTGGGTATTGTAACATAGTTCATAAGCTGTAACTCAATAAAATGTTTCTAGATGAGAGAAACTAGAATCTGCCAGACAGACTTTATTGAAGGAATGGAAACAGTTTAAGCTGACTGTTTTCCAGAACAAAGTCACTCTGTAGATTTTCCCACCTTATTTGTTTATCTAAATTGCCAATTTAACCTTGCCTCCTTTGAACCATCTCTAAAAGTCTGTCTGAAAGTTATGGCCTTCACTGATAATATGGTGGAGCAGTTTAGTCATAATGCCTCCTATGGAAGCAAAAAAGTCACTTTGGAAGCATCCAGACATTTTCACATTTTGAAGTCAATAAGAAAAATCTTCTTCTTCTGGCACACCTCACAGTAAATGGCATTCTGAAGAAAGAAGCTTCCACCTGTATTTACTGCAAAAATTGAAACATGAAAGTCTAGCCAAGCTGCCAGAATGTATATACAGTAGAGGGATAAGCCAATTTTTTGGAAATTCATTGCACCTATTTTACAGTGGTTTTGGGCTATAATATTTAAACTAAAATTCCTTATTTCATGAATAGTCTTAGATTGATGAATTTGGAATTCCAGTTCACCAACTGGAATTTGTGATTGGTTGCTCAGAGCCACATCCAACCTGGCCTTGAACATTTCCAGAAATGGATATCCAATCCTTCTCTGAGTTATTTCTTCCTGTGACTCACCACACTCACAGTCAAGAACTTTGTCCTCATATCTAATCTTAAATCTCTGCTCGTTCAATTTAAAAGTACTCTCCTTGCTCTATAATCATCTGCCCATGTAAAAACTAATTCTCTCTCTTCTTTACAATTTATATTTTCTAAACTAGCTATTAATATTTTCTATAAAATAATCCCCTTTATAGTAAATTAGTTCAGATTATCTGAGTTTTATTGAATATTATAAATTTAATAGATCAGATCCTGATTACAGCTTTATAAGGAACATGGAAATACTTGAGACAGTGGTTTTTTCAACAGTGTTGTAAACATTTCCAAATTATTAAAAATTTCTGGTAAATGTATCTTTCCTAGTTTATAAATGTCTGTTTTGCTATTTGTCTTCTGGAACAGAAGATAATGACTGTGGATGTAAAAAATTATCAGACACGAAGAAAAGCTCTAAGTAGGTTTTCTTCAGCCTCCAAACCACAAAATAAATCTATGTGAACTGTAATAAAGTTACTCATTGATGCTATAAGCTCCCAGTCCCCAATCTTTAAATTATAATGTGTGTAATCAAAAACCAGAACAAAGCATGTAGACTACAGGGGTTGCTTTATTTTATATTTTTTCTATGACTCAGTGACCACTACACTGTATTTTGAAATAAATCAATTGTTGTCTTTCCGAGGGCATTTAAATGAATTTGGAGTCATATGAAATGAGAAGATGGATTAGTCTCTAACCCTCATGAGCAATCAGCCTAAGCCCTGAAGCCTGAAATGTGATTACTCACATCATTATCTAAGCTTGCATAGCAACAAATTTTAATAATGATTGTAAAACTATCCAGTCGTTTGTTAAGTCTGGTCATTTAGATGACCTCCCATGGAAAGTTTTCTCCACGTGTTGATTATACTTTTGGTTAGGAAAGATCTCCTTTTTCCTTATTAAATATACAACTGTTTAATTTTGTTACATCCCCTTCTTTCCTATGATACACTCAAATTTTCTTTCATTAAATTTAGTGGAACATTTGCCTTTGAGAGTAAATTTGTAACTATTATGCGTTTATTTCCAGCTGCTTAGTCTGAAATCACGTATAAATCTTTCCAGTACAAAGAAAGCTTATTTCTCTGAGTTTGAGTCACAGACTATTGAAATGATTGATTTCAGTGGGGACTTGATTATATCCTTTTTCAGGGAATATTCAAGAAAACTTCACATAAACAAAAAAGCTACCCTTTTTCTATCTCAGCTAAGAAGACATACTGGGGAGTTAAAAATTTAAAACTGACTGACAAACAGTAGTTTCAAAATTCAGATACTCAGATACAGCAAAAATATGGGAGTTTTTGGTTCTGAAAACAGTAAAAAATAAAGTTATTGAATCAGTTAATGGATGTGAGAGAAATAAAAAAAAAATCAAAGGTGGTTTTGAGGTCATTTGATATTTCAATTCTTTTCTTCACAGCACAAATTTTAATATTTTATCCTTCTTAGTATGCTCAGTAAATTCAACCAAGTGAAGTCTATTTCTGTCCTTAATTGAAGAAAAGGAAATAGGCAAATCCTGTTAGTCACCCAGCTAATACCAAGCTGAGTACGACTGAGTGCCTCCACAGCGCACCAGAGAGCAATGTGAGCAGAGTTAAATCATTCATATGCTCCTTATTTCTGTCTTTATGAATGACATTTATTTCAGTGACACAGGGAATAAAATCAGTTTTCTGGTTCAAAAGGGCTGACATGAGCTAATAAAATCAAAATCTAGACCGACAGTGATAGAGACTGGACCCACAAATGAGAACTGCCACCAGATTTGGTAGGATCCTGCCATTGTAAAGGAGGTACATTTTACAGAATAAGCCTTCTGTGTTGGTGCTGAGTTTTAAATGATTCTTTATGGAGGAGATTTGCAAAAGTACTGTTGGAGTACTGATCTTTATTTCTACCAGTTCAATCACTGCCCAAAAGTGACCTTCCGAATGCATACCTAGTCTGTGGCAATTGAACTGCAATGTGATCCAATTTAATTCTCTTCCACTAAAAGAAAACTAATTTTTATGGCCTTGAAACTGCTGACTGCTAGGCTGTAAAGTCCTACCAACGTCTTTTCATCTTCGAGATGAAGTTTTAAAAAATTACTTAAATAATAAGAAAGGTACAGAATTGAAATAAGTAACTGTGTCCTTTACTCTTCCTGTCTCTCACTTATTCTTTTTGTATATATCATATTTAGTTATCCACCTTATATCAACATAGCTACATCTGGACTGAGCAGTAGGTGATTGCTGCAGTTGATGCCAGTCTCTTGGGCCCTTGGTTGAAAGATTAGATCCCTATGAAGCTTTCTCTGCACTAGTTCAATGGACTGCCAGACAGTCACCTCCTGGGAGGGAAAGCTGTTCCACCTCAACATGGGATTTGGACAAATCTGAGATACATGCTCAGACCAAGGAACTCAAAATTAAGAAGCCTATTGGATATATCAGCTTACTTAAGAAGACTTCAAATGTCTAGACATAAATTAACGATAATAAAAACATTTTATTATTTAAAATACCATAATTTGCTTTGAGGCTGATGTTACTTTGTTAATAAAACCTCAATATTTTGAAGACTTTATTGCTTGGTACAGGATTCAGATTGTTAAAACACAGGGTATCAGTTGCTTATTTGAAGAGCTGGCTCACTGTAGGGTGCAAAAAATGTGCAAGTCGTGTCTTGAATGATTTTGAAAAGGAAAGTATTACCAATGAAATAGTTTGTGAAGGTGATTTTTACCTTACATGGAACAAATTATTGCTGTAGGTTCCTGGACCAATAACCTTTCCTGAACATTTTTACAGCCAGGCTACAAAGACTAAGGAATCCTTTTGGATGTGTAGTAATGAAATCTAGTTGTTTCCACCCAATGTTCCAGCACGGTGGACTTAATCCATGCCCCTTGTTGTCACTGTGAATTTATGTTAGGTGAGTATGCCCTTAAGATTATCAAAGGTTTGATAAATTCCTTTTCTATCTAATTAAAATCTTGCTAACTGGTAACTGCATAAGATAATCTTAGCCTAAAGATGGAAGGAGAAACAAAATGAAGGCTTCTAATTGTTTCGTAAAAGGTTAAATTTGAAGTTAATGATTCATTGTTCACAACCTTTTTCTTTCATAAAAGCTATTGTTTAGAAATTAGCGTTCCCAGCCTGACTAGGATGCTTGGTGAAACCTGTGACAGTGCTTCGCATCCTAATGCTAGCAAGGAATAATTATAAGTAAATTTCTAAACCTTGAGAGAATACAAATGAGTTTATGACAAACATGCTTTCTTTTTAATTTCAAAATATTCTTACTAATACTTTTTCTTTCAGACTCACTCTTTTTCTTTCTGTTTGTACAATACACTTAATAAAAACCATAATAAACTAAACTCTTCCCCTTTTTAAGGGGAGATGATACTCTTCCAGATATATTTCCCTGAGAAGCAAGGGAATTGGGTAGCTCTAATGAAGTCTATTTTCAACAGCAAAATTTCTAATTTATCTTTGGTAATGTAGCTATGGTTAATTTTCCAAGTGCCAAACTAGTAGCAAGCATGTTGACTTGTCATTTAGGTACTGAATCTTGAAAATTTTCCTCTATATGTATCATACTCTGGAAAATTGCATTTCAAGACCACATCAGCAAGTTTAGCCAGCCAAAACTGAAAATAAAGTGAACTAATGGCATTGTTCACCTACAGGCTAGCTAGCTTTACTTGATTTATGTTTTGATAACTGCAGGCATTCACAATTTTTTTCTCGTGAAATGCAGTGAATCTGAATTACTTCAATGTATTCTTGGTTTATTATTTTAAGAAACATTTAGAAGAAAGCTATGATCATAATAAAGGAGATGCTCCATTATATTTCTCTCTCTCTCTTATGTTATTTATTATTTTTTTGGTAATTATTGTGTGCATTTATATGTTAAATATATAATTATATTATTTGGTCTTTAAATTACAGATAGTAGATTATGGAGTATTTCAGGAAGAATTGAATATATTTTCTATATGTTAAATTGTCCTTCTGTTTCTATCGAAAATTATGATACTAATGTTACATAGTTTAGAATGATTAATTATAAAAACATAAGATTGGAAAATGCAGTTAAGTAGTTCTAACAAAATACTACCCATATTCTTACTTTCCATAATATGATCTTTTTTTTCATGTTATTGACAACCTGTTATAACGTGCAGCAATAGAGCCAGTGAGTAGTTGAGAAAATTGCTGTTGAAAAAATTGCTATTGAAAATTATAATTTCTCGGAAGCCATGTGTGCTCAAAGACCATAGCACTAGTTTTAGCTAGCACAAATTCAAAACTGAGCACCCCTGGTATTTTCCAGTACATTTGACTGAAGCCTTTATGTTTTGACACACTATCTTTTAAACCAAGGTCTGCATGTATATGAGAGTTTCAAAGCTGTCCTTCAGGCTTACGTTACCTATTCCAAAGGCTTAAAACCCCTGGGCCCTGATTGAACAAATAGTCTTTAGTATTCTAATGATTTCTGACTAAATAGAGTTTACCACCCTCCTGAGTTTGGAAGCACACTTTATACTTTCATAACCCTGTGGGTCCACAGCTCAATAAAACCTGGATATATGATATTCTGGTACACACATTATTCAGGGTAGCCTGAGAAATACTGAAATTGAGAAGACTAAAGAAAGTATATTCATAAGCAGGCAAGTATACAAGGGCATAGTACATTCACAGACAAGGGCAAGTACATTCATAAACACTGAAGTACTATTTGACTCCTAAAAGTTCAGGTAAGCAGCTTCATGGGGTTCCATCCTTACTACCTCCCAATGATTTCCAGATTTTTATGAATATAGTGTAGATGGTATATAAACTGAAGTCCTGCTACATTCAGTTTTGTTTTACCTTGGATACTTTTAGAATGCTGCATAAAAATATGATACACTCTTAAATCTTAAGTGATAGATTGAAAATATATAAGAATTTGGATTTACAAGCAGAAGACAGCTGAATGATAAGAATATTGGTCACAAGTCGAATAAGAAATGTTAAAAAAATGGAAAAAAAATTGCTCCTTAAATCAAAATGCTGTCTTTAGAAAAAAGAAAATCTACAAAGAGTTCAAATCTGCCAGTGTTCAAATTTTAACAGAATGAATGCTTTCCAATATGTCACAGAAAACACCAACTACATATTGAAAAAGCAACTTTACTGTCTTTTGTTAAGTAATGTTAGGAAAATTATCAGTCTAAGATTATTCATCTTGAGAACACACTCTGTGATTTTCAGGGGAAAAACCCCCCACATCTTGAATGGATAAAGCTGTTTAACTATAACCTAGGTTTCAAACTGATTTATTAATCAAATTATGACAATGTGATAAATTCCATTTTTTTATTATTCATACTGGACTGACATAAGTAAACAAGATATAGTCTTGTTTTGTTTCCAGTTGGAGATAGACAAGCCTATCTCACTTTATTTTGTATCAGGAAAAGGAGGTTTGTTTTCCATTACAAGAGGTTTAAAATACATAGCCAGAATGAGACAGGTCAGAGCACATGAATTAGACTTAAAGTATTCAGTCAGTCTACCTGGGGATCACACGAAGATGCAAATACTCTACTACTTTGATCCTATTGAAATCCATGAAAGATCATATACTTACAACATATCTACAGATTTGAAGCAAGGAAAATTACAGGCAATCTCCAAACAGCAATCTTTGGGCCAAAAAACACCCTTCCAAAGATGACATTCCAAACTGACTTGAAATCTGTTTCTGCAAGCAGGCTGGCAAGTGACAGATTGCTATTTGAACAAAGGAAAGTGTAAAGTCCTGTACCTTGGGAAGAACATCATCAGACATCTGGTGTAGTACATCTGGAAAGCAGGTTGACAGAAAAGGCCCTGAGGACCACAATGAACAGTAGTTTGAACCTGAGCCAGAAATGTGCCCTTAAAGAAAAAAAAGGGGCAAGCGTTGTCATAGAATGCTTTAGACTAACCATGGCTGCCAGATCAAGGGCAGATCTTTCCCTTCTATTCAGCACTGGTAAGGCCAAACTCTAGCACTGTGTCCAGTTCTGGGCTCCCCAGTACAAGAGAGATACAGACATTCTGGATACAGTGCAGTGAAGGGTCAAAAAGATGGAGTATCTCTCCTATGAGGAAAGGCTGAGAGAGATGGGACTGTTTACTCTAGAGAAGACTCAGTGTGGATCTTATCAATGTGTTTAAATTAAATACCTTTTGGTGGGTGCAAAGAAGATGGAGCTAGGCTCTTTTCAGGGGTGTCCGTTAACAGGACAAGAGGCTGTGGGCAAAAACTGAAACACAGGAGTTCCCCTCTGAGCATCAAAAACCACTTTTTACTGTGAGGGTGACTGAGAGCTGGCACAGGCAGCTGTGGACTCTCCATTCTTGGAGGTAATTCAAAAGCCATCTGGAGACACTCTTGGGCAGTTGGTCCTAGATGTTTCTGCTTGTGCAGAACGATTGGACAAGATGACCTCCAGAGATCATTTCTGACCTCAAATATTCTGTGATTCTTTAAGACCTCACTGTTACTTAAGCTATTTATGGTAATTTCCAAAAAGGCTTTTCTGAATGTCTCTAACATCTAATCAGGTACAAACTGCAAAGTTTCTCTTAGTTCGTGTTTATGTGGTTCAAATAATGTGCCTTCCTTCTATATGTCTCATCTGGTATAGGTAAATTATGGAAGTCACTAAGATTGATTTTACTGGGAGCAGTACTGTTGTTTACTGGGAGCAGTACTCATGTAAATTATCCTCATGGAAAATATAAAATTACACAAGTGTTTAGCCCTTAAGAAGCCATAAAGAAGTAGTTGTCTTCCTTTAAGTTTATGAGAGTCACAAATAAAAGCTTGCTATACAGGATCTATCTGTGTACTTTCCATCAAAGATAGCAGCTCCTGTACTTTATTTTTTGCATTTTAGTTTGCTACAGTAAACTTCTCAGACATCTGCTAGCCTAGTGGTCCCCCAAGCTGGCTATAATTACTGTCAGTTTGAAGAAAAAAGAAAGTAAATGGTTCTTTTTAAATACCTAGCTGTAACAAAGAAAAAATTATTTGCACAAGTGAGATGTGAAAATGCTGGCTTAATTATTTACAAGTTTTCACATTTGGAAACTAGCAAGATCTGTTTTAAAGCCTTAAATATTAAGCAGCAGAAGAAATTCTTACAGCGACCAATCTAAGTTCTGGCTTTTCCAAAATGCCAGATATACAGTATCTTTATTTTCTCATATTTTTGTTGAGGTGGATTTGAAGTTTGTTTTTTTTTTCTTTTACTATCGTTCCTTAAATTTTCCACTTTCTGTGAAACATTTGTATATTGCTAGCATTGCAGCAACAACCCTGGGCTTTAAGCCATTGTTTTTGATATGCAGGAAGACGAGAGGTTGGCAAAGAACTGCTCTTAAGACTGTTCAAACCCTTTCTGTGTATGATGGAAATCCATCATTTTAATTGAACATGTTTACTTCCAGGATAATTTTCCATAATGTGTCCTTATCATGAAAACCCTTAGATTTCATACTTTATTTTGTTTACAAACTAAGGAAGCTGGAATAACATAAACCCCCCAAATTATAGGGATGATAGCTAAGAACAGAAGGAGATCATTTATACAGGGATCTTTTTGTCTTGGTTTTATTTTCCTGGTCCTCTCGCCATAAATTTGTTTAATACATCCTTTATTTGAATCCACTGATTACCACCGGCTAATTATTATAACCATATAATTAGTGTATTTCATTACTAGAATATACATTATCTACTTTGCGAAGATTATAGCCACATGCCCCTCATTTGATTAAAAAAGCATCTTCATCCTCTAAATGGACTGAACAATGTCTTAATTTCCATGAACATAAAATTTTGATGCTGTCAAAATAACAAAGGATTAAGGTTAATGCCCCATTTCTTTATGATGTTGCTTATCTTTCCATTTCAGAAGACCCATGAATCGCTCATATTGTATTTATCCCCAGCATGAAAACCTCCTTTAAAATCAAAAGGAATAGTAACTCCATTTTGACTTTGAAGAGAAATTTAGATGCTGGTCAGCACAAAGCAATTTTCTGAAAGATTATAATTCCACAGTTACTGGATGTGTAGCAACCTTGAATTGGCTTTTGAGGCAATGTTTGGAGGATTTATCCACCAATTAAATACACTGATGCATGTGTGTTTGTCTTTTCAGGCAATACAGTTATTATCACACCATTATTTACATTTAGCTAATCGAACAAGATTCAGTCTTTTGGAAGACTGAAGTGTTTATACTGCATAATTTGTTCATACAAAATGTGTTGCTTCCCTATTCTGTGGTTCATAGAACAGTTTTGCATATCTTTGAAAGCATGTCTGAACACTGACAGACCAATGTTAGGCTAGAGAAAGAGGAAGATGGGATTCTGACCATATATATGTTGAACTGAACGAGCAGATGTTTTATCATCCTGTATAAGAAGGACAGGAACCTATTTTATAAACCTGTGTCAAATGACCTAGAACACAGGACTTAGAATTTACTGTATTCTTCAAAAATATTTCATTTTTCCTATAGAAGTTCTTAACTAGTGCTTGCCAAGTGCAGTAGCAAAGGGGAAGAGTCAAGATTTCAGGTGAATCTATGGGGACTCCTGAAAATAAATTCTCCTGAAATCTGAAAAAGTCCCAAGTATTACACCCAGCAACACAGAAGGTTAATTGAATAAGTGCAGTGATTCATATCATTGAAGGACATGGCCTGTGCAATGAAATATTTGCATTTGGAATAAGACATTTATTGAATTGCACAGTGACCAAAGACCTGAAAAATAATGAAGATTGGCACATGTATAGGAGAAAACCAGAAATATTATATTTGTTTACGGAATTCATCTTGAGCATTCAGTGCTCCTGCAAGTGAAACCTTTGCACCAGAAATTTGTTATGCAAGACCCAAAAATCAACAGATCTGCAGGCCACTTGGACTAATAGAAATCACATTCTCCTGTTTGTGCCTGGGGTATGAAGCAGGTCTTATTTTAGAAATTGAGCAATTAATTCTTCTTTGCTTAGGTTTTCATTTGTTTATATTGTCTCCCTGTGTAATGCATGCCAGTTTCTTATTTGTTATTTCTAATGTTTTCAACCATCCATAGCGCTTTCATTGTAGAATTCTATTAAAACATAGGATTTCTCACTCTAAACTTCACAACAAAATGTGTCTAATGTTTTTATTGAATAACTGTCTTCTTATTAATTCAGTCCCTCTATGGTGTTGAGAGATTAAAATTATTAACAAATACTAACATATTTCCCTTTTCTATACAAAGGCAGTGTAGTGCACAAGCACAATGCAGAGACATATTTTTTCTTGTTTTCTTAATTTTCTATTGGATTTGCTTAACTGGAGATTGAAATGGTCTGGTTTTTACTTTAAGCCATTTTGTCTTACAAGTGGACTGAGAAGTCTCTATTAACATTTTTTCCCATCTAGATACATGCTACGATTAGATTTCCTCTTACTAATATTAGGGTAAACAAATTTAGATCCTTAGGTCTTTCCTGCAATGCACATTTTCCGGTCTTTTAATCATTCTCATGCTTCTGCATTGAACTCTCTTCAAACAATCAGCATCTTTCTAAACCTCCAAAAAAGGGATAAAGCTTTGCAATTGCAGTTGCATGATTGCTAAATACAAGGGTCACATACCCTCCTTAATTGATAGTCCTCTGTTTAAACATCCAGGGTTTTCCTTAGATCTTTCATCTGTAGATCCATAGTGAGAGCTCATGTTCGGCTTATTATCTACCATGACTTTTCTAATCCCTGACAGAACCCTTGCCTCCCTGGATAGATTTCTTGCTTTACAGCTCATAATATCAAGACAGAAGCTGTATATTTATGCCTACATTATCAAGCTGTTTGGATTTCTCTGGTTTGTGGTTTTTTTCCCCTCCTGTTTCTTCTTCTTTACTTTTGTCATCCATTAGTCATCTACTAACTTTAGCAGCAAGAATATATCCTCCAGTAAAAGAATTAAACAATAGAGTATATAAATTGACCCACAGAAAGTGCACCTGTTTCGGGGTGATTCCTTATTAACAATTTATTTTTGAAACGTATCAGACAGTTTATTGTATTTTTAATATACACCCTGTAGGTTTTGTGTCAAATAACATAATTATGGGAAAATCACAGGATATGAGTTATATAGGAAGAAGAATGTGATATTTTTTTTCCACACATAAAGCATTTGTTACTCTTTATCAATTAGTCGAAGGAGGAACTGGGAAAAATCACCCCAAGTCACACCATGTGTGGTGGACAGATTTCTGCTTCTAGTTCGTTTGTGGCTTAAAGATTTGTGATAACAGTTTTACATGACCCAGGGTGAACCTCCATTAACTGATTTCCTGGAGGAGTAATTAAAAGGAAATGATTTGCTTTTCTGGTCTCTGCTTGGAGTTTACCTTAAGTCTCAGAGGTGAAATGAATAAAAGTGGAGGAAAAATACGCAAAGCTAAAAATAACACAGAATCGCACATTTTCTTTAGTATTTGGTACGTATATAATTTTATGTGATGGAATTAGGCAGTACCATAGTTAAAGTCATTCAAACCCCACTGGAATATTTGGCAAAGAGAACAAAACAGTTTCTAAGTCTAGTACATTTTTTTTTTTTCATATCTTGACCTTCCAACTTAACATGAAGTATGTCTTTGTTTCAAAGTAAAACACTACTATGACTTTAAAGATTGCCTCTTTTTATGTCACATTCACTCAAACAGAACTTATTCTAGTTTCCACAAAAACTGCAATTAAATTGCTGTTCTTTGGACTTTTTAACTAGATTCTGGAAAACTACTTCTATTTGCTTTCATTTAACCCATGTACCTCACTTGTTCCATCTGTTCCTATGTGAGGAGAATTGTACTCTGTATATGTGGTACATGTACGTGCATGTTTCCTTTCTCCCATGTTCTGAGCTCTGAATATGGTCTATTATCTGGAGTGAAACTTAAGAAGCTGTATCATAGTTCAGGAAGCAGGAACTGGCTTTTGATAAAAGGCTTCCTTTTTCTCCTCCACAATACATCTGGGGCCTTTCACAGTTGATTACTGCAATATCAGCTTAATGCAGTATTGACATACAACTGAGAACTTTAACAAGATTTTAACACTGGAAAGAAAAATTTGGTAACAGCAGGGATATTCATTACCAAAAGGTGGTCTCCTTTGGTTAATCACTAGTCCAAAAGTTCCCTAAGCCTGTCACACTGTTTCAACTTCTTTTATGCAGGTTTGCTTAGAAAATGGTTTAAAAGCCAGAGAAGCAGCTTGCCAGAAAGACATGCTGCTGTGGACCAGTTTTTACCTGAAAATCCCAGTGGATCACATAGGCACAAATTCCACAGAACTGAAGAGTTCTTTCATACTTATTTTTCCACACAAACATGTATATATTTACAAGGGAAGGTTGAAACTGCTGATTTTAGTAATTTGATTTCAGCAAGTAAATTTTCTATTTGCATAGATATAGTTCCTTAATATAAACTAAAAGTGGGAAAGTATGATGTCTACAAGAGAGAGAAAAAAAGGAAAATGTAACTTTTACATTAAACTCTCACAATGCTTTTGCCCCTTTGTTTTTTTTCTAAAGACCTAGAAGTAGGGGGGATTTTTCATTTATACATACAGTCATCTTTTTAGCAAAAATGAAGAAAATGTTCCTATTACTATTAAAAAATATTGAAATATTTAAAAAATTAAGCTAGTATGGAATTTTTACATACAATTTGTGATCAAGTTATCAACCTTTCTATTGATGTTTGAGACTATGCTATTTAATTTCTTTCTAAACGATGCAAATATTTGGAGATTCCTGTTTATCATCCTCAATCAGCATTAAAAATCATATTCTAAATCATAGACTTCACTTACAAGTCCCTGGGATCAGGGAACGTTTGTTTTTTACCTTAATTGGATATATAAGCATAGATATGTTTTGGAAGCTTGAAAAAAAAAACCATGCCTGAAATAGCAACCAAATAAATACATCCAAGTAAGTATTATAACATAATATATATAGAATTAGTTGATGTTAGAACTAATTTAAAGTATATAAAACTAAGAGTTAGCAAAAGGAATAAGGTTTTCAATGTAGGAGGCAGTAAACAGGCTTAATATCGCATGTGTTACTTAATATATAGAAATGGGCTGAAGAAAAAGACAAAGGAAATGGGTGGAATTTACATTGTTAGAAAATATACATTGTGGAATAATACTGAATCAGCAGCAGATTGGAGGATTAGTTGTATCAAATTCAACTCCATGCCTACTTCTGAGGGACTACACATATGTAATATTGAGTGTGTGTATTCAAGTGCTTTGTTGAATCCGATCAGAGTGTTCAGCCCATGCAGGCTTACGTCTTGCCTCATTAAAAGGGACATGACTTGTTAATTTGTAAAGGGCTACTGGATGTCGACAGGGGAATACTTTTTTACCGTGGTTGTTCCTCTAGTATGGACAGGGAGTAGGGAAAGAGCTTTCTAATTCCCTTGAATAGCCAAAGAGTGATTAATTAATAATGTTATTAACTCGCTTCTTGCTCTTTAGGTGGTATTTCTAAACTGATTAAGTTTGTCTGAAAATCAGGTTTTATGTTTTAAGAATAAATAGGTATGCTTCAAAATTTTACTTACTTTTATAAAGTAAACCAAATATCTTGAAACCCCTTTTAAACCAGAATTTCTGTCAGAGAAGAAGGAAAAAAAAAAAAGGACTTTAAAAACTGTGTTTGAAACACACACTGTAATTACCTAATTCCAGCCTGAAGCACACGGTCATGTTGATTTTACTTTCTTTGTTGGCACTGGCATAGCTGACAAGAGTCTACAGTGAGTTGTTTCCAGAGTTCACAGTGGTGGATCTAGGAAGTGCTGTTGCACAGACTTCCTCCATTTTTCTGAGCCAGCTGTCTGTCCGGTTTACCCCAAAACCTTGTACTCACAAATACATTAGAAAAGAGGAAATGCCATTGTAAACTCCAAAGTAATGTGTGTTGCCATGCAGTGACAAGATTCATTGCAAGGGCAAAAATTTTGCATGACTGTACAGGAAGTATTTAGGAATGAACTCAAAAAATTAACTGAGATTCTCTGTATGCATACTGTTCTTCTTTCAAAATTTTTATTTTGGACAATTAAACTGAAAAGTTCATCTCCCAGCTTTACAAACACCTGCATTTTATGAAATGTTATGAAATATTTAACAACAGAAAAAGGTAGTCTTATTAACTTATTAACTTATTAACATGTCATATTAAAAGATCGGTTGTATTTATGAGCTGTGAATCACCCCTGTACTCTGAATTACATTTTTGTTTTTTATTGCAGAATTACTATGTAGCTGACATAGTGTATGAAAGTAGATTAGGTTTTCCTTCTTACTTCAGAATAGATGGCAGGCCTTACTGGATGTAGAATTCCTATTTTTTTAAGATCTTCCTTCTAGCCTGTTACAACCAGTTTGTGCAGCTGTATGAACTGGTTCTGATTTTCAGATATTTGGGAACATGGAATAACACAGCAACTTCATGTACTTCAGCTTCCGTTTCTCCCTTTGTAAAAACAGAGAGTTATACTTGCTACAGAAGGAAACGTTAGATGTGTTTGGGAAAGGGACAGTTAAGCTGTTTGTTGGAACTTCCTTTGTCTGTCTAAGCAAAACAGGTACGTAACACACTAGGAGAGTCTTCCATATCATCAAGTTTTTAAACTGTGAATCCTGTTTCCTGGCTTCTTTTATAGTACAGTCCTCAAGGGAATAGGTTTTTTAAATTGTCATTGATTTGTCTTATGCCAAGAAACTAATCACTCAAAGAATAGGACATAGTAAACACAAAACGGAATTTCCCAGAATGCATGTGAACTTTGAAAATGCAAGAAGTATTATATTTCTTCCCCTGAGTCTGGGTGCCTGGGTACATAAAAATTAAAGCTTTTTAATCTCAGACTTCAGTTCATATCGCTGAAGCATAATATGTGGTTTACACTCAGTCTCTAAAGGATTTTATTTCACATCTGTGGTTGAGAAAAAATTTAACTGAGAGAGAAAGTGATCATTCTGTATTGGGTCAAGATTATCAGAAAGGTATTCATTAAAGTCCCAGATGAGCAAAGAATTTAAGCTTATACGTAAGTGCATCACTGTTCTGCAAAACACTCACTGTGACATTTAGACATATGTGTAAAGATAAAAAGCTTAATCACTTTACTGAATGTGTGGTGCCTACTAAATTAATGGCTATGTTGTCTAAAATGGTTTTCACCTCAGACATTTTTGAAAGGTATTGCCAGCCTTTCTAGTTTCTTAATCCGCCATTATGTGGGCTGCAAAATTACTAATGCAGTAATTCCTTATTTTCAAAAAGGCCTTCTTTCTTCATTAACTGCAAAATAAAAAATACAGCTTCACTTTAGGATCTCTGGCTCATTCTTCTCTTTTCCTGGAATGGAATTCCTATCTTATTTCTATGTACCCCTCAGAGTTGCTGAACTTATATGATACTGAAATGAAATGAGATGACTAAATCCCTTCAGAATACAGGCTACTCCTTCAAAATATATATATAAAAATGCCACAGCTCCACAATGGTATATTTCTGAGCTTTCTAATGTTTTTTTGACAAAAATATTAAGCTATCATTTAAAATGCACTGAATTCAACAATCATTGTGATACCTCTTCAACATTTGTTTTATTTAAATTAAACTTATACAAGCCACTAAATTTGTATAATTATTATAATTCATGGAAGCAGCTTCATCAGGTCCCTTATTCTTTTAAGAAATATATTATCATAGCCAACAGAATGTAAAACTCCTTCAATTTGAGGTCTGTGCATTGTAAGGATTTATGTGAGAAAAAAATTTCTTCAAGCTTTATATAATTTTCCTGAATTAGCAGTTGTAGACCTATGTTTTTAATCTTCATGTCCCTTCATGAACTGTTTGTGGTCATATTTTAAGGATATTGGTCCATAAAAAAATTGTTATATCAAGGTTCTCTGATTTATCTTTGAAGCTTTCATGTAGAAGTCAAAGAACCTAGGAATCTTAGTAACCTCTTTGAGATTAAAATACATCTGGTAGAAGGATTAGATGTGATCCATGTGTTTGCATATGAGATATATAAATGGATAGGGTGAACAGAAATTCAGTGGTAATGCAGACCTTGCATATGATGGGAAAAATTCAATAGAGTGCACCTTTAAGTAGTCTAAACTTGGCACAAGCACATTACTTCCATAAACTATATCTGAATAAAAGCCTTAAAGGAGAAAAATATCCCAAGTCTACTGGACATCTTCCTTTACACCACATCCTCCTTTTTCCAACACTGCTTAATATCTGTAATAACCACTTCCAGGCACTGCCCTTCTTTATGCTTACCAGTGGAAAGACACTCACATTTGGCATCAGCTTAAACATGAGACAGTTTCTCAGACCAAGGTGCTTACTGTATTTGTAGAACTGTAAAGCACTGTACATGCATAACATCTGCACCATCTGAAATTACGTGAACTTACACCAATTCATGAAACTGGCTAAAGTTTACTTTAATGAAATTGCTTTCTTGTAATATCTCCTAAGTGTCATGGTTTTGTTTGTTCTTGGAGCTATACTGGAATTTTACCTTTTCCCCTGCCCACTGTTTTGTGGGGGGAGGGGGAATTGGCTGAGGTATCCAGGCAACTAAGTGTAACAGAAGAAAAGAATTAGTAAGGCTGCATTGCCATGTTAATTGCCCTACTTTGTCTCCAGGGCAAC
>JAWMRA010000041.1:39580659-39597072 GCA_035584735.1 Pseudotriccus pelzelni
AGGGCTGTTATTCCTACCTTGCTATAATTTAATTTTGCCTTTCCCACACTGTTCCTCAATTGGAGTCTCTTAATTTCGGATTTGTAATTGCTTAGAGGGAGGAGGTTTGGGTTTTCCTCATAATTCATTCACAGCAAAACACCTGTGTCTCATTTAAACTGAGACACCAAGTTACATCACTTCAATTATTTTGGGGGAAGGTGGAGGGGAGGGGCAGAGGGGCAGGCAGGGGGTGTGACCTCTGTGAGGCAGGGCTGGGGCTCCCTGAGCTGGACACAGGTGGCTCCAGCCATAGACAGAGGACCTGCCATTGGGCACAGCTGAACCTGTAAGCCAAGACGGTGGTGCATCTGGAAAACCAGACTTGGTAAAGAGCAATAACATCAGAAAGCAGGGTAAAGAAAGAAAAAAAAAAAAAAGAAGAAGGAAGAAAAGAACTTGCAGACACCAAGGGAGTGGGAAAATGCTCCAGGTGTTGGAGCAGATATTCACCTGCAGCTCATGGAGGAGACCATGATGGAGAAGGTTATTGCCCTGCAACCCATAAAGGGCTATGTTGTAGCAGATGTTCAGGGAGAAACTTGTGGAGGACCTCATCTTGCAGCCCTGGAGAGTCCAGGCAGGAAGAGGCTCCTGGCCAGAGGTGCAGCCTGTGGAGTTCCCACAGGCAGCAGGGAAAAGTGTGAGGAGGAAGATGAGGCAGAGAGAAGTGGTTAATAACTGACCACAATCCTCATTCAACTGACCTCATCCCTCTGCAAATGCTCAGGTTGCAGAGGGAGGTGAAGTATTTGAGAATAAAGTTGAATTTGCAAAAGAGGTAGAGTGGTGTAAAGGCTTTGTTTTGATTTTTGTCTTTGTTTCTCACCATCCAAATCTATTTTAATTGATAATAAATTAATTTACTCTTCTGCAAGTCTATTTTGCCTGTGACAGTAATAAGTAAATGATATCCATGTGTTTATCTTGACCCAGGAGTGTTTTTGTTTTATTTTCTACCTCTTTCCTTTTGAAGAGAGGGAGTAAGAGAGCAGTTGAGTGAGTGTCTGGCTATAGAGCAAGGTCAGCTCACCAGAGGTGAAGATTATTGTGCCCATTGTACATTATGTTTAACACTAAGGCCTGAAATCTTGTGTCTTTTGGCCACCCAAATTTTTTTCTTTTGTTGTCCCTGAGAAGAGTCAACTATGAAAAGCATAATAAAGCCTTAAAGAGAGTATTCCAAAGCACAACTACTGTCTGGATCTTTTTCTTAGTGTTATTTATTATTAACAATTGCATTTCATGCTCTGATTACTCAGATAAAATTGTGTTAAATTAAATTCAGTGGAATATATTTATCCTTCCAATGGCTGTGTCTTGTTACCAGAGGAACCAAAATCTGTTAAAAAATTCTGCTCTAAGGTATAGTTTTATATAAGATGCTAACTAAATATATAGTTTTTCATAAGATGCAATCATTCCTTAAATCAACCATCAGAACCAATTAAGTTTATATTGAATCACACAATTAACAATAAATCACTGAGGTTTAAGGTGAAGTATTTATAATTGATGACAACTGTAATTGTTCAATAACTGTAAAGACCTAATTATGCTGCTAAAACAATTACAATCAGGTACCAGTTCTAATACCTGTACCAGATGCTCTTAAGTCTTGTTTTCCTTTGGGAATAAAGTTGAACTAAGTGAATATTTGAAAACCAAGGACCAATCTTTTTTGACAATAGAGCTTTCTGGACACAAAGTTTCTTTTAGAGAACAGCATTGCTCAACATACAATAGATATGAAAATTAAGAATAAAAAATCATAAATTATAATCATGATAGATTAAACCAAGTAGACAATCTTTAACATTAAGTTAAAATCAAATGATATATGATATATATATATGATATATATATAATTTTTGTATAAATTTCTCATTTGTTCCCTAATTACCTCCTCTAACTATTTTTTTTTTTCTGTTAAGAATCTGGGGGTAATAGACAGAAATGTGTTGCTCACGGATCAAACATGCAGCCAACACTTGTAGGTAATAAAAAGAAAAAAACTTTCTAGGTATGTGAAGCAGAAGCACTGTATTCAAGTAAGTCATTAGAAGGCTGTTGAAAATAGACCAAGACTGAAGGAAAGAATATGTCTTACCTACAAAGACATCCAATAGACACAGGTGAATCTTACAGAAATTCTGAAATGTGTGATGTTTGGTGTGTATTCACAGTGAATACTTTCCAAGATAGATCAAGGACTGTAAAACAGTATGAAAAATCTGAAACTTCAGAGTTAGATCTGACTTTCTGTTCCCTCATGTTGTATCAAGAAAATAACCTAAAATAATCAACCTTACGAAGAGTAGATAATGATATTGCTGGTATTTTATGGAAGATGTTAAATGTATTATTTGTTAATCACTGAGAAGGAAATAATATAATTCATACACTTGCTGGCTGACATTCTATGAGTTTTTGGATGGAAGAAAATAATAGAAAAGGTTTTACTGAGCTTTCTGAACATTCCTGAGCTTTATTTATAAGTCTACTCATCTGCTTGAGACTTATTGTGACTTCTTTTCTGACTTTTTATATGTCTTTATCCTCTTCATGGGGGCAAACTAAAAAAAACACCTAAGATATGATAGGAAGTAATTTACAACACATCCAAATGTGATTTAGCCATTAAACCACCTTCTTTTTCTATATGTGCTTCTTTTCACCTCCTCACTGGCAGTCAAAGACATTTGGAAATCTTTGTGAGTTCCTAGGAAGCATCCAAGTAATTTTTTACTTGGGCTGCTGATCAATATTCTTCTTGAGTTCAGGAAACAAAAACAAACAAAAAAGTGAAAGTGTGTAAAAAAATTCTAGTGAGAATATCACGAGTTAGGAATTTTAGGCTGCATTTAACACATTTTTGTTGTTACTTTTAATTATGCATTAAAGAAAATTGATTAGCTTATTCCTGTTAAAACTTTCCTTGGAGTATTCTGTCAGCCTTTTCCTGTATCTCTGAATTTCTGTCAACCTTTTCTTTACTTAGGTCACATGTATAGTCCTTAGAAAGAAAGAAAGAATGGTTTTGTGATGAAGAAATTGGCAAGGGGGGCTGGATTTTGTTCTTGGCTCTGCTAGTGGCTTTTCTTATGGCACCAAGTAAGTTACTTAAGATGAGATTCAAGAAAACACTTAGCTCGCAAACCACAATGCCAGAGTATATTCTTAGCTGGGAAGCACAGAAATTGTCTCTGGCCCACTTAGGCACTTTAACTATTGTAAACACCTAGATTTAAGTTATGTGTTGTTCAATAAGCATACCAAGAAACAGTCCTGGTTTTTTTTTCCATGTTGAGTATACTGGTGACAAATTTTCTTGAAGTTTTCTTGAATTAAAAGACAAGCTTTGCCATTGTTACATACTGAAATACTTTGAACCTTTTTTAAAACTCACACTCACTGTTCAGAATTCAACCGAAAACAATGAGCTCATGCTGCTTATTTTCCCACTGAATCACAGGTGAGAGGTCCCTCTCCTTCAGGAAGGGAAAAACCTGGGTCTTGACCTTTTGCAGCCTCTAAGACCTGCAATCACACCTCCCTCTTCAGAGGGTGGTGTAGATACCTTGCAGGAAGTTACTTTTGAAGAAAACATTCTTCTTACCTGCCTACTGAAACTAGGATATGTTGTGATAGTCAGAACATGGCCAGAGACAAACCTCAGAGAAAGTACTGGGCTAATATGTGGGTAATATGCAAATACAAAAGCAATCCTGTGATTTGGATTTAAAGTAGAGAGCTGTTCTGTGTTAGGTCAACAGTCTTTCTTTTAAATCATTCTCTTAATCTTCAGGATGGAAATAACTTTGCTAAACCTGTTTAAAGTATTGAACTAGTTGATATTTTTAATATATTCTTATTAATTGAAAAATTATGATGTAGTTTAGAAAATAAAATGTGTCTTCGAAGCCTATTGTCTTTTTGAAAACTTCTACTACTCATAATATTTTATGACCATTTTATTTTTTTTTCTTTCAAATCAACAGACCATTATGTGGTCTCTGGTTTTTATTTAGACAAGACTTTTTAAAATCAAAAACATCAGCAAGGATTTCAGGTAGGTTTTTTGGTGGTGGTGGTTTTTTTGTTTGTGTGTTTTTGTTTGTTTTGGTCAGATCCTTGAAATGCAAACACCTCTGACATATGGAGATTTTTGCTGCAGGAAACCTAGACAGTTTTAAGTGTATATTGTGATCCTCTAGCATTAGTCATTTTTCATTCTGGTCTTCCTGATCACATGTCATGGCAATAGTTTTTATTAGTTGGTTCTCTGACATTTCTTATGTTGTAAGTACAGTAACCTCTAAATAACAGGTTTGCATACCCTATGTAAATTTTGCTCTCTGTGATTCAAAAAAGTATAACAAACAGTTATGTCTGCATTCTGTCTTGAATGTAGGCAGAAAGTATGGCATGGTTATAACTCTCAGAATAAATTTAACCTGACAGTTAGTGGACAGTATAGGCATATGAGTGAAGTCTGAATATACTGGGAAAGGGTGATGCAAATAACAGGAGGAAGATGGTTACAGCTAACTTTTCTAAAAGAAACGCATTGGTCTTTCTGTTGCCAATTAGTTTATCCACTGAATAGCAGTATTTATGAGTGAATCACACTTGAGTGAATGAGACCCCCAGACAACAGAGGATTTAAAGTAAAAGATCAGTGTTATCAGTTGTTGTATCAATTAGGAGGAGAGTAAGAGTTAACCCACTTATCAGCAGTTCATTGTTACTGAGAAAACTGGCTGAAGGATAACGCTGAAGGATTACGTGATCAGGAGGATATTGGTTTGCATTAGTCATGTAGTGCAGTTCTCTTTAAATGAATACCAGCTTCATTCCAATCACCTTTATGAAGGATATTATAAATTTCTAGAGAAGGATAGTGTAAGTTCCTAGAGAGAAAGATTTATTAAGCCAGTAAAATATGTTTGATGTACAGGTGCCTATTTTCTTCAGGATAACATAACACAGTTGTAGCTATTTGTCCCTTCACTGAGTGGTGAGGAGTGAGATTTTTAGATTAAAAATGAGATAATCTGAAGGCTAACCATTCCTTGCTAAACTAAGTCTTTTTCTACTCTGCTGTGAACCATGGCATGTTGTCAACAGTCTTGTACCAGTTAGTTGTGTAATGAGATAATGTGGAGTCAAACTGGAAGAAAAATGTTCACTTTTCCATTTCCTGCAAGATTAGACCACTGTTATATGGTTGGTGTTCCTGAAAAGCAAAAAAGGTGTAAAATAGGCAGTGAAGTGGCTGGTCAGATGCAGAACTCCATGTTATATTACTAGACACCTGCCTCAGGGAGAGAGAAGCTTGATTCTGCTTATTGTATAATGACTCTGAAATTATTTGTTTTTGATTTTGGTAGTCTAATAAGAAACTAAATTTTACTATATTAAGTACTTTATTATTTGTTGAGAGCTTTTACAAGAAAATGAAAGTCTCATGCATCAGTTTGATATGCAGCAAATCTGGCTATAGGGCTCTCTGCCTAGGTGAAAACTATCACAGACAAAAAAGACACAGAGTGATGTTGCAGTATAAATTCTTTTGTCCAAGCCAGTTCAAATAATTTTGTCAGTTAACTTTACATAAGAAAGTTTTACTCTGGATCAAGTACTATTTGATCAGGCCACTCTATACATGGATATTTGTCTGTTCTCTCACAGCCAGTGAAAAAACAGTGTAAGTTCTCTAGTACGTACTATGGTCAATTTAGCAGACTTGCCATCTTGTGCTTTGCTGACTCCTTATCAGGTTGTCTATATATAGTTCCTATGATACTGGACAGAATAATGTGGTCTCAAAATCTTCCAGGTTGGTTTTATCCATAAGAAATACAGTCTCTAAGAAAACCATCAGTTATCAGGAGACTTCAGATGAGCAATGATAATTATTGTTGTGCCAGACTGTAACTCAGCATGAAGACTGTTTTTTGTTACTATGACAAACTTACACGAACACATACTTTTATATATCCTGCAAAGGCACAAGAACCAGTTACACTTGTGATCATCTGGAGAATTTCCACAGATTTTCAAAATTTTTTCAGACTTACATTGGCCTGTTTAAGAACACATTTTTCCCTTTTATTCCTTGCCTCAGGGAACCCATAATCAAATTCACAGAAATGTGGTAGATGAGGAAAAGAAAGGAAGAAAGAGACAAGATGAGGAAACTTTCTCTAGTCATCTCCATAAAGGTTCAATGTGTTATGGAAGGTTTTTAAATGACAGTTTTACCAGACAAAGAAGAATAAAACTGTTAAGAAGACTCAAAAAGGAAAGAAATTGCCCTAGGGTTGAAGTGAAGCTCTGACAGAGCTGCTGAAGTTTGCCATTTATTATGACACAGTAAAATTAGAGGAATAAGTTTTCCATAATTATGAGGCAGCAAGGACATTGTGCTGCAAGTCTGTCAGTAGGCATCAGGGAGCTGTTTGTGAGACATGTTTGTCATGGGAAGAAAAATTTGAACTGTCTGCAAATCATGGAGGAAATGTTGCCTTTCTTCCCTTTTATTAATGGTAAGGAAATAGAGAACACTTGGTAGCCTTTTGATACCTCCCAGCACTCCTAGAGACACAGGAAGAACAGAGAAATACTTCCATAGCAGTCTACCCAGGATGAAACAGTGACTTAGAGAACCTTGATTGGTAAAAATCCTTTATTGACATAACTGCTCTTCCATGTCTGTGTTAGTTGAGCTCTGTTAGCATTTCACATACTGGCATCCCAAATCTCTTCTAATAGTTCAGCACTGCATTCTGGACAGAAAGGAGCTTTTGCAAACTCCTGTATTTGTTTGGATGCTTGCTCAGTGCATGTTGTATCTGAGCTCAGGAAACAGCTGAACCATTTCTTCTGGCATGCAGAGCAAAAGACCGCATTCTGCAATCCCTAGCTTCCGCAAATAGCAAGTATTTAGTTGTCCTTGTGAGCAAGCACACAGGATTCCTCTCTTTTTTCTAGGTAATGAAAAAAATGAATAAAAGATAAAACTGCAATAAAAAGGTAGGAAACAAGCCAAAGGAGACAAATTATAATAACCTAGAGCCTAAATTAACTATAAAAATTTTACAAGAGTAATATCTGCCCCTCACCCCTTTAAGAATGGAAAGCATAGAGTTTTGGCATGAATTCTTTTCACATTGGAGTTTAGGATTACAGTATAAACCATCCTCATGTGAAATATATGTTTAGTAGATCTGTGCTGGAATACTTCTGTTGAATAGGTTATAAGAGAGAGATTGTACAAATGCTTAAACAGGGCGCTGGGAGCTTGCTCTGAGACTTTCAAGAAACCAGTCACACCGATTATATATATATATCTATAGGTAAACACCCAATCTTAATTCTGAAACTAAATTGCTGGAGCACAAACATCCTTCATATTGAAAATTTTAATATGGAATAGGAAGAGAGAATTTATTTCACATTCCATTTATGTCAAAGATTATGTTATGAAAGCTCATTGTACTTAAGTATGATTTTATTATATTGTCTGATAAAATAAGTGCATAGTAATCTGCATTGATAAACCAGTGGCACTTTTTTTTTTACCCAACCTGTCAATGGTTCTAAAGTTACTGTAAAGAATATTCAATTATTGTGATACCAGTAGCACCAGACTTGTAAAATTATAATGTATCATTTTTCTTATATATTGTAAGTTAGTGAAAATTATCATATGTTCTGAAATCCATAGTAATTTCAAAATATCAATGAATATTAATATAAAATTATCAGCTATGTTCTTAACATTTATTCTGTTTTGTGACACTGTACTGTGAGTTTTGTCTTTACTATTGCAACAGTGCCAAACTTATTCACCAAATTTTCACTCTGGACACCAGGTT
This sequence comes from Pseudotriccus pelzelni, assembly GCA_035584735.1. Lineage (NCBI taxonomy): Eukaryota > Metazoa > Chordata > Aves > Passeriformes > Tyrannidae > Pseudotriccus > Pseudotriccus pelzelni. Next base: position 39,588,582 of record JAWMRA010000041.1, read on the forward strand.
GGCAGACTGCAAAATCACTTTCTCTGATTTACAGCTGATCTCACTAACCTACTAATTTCCTTAAAATTCTATATAATAGTTTAATTTGCATTTTCAAAGATAAGGTGTCTGGGTGCTTTCACTAATTTTTTTCTCTTCCATAGGAAGAGAGAGAGATGGTCACTGAAGTTTCAGCCTCAGATTTTGCACACCAATTTCACTTGTAAAATATGCATGATCATTTTTTATTTATAAATATACCTATAGCTTAAAATGGATTCATGGTACTCCATATGTTTATGGTCAGTTATGGACTGATGAAGAAACCTGACGGATTAATTTACCTGTGCATTTGAACTTAATTGCTACGCTTTTGCAGAACTGCTGTAAATTCACACACTAAAAACATTAAGTGCTCTGTGTTCAGTATTTCAGCAGCTTCCCAACTTCTTGAAGCTAAGAGCCACGCTCAGACAATTGGTGTCACAAATGAGCCAAAGAAGTGCTTCTGTTTAGTTCATAACTGAGCACTTAGCCCAAGGCTGAATGTTCAGGCTGAATTTCCTCTGTTAGGACCACAAGGGAGGAGATGAGAAGGTAGCTGCAGTGGAGAATGTGTTGGTTTTTTGGTTTTTGTTACCAAGTGGTCCTTTAAATAACTGAATCAGATAACACAGTTCCAACAGACAGCATGTCCTGAAACAGGAGGGAAATTGCAGCAGTGTTCAGCAGGCTGCTCATAAGAGCTGTGCCACGGCATATAGCAAGAGCATGCCCTCATCACATGAACTTTTCCGAACAGCCTGTGCTGTGCTCTGCCATAATATCTGAAAGCCTTCAATATAAACTCACAACATGTTCCATTTGAACCTATGAATTGGTTAGTATCTGCTTTTTTTAGTCTTATGGCTCTGGGCTTTGTTTCAATACACAAATCTAAGCAGAGCTTTCCTGAAACTCATAGTTTTGATTTGATCCCAAATCCATTAAAAGTCTATTAAAATGTACATTCTAAAGTTCAGTGATTAGCGGTTGTTCCTACAAGGTGGTGATAACTATGTCTGTGATTCACCAAAACACTTAAGCTTGTATATGCCTTTAAGCATGATTAATTACTTTGAAGATCTAGAGAAATTAGATATGTATTTAGGTAGCTTATTGAGTTCTATGCATAATACTCAAATTTTGTGGAATCAAACTCTATACTATATATATATATACACACACACACATTTGAACATACATCATGCATTTAAAAAGTCAGTACCACAATTTGATTTCAATTTACTTGTAAGACATTCTTGGTATAATTGTACAGAGTGCAAAAATTACTGCTCTGCATTACACTAGTGTTTGTGTACTTATAACAGAGTCCAGAAGTGGTTGAAGTAGTCTGCTGGCAGTCTTTCACTTTTCATGAAATAACTCCAGCTAAATCTAAACAAAATGAATACTATATTTGAGAGACTGAATTCAATAAAATTTCCATTTCTGGATATAGGAAATGAAGTGAAATGATGTTTCTATCAAATCAAGACAACGTATTGTACAAAGCAATCCTGAGAAACAAGTCAAACCTACTGAAAGAGGATATGCATTATGCTGACATCATGCTAGGCTGCAGTTAACATTTTGGCAATGAGACACTGAGGTTTTACAAGTATATCAAACACTACATTGCATTATTTACCTAAATCATTATAGCTATGTATGTTTTCTACCTCCTGTGGTCACAGCTTCACAGCCCAAATGCAATATTATTCAGCTTTTATAATGTCTGTTATGCCATTCATCGTTGTCTTTTTCTGACATGCTGTACTTGGCAAATGTGTTTTATTTAAAAAAAAGCCACGTGTGAAACAAAGCCATTTTCACCTTTCAAGGGGTTTTATAGCTAACCTTATGTAACTAATTTTCTGTCTCCAACAGTCTTCCCTTTTGCTTACAAAATCTTTCTGTTGTTGATTTATTGTAATTAACTAATTATACATATTGATTTATATTTTAAAAAATCTACATATTATTTTAAAACTAAAATGAATCCATCTAACATTTGATAGTGATATGAACTTTTCTACTGTGGATATCTATTTCTATATTAAACATTTCTACAGCAAGCAGATGGGGATTTAATGTGAGACTTATATGATTTTCCATTAACTGAATTATTTGTTGTCAAATTATCCAACAAATTTAATCTGTTGTGTTCTTCTGAATTATTCATGACTCATTCATAGTTTCTGTAAGCATAATATAATTTTTATCAAATAATTTATACAAATAAATATTAGCTGTGCTACTATTGGACTGTTTTCTTAAAGCTACTTTCAACTGAGTCAAATGGCTGTCCTGGAAACAGGGGCAGAGTTAGTCCCTGAGAGTTTAGACCTTTATTTTCTACAAGGTATAAATAGAAAAAGAATTATGCATACATACAGGTCAGGAAGCATGAGCAAGAGTCATCTCCAAGACACATATAAAAAAAAGCTGAGAAGAGTAAATTTTTGCCCTCCAAAAATGAGATAACTATGTATAGAGATTATATGTCTAAAATTATTGTTTTAATGTTCCGTTTTTAGACAGTCCTGGAAGAAAAGATTAGCTTTATTATCCTCAATGCTTAAAACACAGTTAGAAATAAAATTGAATTTTTTGTTAAAAATGAAAGTGTAGGGAGACAGAATAATGAAATAAAATTATGCTAGCAAGCTTCCTAACACAACACCATCTTGCTACATGGAGATGTTTCAGTGTACCTAAAAATAGAACTGAACCTGAGCTGAAATACAATGACCCCAATGGTACTTCATTTCTTCAGAAGAAGCAGTAAATAGAGTGCTTTTAAAAATAATTTTTAATTTTAGTTATTTTTAAGAGCCCCTTAAGAAGTTGTTTGTTTGATTGTGTTTGTCTGTTTATTTGTTTTTGTTGAGGGAGTGGGGCTTTCTTTCAAATTTCAATTTAGAGATTTCCACCATAAAAAGCTCTACAGGTGGAAGACAAAAAAGCTGGCAACCTAGTTTAATAAGCAATACTGTCTCCATTTATCTCAGTGAAAATTTTTCACTATCCTTAAAGCAAACAGACCTAAAATCTTAGAAAGACTTTATGGTTTGGGCAGACTTCTGTGATGTGGTAAAAATGCATTAGACAGTTAAAATGCTCATCCTGATTATCTCAGAAGCTATATACATCTTTGATTCTTTGCCGTTGTGTAGCAAACTCATTTAATCGGGGAGTACCTGAAGTCTATGAAATGATCTGACCTAATTTTTAAAAGTAGTGTGAGTCAGAGTTAAAAGCAACTGGTCATCACAGTGTCTATTTTCTTTGGTATCCCTAAGGAAGAGCTCTGTGAAAATATGTGCAGTAATCTATGAGTATACTCATATTTGGTGAATGTGACTGAATAAGACTAATCTATTTAGTTCTAAGGAACTGTTCTTTGGAGATAGTTTTTTCATTCTGAAATGTGACAAGAAAGAGAAAGACTGTGTTTTACAACTTTTCAAAGACTACAGAAAGGTGGGAGAAATTTTGAGTGGAAGTTTCTTGTGGTTTTTTTTTTTTTTTTTCCCTTACAACTTATTACAACCAAGCATGAGAATTAATTTGGCTCCAACTATTTCTTTTCCTTTTTTTTTTTTTTTTTTTTTCTCCTGAATGTATAACAAGAAAAACATTTTGCTGTTTGTGGTAAAGTGAAGTGGGACGTCACGGTACTGATGGACTGGGAGTAGAGGAGCAAAAGGGGTACTGGACTGCTACTTTTTTCAAGCCCACTTTTTTATGAAGCGTAAAATTGAAATTCTGTTCTATGGACCTGTTTTCTTTGAAGCCCTTTGCCTGTCTAGAAAGCAGAAATGAGAATAGCCTCATTTAAATTTATAACATATATTTTACATTATCATGTAAATCAGAAAAAGAGGTATATTCACCTCTCTGTCCATAGATTAAAAGGGGATCCAAACTCATCTGTATATACAACATGCTCAGCTTATGACCTCTTGGTGGGATGAATTTTGCCCTAAATGGGTAGAATTTACTTAGGTCAGAGCTGCACACACTGAAGCCAGAATTTCCAAGTGGACAGGGATGGATTTAGCTCCTGGGAAAACATGATGTTCTGCTAAAGTTATAATCTAGAAATACCTGGTTCAATTCTCCATGTTTTACCTTAGTGGCAATCAAGATATACAGTCTCTACAATGAACATTCAAATCCATATTTGATATTTCAGCCTCTGATCTTAGCTGGTCTTTGGGATGCTCTTGTACCTATTATGTTTTCTTTGCTGACTGAGCATTGACTTTTTCACCTTGTTGTTCCTAAATGTCCTTTGTTCCTGAGGAAGGGGTGCTGCTGAGATGGTTCATGTTAACTCATTTTCATGTCTCAAAGCTTTCAAAGTTCTGTCTTGGAACAGTTTCACAAGATGTGTTCCTTGCCACAGACAAAGAATGACATATACTGGAAAACAGTTTTAATTAAAATCTAGTTTAATGTTTGATTAAATTTAAGTAGCAGTTGGCATTATTTGTTACATTGACAGTGTGAGAGAAAGAGTTCAGAAAAAGAAAACTGGTTTCTACTCCTTCTTAATTTGCCAGTTGAAATATTGAAAGTTTTAACATTTTAAATCTCTGGCTTCTAAGTAAGAAGTAAATAAGTAGTAAACTGGGAATAGAATTGGTCTTCCACCATTGATATGGCCGTAGTGCCAATATCAAAAGATAAGCTTCTCATTAAAATGGTAGTAACTAAAACATAGGTTATATGTGCTGAGTTGTATTTATCTGGCAGCAGGTTTCATAGCATCCTTTAGGACTGCTGCTTTAGAGATGTGACTGCAGAAACGAGGGACTCGGCTGAGCACAGGGTAACTTGATCTAGTTGCTGTCCTTGATCTTGTTGCCTTACTACAATTTAAAAGTAACCTTGGCTTTTTCAGAAAAAGAAGTAAAATATTCAAACTCTGTATGAGTTCCATATATGTGTATATATATATATATATATATATATTCCTACAAAATATATTGCTTCCATACCATCATCTTCAAAGTGCTAATAATATGGGAAATGGATTAATCTCATTTAGTAGAAAGCATCTATTTCATGGACATCTACACCTGAGATAAGTATCTGAAGTTTTCTTCATAATTAGCAGAAAGTAGAGATCCCCTTACAGTACTTCTTATCTGACCTTCTACCATGGGAGCAGTAAGAATAAGGATCTCAGTACACTGTGCAATGGCAGAGAGCACAATGCAAAAAGTCTGATGAGTCTTGGTATAGGCTATGAACTGACGAGTAACAGGAGCAAAACACCTGAAACTGCTGAAAAGCTGTATCATAGTATCCTTATAGACTGATTTCATTGGCAGCCTGTGCTTGTATACCTCTCCCTGCATCTTAGGAGAGACTGGGGCAAAGCACTGTTACATGGATATCCAACATCAAGCATCATCCGTAAAAAGACCCCAAGGTTAATTTTAAAAGCAAGAATCAGACATTCTGATTAGCATCTAAAAGAAATCTTATTATAAAATTTCCTGAAATTAACGCATGCATCACAGGCAGACTTTCAGGGCCACATTGCTGCTGAGCCACATTTTAACGTGCACTTATGAGGTGCCTGAAGAATAGTAAGAATCTCCTACAGAAAAAGAAGTTACCTCAGAGGCACTACAAAATATATGCAACATGATTGACTGCTGATTACATTTAAACTGTGAGGTAGGTGAGCATATAGATAAAATGGGGAAAAGGAGAGTACTGCATAATGATAGCTGGGGTTATACTGCCATTTCACCCTATTTACCAAAGTGAAATTAAGTGATTGAAGAAATTAAGTTTTAATTGGCTTTCTGTATACTTTGCAAAATAAAAAAGCAATAATTTGGGGTATTAAGATTAACTGAAATGTTTTTTGTTGTATAACGTATTTCAGTCATATTGTCTATCTAAACAAATATTTCAGGATGATGTTGGATTCTGTTCTTGGAGAGGATCAGCGATGTCAAGCTGCTTCTTGTAGTTTAAATTCAAACTCCACTTGGATCAGAGGATATAGTTTGGATCAGTTCACAGTTTTTGTAGCAGCTGAAAAAACTAAAAAGAAATCATCAAAGAGAAGGCTAAATGCAATCAAATTAAATGACTGAGCGGATTACAATTCAGATGCAGAACTCTGGGAGGATATCTGCTCTGATGCATCCTGTTGGTGACATGTTTTATTTCTGTGTATTAAACAAACATTTTTTCAGTACTTTTTCATTATGATTAATAGTGTGAGATTCACCGTGACCCAACTGTAGACTGAAGAAGAAAAAATAATTCTTGCCAGTTGTTAAGGGAGTAGTTTAACCTAAGAGTAAGACACATGAGTTATGCAAAATTAAGTGTTTGTGAATTCTGGAATATATATATATATATATATAAAATCACCCAAGTTCACTGTGACTGGAATAAATGAAAAAAGAATAATTTCTTTTCTGGAGTAGTTTTATGAAGTATTAGGAATTTTAAGTATTGTGATGCAAATAAGAACTTCAAGGAATTTCTCTCAATGTATATTGCAAGCCAGACCTGTGGAATTATTTAGTCTCTTTTTCATGGTAGATTTTTCTATAAAAACTTTGAGTGTTAATATAAGGAAGGTTTTTCTTTCTTTAATTTACCCTTCTAATAAATTTTCATATACATTCAAATGAATATTGTATTAAATGAAATGAAAGGAAACTTAACTCAAACCAGACTAGAAAACTGTTTCTGGACAATTTTAGAGACAAACACGTGTATATGCAAAAGGATTTCAGTAAATGTCAATCACAAGAAAAAAATTCTTTTCAGTTGTGGACACCAAATAATGATTTTCACCCTTTTAGTTTTTTTGGCAAGACTTGGAGCAATAATTCATGTCATTAACTTCAGACAACAGCTAAATATATTTAGAAGCATAAGATGTTTCTTAATATAAACAGAATATGTACATTATAGACCATATATAAACAGTATTCCTATCAAAATCTACAGACTAAATGAAAAAAAAAAGTTATGACAGGTAACATTTAGACTGACAATTTATTTGTAATTTTTTCCAAATATAATCAAGAATTGAAGACATTAGTAAGTTGAAACATCAGCCATGGGAGCTCTTTATTTCTCAGTCCAAGTCTACATTTGGAACTAGCAACTGTTTAATTTTCTTATGACAATCTTATAAACTGAAATTCTTCTTCAATACTTCTGATATCAAATGCACAATTTCACTGAATAATAAACCTTCTGTATTTTTCATAGATCAATCTTCTCATTAAAAATAGTTACACAAAACTTTATTTGTTTACACTTTCCTTAAACTGGGTTCAAAACCGTTGCTTAGGGTATGCATGAACTTGTAAGATTGCCTGTGAGTCTATCTTACATTACATAAGTTTCAGTGAGTTTTGTGGCATATTTTTGTATAAGTACTATGTTGAAATACTTAACTTCCTTATCAAACTTTATACATTAATTGCAATTATTCGCTGATTTATTCTTCCAAATTTTTTCTTAAAAAACATTGACTTGTCAGATTAGGTCTTTAAAGAAATAGATAAGTAAAGAAGCCTGCCTCCCAAAGGGAGAGAAAAGCAAAAAAGAAAGTATTAATAATTACAAAAACTTTGTGAACAGACCTGAGAAAAGACTGGGGAAACAGCTATTTGTTCTATCAACCTTGAATGTCACCTTAATTTTATGACAATCTCCTCTAAGTTTATTGTTCATAGAAGTCTTCTTTTTCTCATGTAGAACTGAGATAGGAAAAGAATCCTTTATATTTGAGAAAAAAATTCCCGGAAATATCTCCAAAGAATTTTTTTTCAAGTCTTCACAGCTGGAGTGCCAGCAGACCTTTCTGTTTTAACTACCAGGACAAGAAGGCCAGTACCCATTCAGGTATGCTCCCATCTCCCTATTTCTATTTTTGTTTTATCATCGCCTTATAATGAGGTTATAAATGATTTGAGGATAGATAATAAATTTTCTTCTGTATTTGCTTTATGTGAATTACAATGGTAATCTTGCTTTCAGGTTGTCATATGCTATTTAAAAAACCCCAATACAGTAAATCAGAGTAATGTAAAGGGATGTATATGAATGATTTATATGAATGATATGCCTATGTTGATAGACGACTACCATGGCTTCCAGCTCCCCTCCATTCTTGATTTTTATTCACTCTAGGATTGAATAGAGAATTGGAGATTCAGTAACAGTATAAAGCACTATGCTTTTGATGGTTTAAAGTTGATTGTGTTTTTGTGAAGTCTCCAAAAAAGATATAATTGTATTTTCATGTGTTATTCAGGTTACAAGAAGATCATAGAATCATAGAATTAACTGGATTGGAAGAGATCTCTGAGACTATCAAGTCCAACCCTTGATCCAATCCCACTGTGATTACTGGATCATGGCACTCAGTGCCACATCCAGCCTCATCTTAAACACCTCCAGGGACGGTGAATCC
>JAWMRA010000041.1:39600498-39631839 GCA_035584735.1 Pseudotriccus pelzelni
TTGATGGAAGCGTTCTAAGAGACGCAGGTGGTGGCGGTAAATGACCCATGATTCTGACCCATAAAGAAGAGTAGACAGTACAATGGCTTTGTAAACGCTTCAGTGGGAATACTATATTTGGGAATATAATTCCAAAACCACAATAAGGGATTTTTAGGTATGGCAAAAGTATTGCTTCTAAAATGTGCTAAAAATGTGACTAAGAAAAATTATTTGTAGATATTTCATTGTAGGTATCATTTTAGGTAGGCTTGTGTTGGCAGTATTAGCGTCTGAAAGCGCATGTGAAAATAGGAGTGTGAATCTGCAAAATGGAAAAGACTGAAAAAACATCACAATCTTTAACCTTACCTTAACCAAGAAATACAGTAAGAGCTGTTCATAGAAAGAAAAAGAAGAATAAAAAACATGGTCCAGACCTTTCTTGGTTTATTTTTAATTCAACTCATTTTTACCTTGGTTTGCAAGAGATTTATTTTTGATACTATATAAAGGTTTTGTCTCTGATACCACTGATATCTAATGCCAAAACTATATTATATGTAAACTGTTTTCACTGTTAAGCAGATCTGTCTATGCGGATCTGCTGCATATATTGATACCGTAATGTATGCATTAGTCACAGATAATAGATTTTTTTTCCCCATAATTTTGAAATATTTTCATTATGAATAAACTAAAGCCCACTTCATTTGTTATACTTCTGCAGTCAAGATGCAGTCTATTTTCCAAGCTTGAATTTTATCAGTTTAAACAGCTGACTTCCCATTTACTAAATTTTTCTCAACCTTTCTGTCTCTCATGCTCAACTTTACTTATTAATTGATAGTTTTGTATGACTCTCGAATGACATAACCTTTTAATTTCTTTTCTTTTTTTTTTTTTATTTTTTGATTTTTTTTCCCTGGGTGTCTATTTACTAATATGGAACACAAAACTTTTGAAACACAAAGCATAATGAATAGAACATCAAAGAAATTAAAGCAAATGATTTGTGGTTTCTAAAGGGAAAAAAAAATCTCTGCCGCAAGATATGGTTACAGACACACAACCAAGACAGAAAACATTTGATGCTGCTCATTTTGGTTCCTTATCATCAAAATGGAAAACTCTGACCTTGGGGGTTGGACTAGATTATCTCCAGAGATCTCTTCCAACCATAACTATTCTGTTATTTTGTGATTTCTTCTGAAGTTGATCTTAACGCATGTGATTAATAGCAGAATTTAATTTGTTATTTTGATGCTAAACCAGTAACCCCTAAAAACCAAATTAAATTAAAACAAATCATTGTTTTCCTAAATAACATAATTTTAATTAATTATGAATCGTGCTTTTTTATATCATACTATTAATGACCATGTGAGATAAAGAATTGTTAAAGAAGACTTGAATATTCTTTGAACATAAAAATTGTGTTTAAGAACAAAATCAACTGACATCTTCTATGATAAAAAGTTAAAGATATCCTGATTTCAAAAGCCATTAACTGTTTTTATGTTCACAAAATCTATCTTTAACATATCTAATACAGGAACCCTGATGTCAGACAGGGATAACTTCTGACAAGTGTGTGCCAAACTACAGGTGTTCCTTTTCATTATTGCCTCTGCTGAGGCAAAGAAACATTTTTTTTTTGAGAAACATTTTTGTGTTGGTTCTCACCCTTTATGACATCATCACACTACTTTTTGCAAAGTCAGTTAAATTTTGACTTTTCAATCTTTCTACAAAACAAAACTCTTTCGTTCTAAACAGTGTTGCCTTTAACCCCTGTTTTTCTTGACAATCATTGTCAAAAGCTGCCAGTGTGCTTACAGCATAAGTTTTCATATTACTCTGTTGCAGGGTTGTCAGTCTCTTGTCCTTGGCCTAATTCACTCATCTGCTTGGTTTCTAGAGTGCTTCCCAAATTGACCTTTTAATCTGTTTCAAGATCTTCAAAATATCTTGAGGATGCAAATGATAATGTTAATAAATAACTTCACTGTGAGATACCGAAGCTGATCTTTTCTTCAAATAAAAGCATTTACTAAGATAAAAGTGTAATGACTTCTATTCCCTAACTTAGACGTGACATGAGAACTGTATATATTTATATGTATGTATATATCTAAAATATGTATGTATATATATTATATATATCATATATATAATATATACAAACTGTATGTATATATCTAGAATATAACTTATCTTAAGGTTATGGTTTTTCTTCCTCCTCTGCCCCTGCAAAGGAAGTTGACTGTGAGTTGACCTAGTGTACATCTACAAGACCTTTAAACCACTTGTCAGTTTCAAGGAAATTTGATGAAAAGCTGGAAGTGTCAGAGATTATTTTATTTCTATAATCTTTTGAAAAATCAGTGCTGAGTAAATGCAAGTGAAGGGCTGAATTCAGTCTTGAGGAATTCTGCTCAGCAACTGATTTTGGGTAGTGCACACATAGCTCCAAATATTTGCACTGTATAGTGTTTGCTATCTGCAGTCAAATCCTTGGGGGGATTGTAGTATTCACTGGGATTAGAACTTATAACTACTCTGACACTGAGCTTTTCAAAAGAGTTTGAATGTTTTCAAGAAAGTCTGTATAATTTTCTTCCCCAAGCTTGCAAACTCTTAAAGCTTGCAATCAAAAATAAGTAGAAATGCTGTCACTAAGCCACCAAGATATCAATCTTGTAAAATCTAGAAGCTCCAAGCATGACAGGAAGGTCTGTTAAATGATAAGAGGAAAAGTATTGCTTCATGGCATGTGGTATTAGAAAATGAGAGAATGAGTAAGCAGACAAATGAGGACCAAAATGGACAAAAGAATATTATGACTAGATAGATTTTTTGTGTGTATACATATACACATTCTAATTTATTATTTTGTAGCCCATAAGTACTGTCTTGCTGCTACAAACAGTGCAAAATATTTAACACCACAGAAAGTGGGAATATCAGAAATAAGAAGCTGATTTTTCAGGGTATGAGATTAATGTACCATATTTAATATATTGCCATTGTATAGATTGTGATGGATTGATTCAATTTGTTGAACTAGAGATATTGCATTCATTACACACAATGCAAAATGTCTTTGAAAATCACCTAGGAGCTCATGAACTACTACAAACTGTACTTCAGGCAACTGACTGATGATTCTGTAAATAAAAAATCAGTTATTGTTTTAAACCCTATGAAGAGACAACACTGGGTTACTGAACAGTATATTTAAAAAAATTAGGTACTGAGGATTTTTAGTATTTCTGCTCATTATTAGTTTAGTTTGATAGAGGGGGGGAAAAAAAACATACTGAAGTTGTTCACAGTTGTCCACTCATTTGTGAGTGATAGAAAACATGTTTATTCAGTTGATTTTTATGTTTTCTTATTAATATAAAATATAAGCAAGATCTTTAATTAGAACCAATATTTCCTAAAATTTTAAATTAATTTAACCTTATTTTTGCCAAAATCTTAGAATTTCAGTGAAGTAATGAAATTATACTGGGTTTGAATGAATGACCTGGCTTTGGGTATTAACTTCTCTTTCTTTCCTAATTCTAATATTATCTCAAAAACACTTTTAAATCAATCCTATTTTTCCTACATTAGAATTGCTGAGCTTTCCAGAGCTTTAACTGAAGCTTTCTTAAAATATTAAAGCTTGAGTTTTCCTTTTAGATTAATATTTTAACAGTCCATGTTTTTCCAGTGCATTACATGCTACTGGAAATCCAAGACACTATGTTATTACTTTTAATTTATAAAAAAACCCAAACATTTTAGAAATTTCTTAGGTAATAACATAGTGCAAACTGTGCACCATATATTTTGCAAAATGCTTTTAAAAATTATCAGTAAAAATCTCCCCAAATACAAAATTGCACATCAGTAATAACAATGAACATTGTCCCGACAGTTGGTTTTACATAAATAATAGACCACAGAAGAAGGAGATCGTATTATGGAGCACATGCATTTTGCAGAAAGCACGCACTGTGTGAGATTTACGATGAAAAACATGAATAGAAATTTTTAAGACAATTCACTATGAGAATACTGAATGCACAAACTGCATAAAATGCTACTAAGATCATGACAACAAATATAAAGAAGTCAGCCACTCTGCCTTAACATGAGCTAGCTGGACCTAGATATTCCTTCTTTTTTCCTAATATGTTGCTAAATGTCAGCAATGTAAAGAACTAACTCAAAAATTCTCATCCTCGGTCAGTCAATGTTTTCCTCATTTAGACTTTGACTATGTGTAAAAATAAATATGAAAAATTTAGAAAAAAGCGGAACTTGATGTACATAATCCATGATTTGGTCGTATTACAATGCAGAAACTGAGGAGTATTGAGAATTTTACCTTACTGTGAGAGAGAGTCAAACCTACTCACACTAACCCTAAATTTCAATTATGCTAAACTGTAGAAAATGTAGAACTCTAGACACATTTGTTAGGAAGCTCTTGTAATATAAATTATTCCTTCTATGCAGGTAACATTTTAATACTACCTAGAGAATGGCTCAATGACATGTTTCCCATAATGAAATACTAATGTTTTTTAGCAAACATTTGAATGCTATTTCTATAGATTAATAGATTTTTGCCATTTATATTTTCTCACTGCAATTATTACTGATTTCCATTAAAATTAACAGTAAGATTTTAATTTCTAGTGGCATCTTATAATAGCTATGTTGAATTTCCTAGGCTGTATTTATTCCTAAATTTTTTTACTCCCTTTTTAAATTTCTATGAAAATGTATGGATAGCAAAAATTCACATCAGCACAAAACCTGAATGTTTTAAGTCCTTCAATAAAATGAGTGTTTCAGTTTTGACCCTGTACGTGAAGCACAGATTATTTCAGGACCTTTACAGAGAATCATTACAGTTACAGTACTTGTGATGAATTTTATGAACATTCTAGGGTGGTTTTGGTGACATTAAATGGTTTGCTTTGAATTAAGGCTAAGTTATTTTCATATTTTATAGGCGTTCTTAGACCATCTCTGTAATATCCTGGAGATTTGTTATTCAGGTTTGTGTTATTTTGAATTGGATCTTCTGGTTTTAGCTATTGATTTTCTCTTCCATCTCAAAGAAATGACCCGATAAACATGCACATCCTGCTTAACATCTTGGAAGACTTTATTACTTTATATTGCCTAACAATTCCATTGCATCTCCGGGAATTCGCAGAGAGAAATAGAAATGCCCCAAATTAGTTCCAGCCTTTTCCCCTTCCTTCCTCGGATTAAATGAGTCAGCATAACCAAGAACTTTCAAAAGAATTGTTGCCTTACAGTTCAACAAAATCCATTTCTACTTTTGACCATTACTCAAAATCACTCAACTCAAATTCACTGCGAAAAGAATGGAAACAACATGGCATGAGTTATGTCAGATATAAGAGAGATGGCAGATCTCTTTTGAATGAGTCACAGAAATATCACCTGTGATTGCCCATTGCTATTCAATACCCAAGCAAAGAGGGCCTGATCATAGCAAGAATTAATAGGAATTAGATCCTGACAAGAAACAAAGAACATTTTACTTCACATTCATAGTTCTGATTATTGAAAAAGTGTGCCACTGAATCTAAGCAGTACACTTTCCGAGATCCTTTTCATTTTTTCATGGATGGAGCAGTTCCTGTGGAAGTTTGGAATTTCCTCACACTATAAATAAAGGAATGCAATAATGACTTGATTTTGTACATGTGTTTGTCAATAAATGTTTGTATACCTCTGGCATAGACAGGGCACCAAATATAGATAATACTCTATTTAGTGAGGCATTTAGTACTTCTGTATATAGAAGTACATCCTTTAAAGAAGATACACACAATCTTGGAGACACAATACAAGATGAATCACTTTTCTAAAAGTTACCTCAAACACTGAAAGTAAAAGCTTTTCCAAAGACCGGTTGAAAACCTAGTTTTCATTTAAGGTCTAACTATCTCTAGAATGAACTTTCATCACATATTATAAGCCAGTTTGCATTACACATTTCAAATACTTTGACATTTTGTCTTATTGTATTCCAAATTTATCTGAAAATGTCTATAGGAGAAGATTGCTCTGCATACACGTCTTTACAATCTATAAAGCCTGTTTTATGCTGATTGCCTGTATTACCAGTTGAAGAATTAATAGTCTGAATTAGTACTCTGCAGGACTGCTATTATACATGAATTTCTATTTAACACTTTAATAATAATAACGAACTAACAAAAGTAAGTTAACAAAGAACAAAAAATACTATTTAAGTGAAACTTAGAAAGAAGATGCTACAACTTTGCTCAAAGTTTACTTGACAGAGAAATTCCTGCCTTTGATAATTTTATTTTTTTTTTAAGGAAGATGACTGTTCCTTAAGTACAGTGGTATTGCTGGTGCAGCTGTAATGAGAAAAAACAGATGATCAAGTCCTGTGGCAGCTGTGCACTTCAGATAATATACTGCAGAGATGGATAAATTCACTCAGGATCATCGGTCTAGAGAGAAAAATATGTGCTCACCCTGGAGACATTTATGTCATAAACTTTCATAAAACAGGAAAGAGTCTAGACAGATAGTTATATAAAAGGGTCTCCTTTCAGAAAATTTACGTGAAAGAAAACAAAGGCATATGATGCTTTTCATGTAAATCTGTTTCATATCATGTTATTAACAGTAATAATGTTCTCTTTGTTGGACATATAAAGTATCATCCTTTTGCTATGCATAGAATTTTGAGTGTGTGCCATAATCACCCAGGAAATTCACATCTGGCAGTGCTATATGAAATGCAGAAACCTATAAGAGGTGCTAGTCTTTTTCTACATTCACATTTTGAAAGCTATACAGATGATAACATGCAGTTTACAGTTCTTAAGACTCCAGAAAAAAAGAGATATTAAATTTCCCATGTGGTAAATCTAAGCAAATAAAATCAGGAAATACCAAGGGCACCATCTTCATTTTCTGAAAAGATCCTATTTACAAAAGATACATCAGATTTATTCCTTAAGGAAGTCCTTGAAATCATAGTACATTTGATCTATTGATTGGTTAGATGAGGAATAAACACACCCCATAAGCAAATGAAGTTGATTTACTGTGACATTTCTTCCATCTTAAAGAATGACTTCAGACATGGGTAAAACTGAAGGTAACATGTCACGGATTGGCTGCATGGATTAAATGCAGCTGCCATGGATTAATTGCAACTAATATTGTATGTTTGGCTTTTTATTCTATCAAAAGCATATATGGTTTTATATTGTATTTGAAATTTTAAAAATTATTAGATATTTCATTTTTGCAATAGAATCATAAATACATGTCAAAAAACCTCTGAAATTCTAGATTGAGCATAGTTAAGGGACTAGACCAAGAAGTAACTTCAAGGTAAGAGTCTTGTTTGTTAACAGAAGGCATTAAACCCATGTTAAACACTTCACATTTGCCAGCTCAAGGAATGCTAACTATAAGGTTGAAATTTGATTTCAGATGTAATAAATAATTAATATTTTAGACCTAGAAAATACTCAGGGGATGATCTTCAGCACTATTGTGAATAAGGACATTTAATTTGTCCATTACTTTTCTCTTCATGGATGACAGAAATGAGACATAAATTTAATACTCTGCATTTAATATTTCTTCCTACTAAAAATATAGATAAATAAATTCTAGCTTGGCCATTAGGTAGTTGAGAACTTAAAGGTTAATTGCAGCATGAGGTAATTTACTGTGACCTAGTCTGTATTATATCTGTACCTGTTATTTTTTCAGTCATCAACATTTGGTGCTTTGCACAACTGTCATAAAAAAAACCCCAAACAAATAACTACATAGCTCTAATAATTTTACAGGTTTTACCAGAAATGTGTGAATCAGGTTGTCTAGCCTATTTGGAGTTCAGTACATGGAGTTCATTGAGAAGAATTTCTTCTCCTACTGTCTTAGCAAAAGAAAATCAATATATTACTTATGTTTGAAATTTCATGTTCAGATGATTGCAAATTTTCCGTCAGAACATAGTCAGAAACCACAAATTCAGTAGCATGTTTTCAGAAACCCATTTGTTTGAACAAGTTTTTAGTCTACTAGTCCTACTGCTTCTACCAATTAACTTAGGTTCTCAGTGTCTGTAGGTATTAGATAACTTTTGTGATCTAATGGTTGTGATTCAACGGTATATAGATCGTAGTGATTCTAGTTGTCGAGTTTCGTCTACCAGAATTAAAATGAAAGTTTAGATGACTTTGGGAACTTTGTGCTTGTTGAAAAGTAACTGCATTTTACAGTCAAATCTCTGAAAGTCTAGCAATACAAGTATTTTTCTGAGATGAAGCAATTGTATTTTTGTTACTTAGTAGTTCTTTTCTATGCATGGATGCAAGAGGATTATGCTATTCTATTGAGGCACTTTATAATTTGGCAGAGTGGGAATGGATTCATTTTGTCGTAATTGAAAATGAACATCCTCGAACTAGTTCAGTAAACTGAAATATTTTGTTTCAGGCACCTTTGCTCTTTCCCCCTTTCCCCCCCCCCCCACCCCCCCGAGAGAAAATATTTCCTCAGAACTTGTAAACTCTTTAGAAAAATTCCCAAATAATTCTGATATTATAAAAAAGCATAAAGAAGTTACTTCCTCAAAAATATTTAAATTTTCACTGGTTGGTTGGTTTTTATTAGGATTTTTTGACTATGAAGGAGATATTTTCAAGAAAGCATTGCACTGGTGTCAATTGCCCAGTCTTCAGTTTGTACATAGAGGCAGTCGCAGTCTGTGGCAGTGACTAGAGATTATTTCTTTTTCTGCTTTGCTGTTATTGTTGGAAAGCACACTAACCTTACCATTATATAGGCCTATAGTTGAAGTGATGAGTTTGGTCAATTCATCTCTCATAAACTGTGCATAATTATCAGATATGTCTATGCCATAAAGTGCAGTAAGAATAGATCTGACAAAGTTATCTCTCAGTGAGTCAGCTGGAAGCTCTGTAGCTCTATTAACACTGCATAACATTTAGACTTTCTGTTGTGAACTGAAGTAAATAAATCCCGATGGACCAGTATATCACTATTCGGACTCAATGTGGGTACCTTTGTCTAGTTATGCACAGTCAGGCAGCCATGCAGATCACTAGGTATTGATGAACACGGAAATACCAAAAATAATTTGTCAAACTGTGTATTTCAAATAGGGGGCTAGACTATCTTTATGACAATATATTTGTAGAACCTGACACACTGAAGCAGGATGAAGGTAGCTAAAAATGTCACAGATCCTCCTCAACAAAATTAACTAAATAGTTAACTAAGGAAAAAGCTACTAGTTGTGAGGACTTTAGTTAAGTTCACTGATGAACATCTGGTGCTGATCTTGGCCTGAATGAAGAAGGAAAAATAAGGGTAGCAGACTTAAGATGGGACTTTCTGGAGGACAAGGTGTTAGCAAAGACAATAGTACAGAATGTAAATTGGCTTCATTTACTATGACAGGATAAAGTTTTAAGGAAAATAGACAATTAACTTTATTTTAAAATCACAGTAAATTACCTTGCTCTGTCTTCAAAATAAATGGTACTATGGCATTAAGCAGGACTTCTGATCACAGGCCATAAGCGTTCATATAAAGAAGCATGTATGTCCGTTCTTAATGTAGTCTGAGATTAAATAAAATTCTGGTAGGCAGAATTTCGTAATAGTGAACCTACTGCAGGCTTTAAATGAACATGGAGTCTTATTGCTGGAATGTCAAAGGAATGGGACATACTCTGAAAGAGTATCTATAAAGATACAATAATTATGAAATATGAAATATATGTTAGATGTATTATGCTTGATTTTTTTATGCATTGGATTCTTTTAGGTGTGTGACAGTGTATACAGCTGTTCGATTTATTGGTTAAAATAGTGTTACCTGTCATGTGAGAAATAACTATAATCCAAACTATGCATTACCTGTCTCAGCTAAACTTGTATTTAACTCACAGGCTTGGAAATGCAAACCTGGCAAATAATTATGTGAAATACATGAAGACTGGACATTGCAAGAAGTGACTGAGAATGAATGGAATATTTAATGAATAAATTGGCTTTGTACCAATTTCTAGCAGTGCAATTTGCAGAGGTCTCAATACAGGAATATTTGCTAAGATATTAAAACTCCTGGAGTACCTGGCTTCCTAGAAAGAAAACGCATTAAATCTGAATTGTAGCTAACAAATGTTTTGTTGTTTGTTTGGATTCATTTTCTGGGTTTTTTGGTCTCTTTTTTTGGGAGCGGGTGGGAAGGGTGGGACTGTGGGTGATTCTTTTTTTCCCTACCGCTCTTGGGATCAGCTTTCTAATAAAATTTAGATGCAATACTGATTGAAATTTAATTCAACTTTTGTAGGTTTTATGTAGCAAAGGTTGATTGCTCAAACTGATCAGTAATCAGACGGAAGTAAAACGTCTGGGTTTTTTTAATTAATATGCATTT
The DNA here is from genome assembly GCA_035584735.1 of Pseudotriccus pelzelni. Classification (NCBI taxonomy): domain Eukaryota; kingdom Metazoa; phylum Chordata; class Aves; order Passeriformes; family Tyrannidae; genus Pseudotriccus; species Pseudotriccus pelzelni. The sequence continues at coordinate 39,610,988 of JAWMRA010000041.1, forward strand.
GTCAGATAACACTGTCCATATGCTACCTTTTCTCAATCCAATCTTATTTGTACTTTTGGGAGAAATATTGTGAGAAGGGATTAACTAGATGATATTCTGGTACACTGAATAAAATGCTTCAGAAATATAGCTGTATTTTGTAAATAAAAACTTATGAAGCTTAGGTGTGAATCGAGACCAATGTAATTGCTGAAAATAATGTTTATACTTGCACTCCGTTTGACACCATTCACTCAATAGCAGATCTGAGAGTCAGACTGATGCAATGCTCTTCAGCACAAAAACTTCTTTTCAATCTATTTGCAAAAATGAATTTAAAGACTGATGCTTCAACTGAGAAATTTACATGAAAAATGGTTAATTAGTATCTCTTTATTCATACATTCTAACAGTATTAGAATTTAGCTAAGAGGACATGTGAGCAAAGTTGAAGAACCTTCCTAAATGAGTTTGGATTTAGAAATCTGAACTCTACTGTAGTCAAATTCTACTTGATAAGGGAGGTTCTCTAGTTTCCTGCCTACTTGAATTGATTTTGAACTGAGTTTGAACTCAGTTTTAAAAGGAAACGGTCTTAATTCTTCTTAAGAAAGTTATATTAAAAATAAAATTTAAAAAGATAATAAATGAGAGCATGGACTGTAATTGTTCTTTCTTTGATGTAAAATGGGAAAAAAATCTTTTGCTGGTGATACTCAGACAGAAAAGAACCAAGCTAAAATGAGGGAAAACGAGATGATCCTGGAACTGGTCCAACTAAAGAAGGCCTAAGAGAAGAAGATAACAAAACTGATTTCGGTTATACTTCCAGCTATGCTTCCTTTCTGATTCAAAACTAAAAGCAGCATATAAAACAATTCAGTCAAAACCTAATAAACCTAAAAAAATCAGAGACTAAAATCCACCCAAAAAACAAAACAACAAAACAGTCACTACAGTCCACTCTGTTTAAAATACCTTACAATTTTACTAGAGTGTTTATAAAAACAGCATGCCACCTACATCATACATGGCCATAAACAATTTGTGCTTGGGTCAGGCACTGTGTCTCCAGAAAAGTTCCCTCTCTATTAATATTAAAAAAGAAGAGACAGCTGTGACTGCACAGTCTAAACTACCATGGAAAACAGAAACAGCTCTATATAGAAAGAGACAGTTGATTGAATATCTTGCTGTAAATTATGTATATGATTAAGTTAGTCCTTTATTCTCCTTGTGGTTTCTCTATAAATAGATTGTGATTTCCTCTCATTTATTTTTCATTAGATTTCACTCTGTAAATATCATCAAAAAAGTCTTATTCAATGTATTTGCACAGATTGTTGCAAATGCAGTCAGTGTTGCTTCTATATTCTTCACATGACTCAAAGGGATTGTATTCCTTTCATTCTTGCTGTCTTCATTTCAGGAATAACAACTGCTTTCTATACAAGCTTTTCAATCTGTGGTTCCCTATAAAGAAAGTTAGGTGGAAACATATTTCCTTTTTTAGTGAGCTTAAGCTTACTGACTATGGGCTTGTTTTTCTTGGTTACTGAGGGAAGAAATCCACCAGCCATCCGGAGACCCATGTGTCACAGAATGCAAGTTACTGTTATTTTCCCCTTACTGTCTATGTTTAGTGGTCCTGCATGGCTGGCCTTCATATTTATCCAGTTTCCCATTTCCTCCCTAGAGAGAAGGTAAATATTTCAAATCAAGAAGCCTTGAAACTCTTGGTACCAAGTGTTTTAAAGAGTCAGTCAGCTAAGAATACATAAGACAGGTCATACTCATTTTTCTACAGTTCTGGGTGACTCCGAATACTGCTGAAAAAATATACAGCTTGTTCTTAAAGAAGCAGGATGGCTTGAGTTGATATAAGTCCTAGCCAATAAATGAAAATGATGATAAAATTTTCAGGTAAAAAAAAAGTTACAATATAGAACAACAAAGAAAAAAAGTCCACCTGTGTGTGTGTGGATTGTTTTTCTGGGAATTAACACTCCTTAATCATCAGTAAGACATGCCCTCAGTTGATTAAGGGTGGCTTGCTGACTGATTTCAGGCATACTTGTTGATGAAGTATTTTCATTTAACAGTACATCTTATAGCTGTTTCCACAGAGAATTGTACTAGGCTAATATTAAAATTTTCATCATTACTTGGAGTGAATATAACTCTAGTCAAAAAACGTGAGAAAAAAATTAAAATTAGAAGAACAGTATCAGGCATATATACACAGTGGTGTAGGTGGAACACCAACAAGGTAAGTAGGAATATACAGATGGAGACAAGACCATACACACCTGAATAGCCTAATGACTTTAGTCCAATCCCATAAAAGAATCTAAATTTAAAAAAAAACTTTTCAGATAGTGTTGGCTTTGTGAACCTTTCTATTTTTTGGAGAAAGTCATATCAAAATCAAGAAGTAGAAATAAAGATAATAAGGAATAAATAAGTACAAATAAATCCATGTAGAACACATACGCAATATTGGGAATTAAGGCAAAGATTTCCAGTAATTTCAGAGGCTTCTGAAACTGTTACTTAGAGACATATGAATGACTACATATCTCTGATATACCCAGGTTGTATTTGCATTTATTTGAACCCAAGCAGTTTTTGGTCCAAATTGAAAAACCTTGTTCTGTATCAACAAGTATTTTGTTTTGCAGAGCTGTGAGGGAAGAGAGGTGTTCACTGAGTAATGGTGACGAATAAAATTTGTTACAACAGTTACTCTGAAGTTTAATGACTCTTGTAAAATAATGAACTATATCAATGTCATGTGCCACACTTCTATGTCCATTTCATCTCAGGTATGCATGAAATACTTGTCTAAGGAAAAGTAAAAAGGCAGTTTTACATGTAATGTTATTATATCATTTTTGCTTTATAAAGTTATTTGTACTAAATACAAAACTAGATAATTTTAATGAAAGTATTTACTTTACATGGTTCAACTATACTTTCACTGTCTATTTCAGGGTTTTGTTTGAACAAAAAAAAGGTGTAAAAAGAGAAACAAGAAGATTAGGCTGTAAAATTTTTAACTGTGGTAGATATATTTTTTCTTATTTTTTAAATATTATTGAGTTTTGTTTGCTTGTTTAAAGTCATGACACTCAATTTGTCACATTCATGAGAAATGAATATTTCAGTAATTTCAATGAATACAGTCATCAAACTGTACAGAAAGTATTCATTTAACACATCTTTTATCTCTCATTTTTCTTCTTTTCACATGCCACAATTCATCTAATACATTAACATTTCTTATCAGATAAAACACCTTACTCCTGAAAATTCTCACCTTATTAGATCTTTCATACCGTTATAATTCAATGCTATTCTACACAAAAGAGTGGGAGATTATGAACATGCATTTATTTAATTGTGTAATAGGCGACTGGAATAACATTAAAATGAAACTCCACAGAAAGAGTCTATTTTCTGAAAGGGTACATAATTTTACAAGTTAATGCAAGTCAGGCAGAGGAAAAAGGAAACAAAAACAAAATCAAAAAAGCATACACTCTCTGTTTGTTTTTTTTTTAATCCAGTAATATTAATTAAACAGGTTTGAAACCCAGTGATAAAAATACTGAACTGCTACAATTTTAGTTCGTTAAATTTACTATCTTGGTGGCAACACATTATGCCATGATGCCTAGAGTTCTGTATTTGAAATCAATCATAAGTTTTCTCTTCAAAAACACAGTACAAGCCAAACAGAACTCGGAAATGACCTCAGGGTACCAGTGGAAGGAGAGGGAAGGAGGAAACAGTTTTATATGTCATCCCTTGTAGTGGTCCTTGAGGAAACTGCCTCTTAAGGCTGTAGTGAGAGGAAATGGCTATTACCAACAGCACTGGATGTTTGGATAGGATCACTCTGAGGGAAACCTACAGTCTTTAAATAGCCATGAAGAATTGCTGTTCTCATTAGAAATAGATGTGAAAATACAGAAATGATTCATTGTTACCAGAATACAATAGATAAGGTTTGCTAGTAATTTTTTTTGAAAATAACAGAATCTTCTGCACAGATTCTGGACTCCAATATGAAAAAGAATTTTTCTGCATCCTATTTAAAATGTCAAAGTTCTACCTGTTTATTTTTCCCCCTTCCCATGAAATTTCTTTCATAATTTAGTTATGAATTTTGGCATACTACTGTGAATTTGTTGATGGTTAAAGATGTAGTGGGTTATTTTGTCAGGGGGTTTTTCTTGTCTTCCAATGGCTGCTGTTTGAAAGCAGCAGTGGAAATAAATAGAAATAATATGGAAGCTATTTGAATTGTAAACTGTAGATGTTGAGAGAAATAAGTACAAAATCAAGATAGAAGTTTCTTGTGACTTTTTTTGAAAATCATTACTTATCTAGAAAATAGGTCATATATTCAGACAACATTGGCAAACCTTTCATGATGTAATGATGAGCTTTTATATACCATACCCTTTGTATAAAAAGTGAAATGCAGTATATTTGAAGATGTAAGATCAAAATAAATAATGCCTGAGAGGAAAAATGTTGTATTGTCATGGATCATTAGTAAAGCACCTGAATATCCTAATTCAAAATAATTTATGATATAACCAAAGAAATGCTAAGAAATGCTCACTCTTTTTCAAAGTGATTCATAAAATCATAACATACTTGGGCTTGCAGGAAAAAAAAAAGAGGAAGAAAAACACACAACCAAAGTGAATTGTATTTTAAAATTTCAAAATGGTACTTTCAATGCCTCTATTTCAATGAGCTGTTTCTAGGGAGAGAGATAAAAATGCATTTTTCTGTTATCTAGGTGCCTGATACACTCCTGAAATATAAATTTGTATTCACTTCTCAACTAGGAATTATTTAATAATTCATGCCTTACTCTGAATAGAGTCAGGATTATATCACCCACAATGCATTCAGCTGGAGAATACAATTTTTTTCAAAATAAGTGTGTAAAGCTTGGTTTCCAAAATTTTTTTTAGACATTGGCATATGGATTTTAATACTTAGAAGTACCAAGCATTCAGCAACCTCCTGCAAGAACTTATGGACACTGGTCAAAGGTCCATATTGTGGAAAATCTGGCTTACAAACTGCATGTGTAAATTTAGTTTTGGAGCTTGTTTTAAGTCAGTGATTAAGGAAAAGAAAAGATTTTGACTGATATATTGCATTGCTTAGATATATATTTCATCCCTCATTTCCCAAAACTAATTTTTTTCAGGTTTTCCATTTTTCTTTCCTGATGTTGTTGGGAAGAGAAGCTTTACTGCTACCCTTACAGTTCGAAATATTTGAAAGGAAAGCAAAAAATATAGGGAGCTTCCAATATGAGAACGACCATTAATTTTTTAAAGGAATTTCACATGCCAGATTTGCAGTCGTATTCCATCTTACCATGATACTCTATATTGGCTTCATTGTTTGAGAACTAACAACTTCTAGAAGGTGTTAAGGAGTTTTTGCTCTTGTGATATCAATAGGACTTTGGGTAAGGAAGGCTGTTTTTCAAATATATTTTGAGCATGAAAGATGTATCTAGGTATTTCAACAGAAGTCTGGTGCTTTACTTCAAATTTTAAGACTTTGGTTTGATTATTTTCCTGAAAAGTCAGAAGTGTGCCTAAATCACATGCACAATTCATGCTGGAGTGCCTCCTAATATGCCAGGGCACTGGGCCACTGCCCATGAAGATTTATGAATTGTAATTCAGCTTGATTTTGGGAAAACAGACTAACATTTGAGTGTTATGTTTCTAAAGAAAACCTTCAGGGAAAATGGCAAGAACTGCAAGAACTGCCCAGTGCAAGCAGTGCACTGGGAAACAAGGAAGAGGCAGAGAAAGAGCTTCATATACTTACTGATGTTTGAAACACCAAAGCCAGTAATACATTTCAAAGCTGCTGAACCTAAACTGGATGGAAAGAAGTCTCATTCTTAGCAAGATATTGCCATCTACCTGTAGGATTGATAGCACTGGTACCTTAATATCAAAATTACTTCAAGAGTTAGCTTACTATTGACTGGCAATGTGAAAGCAGCACTTCTTGAGAAGCCTAACACTGCCTGAACCGGCACCAGGACTAAGCCTTTGGGACTGACTCAGCAAGGACTGGTAGCACATTTGTCTTTTAAATAGCTTCAAACCCCAATCTTTTAATGCAGTTATATCAGTCTTCTGATAATAAGGTCTTGTGATGATAATCTTAAGGAGCATCGAAGAGGAAGGGATATGTTTTTGTTAGAGTGGGAATTTTTTTTGCACCTATCACAGACTGAGACCTTTCTCATCACTAGGCCATCTTTGTAGCCATTAAAGTGAGGAAAGACCTTTCATATCTGAATTCAAATCTTCCTTATGTCCCTGTGTATTCAGTCTAAAATAATACCTTTATGATTGGTGATTCTTTTAAAATATGACAAAAAATGAGTTTAAAAGGGACTGCTATGCCAGGGCTGTAGTACATTATTGTCAGTGGTGCTACATTTGCACATTTGCACAAGGATTTCTTAGTGCATAAGAAGGCTCCAAGTCAAAGTTTCAGCATTGTTTTGAAGTAAATCTCATGACCATCTCCATTTATCGCTCTTTGGTTTGAACTTGTGAGTACCAAGTACTCCAGAGCAGACAGACAAAGCAGGAAACTTGACACAGAAATCACCTCTGTCTCCTTAGCAGGACTGACAAAACAATACCAACAAAAAGGGTGGTAACAAAAAAATGTTTTCTGTTTGTTTTATTAATTTCTTGAAAACAGTCTCTTTCAAAGATATCAGAATCTTGAAGGGGAAGATAAGAAGGTCCTAATGTACATTAAAAAAAAATGGACCAGAAGTAGAATTGCGAAGACTACTCTGAACAATACAACTCCAAGACGAAAGACTCTTTCAAATCCATCATGAAAGAGTATCTAAAAATTCCATGAGTTTTTTTTAAACATTACAGCTTTGTTTTGTGTTGCTATATTATTATTAATAGATTTACTGAATAAGGGGATGCTTCACTGCTAACTTAATTTATGAGTTCTCTAGTTATTGTTGAGGAAGTCACAAGGAGTTATTGCTGCTGTGGTGAAAAAATCAGAAAAAATAGCTTGAGAATAATATGGCTGAGCACAATAAGATCTAACTTCCCCCTCCTCCCCATCGGAATGAAATATAGCCTACACAGGTTTGTGAAGAGGCTAGGTGCTGTGTCTCTCTACAAGGAAACATTAAATTCTGCAAGTATATTGGAAAATACAGAAGATTTCTCCAGTCCTTTGGTTCCTCAGGAAATTAATTGGCCAGTTTCCAAGTGCTTTTCCATATATTTAAAACTACGTAACAATGGGCTGCTCTTTTGGCACACTGGCACAGCTTATGAGGTTGATTCAGGATCAAGTGACATTGTTGATTTAGCTCCTTTCAGAGAATCACTAGTGTTGTAAATGCTTTAATAAGGTACAGGAGACATTTACCAACAATTGGATGTTAAAGCAGGGTGCGAGTGACATAGCTGGAGTTTAATATTTTATTTTCAAACATTGTAAACCTGGAAACGATAACAGTAGGATAATGTAGATCGGTCTTGGAAAAACAGTTTTCCATCAATGTAGTGGAGAGGATTTTTGATTCTTAACAGTTTACAGTACAAGTTGCACCAGTGGGGGTCATGATTTGGTCATTTTTCTTGCAAAAATGGAAATTATTATCTTGGGTATATTATTGTTATAACATAAAAGGGAATTGTTTATTTTTCAATGTATATTTTTTTTTCAGAATAAAATACCCTGTGCAGAGGGAGTGAGAGAAATTTTCTCATAAAATGAGATTCTTACCATGCATCTTTAACACTCTGCACCTTATTGATCTGTTACCCATTTGTAGTACTTTGATTGCCTTTATTTACTATTTGCATGTAATGAATTTACTAATGTTTCTAACTTGAATTGTTCCCTTGAACAGTGTATATTTTTACCCTTTGACATTTTTTCCATTACATTATCTGAAAAAAAATTGGAAATGGTGAAATTCATATTTTCATACTCAAAAAATGATAACCTCCTTCCTATTTATTTTTTTTCTAAACCATTGTATAACGTATGTAAATTCTTCAATTTTTTAACTGAAAATTAGCAGGCAGGTTCTTGATGCAGAATACAGTATTACTGAAGATAATAAGATTGTAATTATCATTTTTTTTAAATTATGTGATTTCTTTGTGAGAAAATTTCAGACAGAATGTTTTCTTTCAGGAAAGACAGATTTGCCAGAACAAAAACATGTCAAATCTCTTAGGTTTCATAAGAAGAAGAGTTTCCTGGGGCAAAATCACAGAGACAGACAAATTTCATGACTTTCAGGGTAGATTTAATGGTCACAACAGTCACAGGTGTTGTAGGAGACTCATATTCAAATCCCTGTTTTGTGTCCGGTTCAGATCAGGGAATTAAAAAGAATTTTACTTCTTGTCTATTAACGTCCTATAATTTCCGTTTATTTTCCATGTTAAAATTCAGTTCACACTAACATTTCTGTTAAAGAATATATGGGGGTGCTGTGAAACCAAATGTGATAGTTTTAGTCTAGTTCATGTGGTATTATCCCTAAATGTTTGGATTAGAATTTTTTTGTTGGATCAATTAATACTAAAGAGCTGGTAAGACTTTTCTGACTGCAGTGAAATAAGATTTCAGATGAAATATTTAATTTGACAAAGAAAGGAGATGAACACTTGAAATGTCATTTTTCTGAAATATGACCATGTGCTTAATGTGTGAATAAGCAGAAACAGCTACTGAGCTTGTTTGTTTGTTTATTTGTTGTTTATTTGAGTTTTTGTTTGGGTTTTTCTTTTTTTGTTTTGTTTTTTTAGTTTTGTTTTGTTTGGTTTTTTTGTTTTTTTTTTTGTTTGGTTGGTTTGAGTTTTTTGTGGGTTTTTTTGTTTGTTTAGATGTTGGTGTGTTTTTTTTTCATGACGGTTCTCCACAGATTTGATTTTTAGGTTTGACTGGTTTTGTTGTTGTTTTGGTTTTCTTTGGTTTTTTTCCTTATTTTAATTTCTTTTTAAAAATTTTTTTTAACAAAACCTGGATTTCTCATGTGATCAATATCTCTTGTGATCGTGATCTCAAGTCTTCACTAACCTATAAAATTTGCTAAGATTTGCAATAAAATAGCGTTAGTAACTCCCCCAGGAAAATATTTTTGCTGGTGCTGGGGTCCATATGTGTTGGTCACTTTTCAAACATCACCTCTTAAGGACACAGTAGCAGGCAATTCCCAAATGTTGGAAGTCAAGAAGGTGAGGCAGAAGGCTGGCATGGCTTTTGGAAATAAGGGAAAAAAAGACAGTGTTATGCCAAGTGGGAGAAAATTCATGTGGCCAAAGCTCAAATGGAATGGAAGCTGGCCAAAACTGTGAGACACAAAGGAGTTTTTTCAAACATAATAGTGGCAATAGGCAGTACAGCGTTACAGAAATATCATCAGCCCGTTACAGGATGATGATGATCACATCATAAACTGGGACAGAGACAAGGCAGAGGTTTTTTAATTCATTCTTTGCCTCTGTCTTCAATATGAATGACAGACAAAGCGGCCTCAGTGCCCTGAGCTGGAGGCTGTGAGAATGATCAAGTCCCAATTGACCCTGAAATTGTGCAGCATCTGCTGCTGCAGCTGGATCCAGCTGGATCCCTACAAATCCATGGGGCCTGATGGTATTCATCCAAGAATCCTCAAAGACCTGTCTGATTGTCATTGCAAAACTTCTCTTGATGATTGCAGTCTTGGGAACCTGGAGAGGCCCCAGCTGACTGGAAGCTGATTTTCAAGACAGGCAAGAAGGAAGACCCTGGAAAATGTAGGCCTGTCAGTCTCACTTCAATGCTTGGTAAAATTACGGAAAGGATTATTCTGGGAAGTATTAAAAACTTGAAAGACAATGCAGTCATTGGTCACAGCCAGCATGGCTTCATGGGAGAAAAGTCCTGCTTATCCAACCTGATTTCCTTTTATGACAAGGTAACCCATCTAGCTGACCAAGGGAAGCCAGTTGATATAATCTTTTTGGATTTCAGTAAAGCTTTCAATATCGTTTCTCACAGGATCCTTCTGGACAAAATGTCCAGCACAGCTGGATAAACACATCACGGGGTGGGTGAGCAATAGGCAGGCTTTACCTCCCCCTCTCACTGGTGCAGTGAGATGAACAATGAGAGTTATGATCAGTTCCTCACACATTGTTCCTGCTACTGCTCAGTGAGATGAGTCCTTCCCCTGCACCAGCATGGCGTCCTTCCCATGGGAGACAATCCTCCATGAGCTTCTCAAACCTAAATCCATTTCACAGGCAACAGTTGTCCACAAACTGCTGCAGCATGGGTCACTCCTCTATGGGGTGCAAAACTTCAGGCGTAGCCTACTCCAACATGAGTCCTCCACAATGTCACGAGTCCTCCACAATGTCACGAGTCCTCCACAATGTCACAAGTCCTACCAGGAAACCTGCTCCAGCATGGGCTCCTCTCTGTATGTGTCTGCAGGTCCCTACCAGGATCCTGCTCCAGCACAGGCTCCTCATGGGATCACAATCTCCTTTCATACATCCACCTGCTCTGATATGGGTCACCTCCAAGGTGGATCTCTGTATACCAATTGACCTCCATGGGTTGCAGAGGCACAGCTGCCTCACCATGGTCTTCACCACAGGCTGCAGGGGAATCTCTGCTCTGGTGCCTAGACCTTTTCTTGCTCCTCCTTTGGAACTGAACTTGGTGTCTGCAGGGCTGTTTCTCTCACATACTCTCACTCTGCTCTTCTCTGGCCACAATTACATCTGCACAATACTTTTTTTTCCCTTCTTAAATATGTTATCACTGAGCTGTTACTGTCATTCCTGATTGGCTTGGCCTTGGCCAGTGGCGGGTCTGTCCTGGAGCTGGCTGGCATTGGCTCTGTCAAACATGGGGGAAGCTTCCAGCAGCTTCTCACAGAAGCCATTCCTGTAGTTCCCCTGCTACCAAAACCTGGCCACGCAAACACAATGCAAGCTCTTACCAATAGTGCTGCTCTGTGGCTGTCAGTTCCTAGTCTGTACAAATGTGCAGGATTTTCCATCATAATTTCTGAATTTGATCTTTGTCTTAAGACAAATCAGGAGGATTTTGTTGGCTGCAGTCCTCAAATTTTTCAAATTCCCTCTGGACTGATACTGTGCCAACAACTCTCCTCAGTTTATAGTCATCTACAAATTTGCTTGTGAATGCACTCTATGCCATTACCCAAGTGGCTGATGAAGATGTTGAATACATATCGACCAGAAAATTTGCCTCTGGAACCCTCTGATTGCTACAGAGTGTCAGCCAAAATCAAGTCAATAATCACTACTATTTGTGCCTGGCGGTCCAGTCAATTTTCGATTCATCTAGTAGTTCATTTTTCCAAAGTAAGGCCTGTTTTCTCACTTTTCAGATGGAAATGGTGTTAAAGCTTTGCTAATAACAAGGTAGAGTATGTCCACCAGTGTCTCTTCACCAACATAACATTTTGTTTCATAGCAGGAAATTTTTGTGTTTGTCAAGCCCTTTGTAAATCTGTGTCAACAACTCCAGATACACTTATCCTTCATTTGTTTGGAATAGAACTCTAGAGGAAATGTTTTGTGATCTTTCTATGGGCTCAGGTGATGCTGATCAGTTTGTTCATTGGACCCACATGGGCTACTTTGCCTTTTCTAAAGGCAAAATTGTCATTACATTAGCCCTTTTTCCTAGTTTTTGCTAGAACCCATTATCACCATAATTCTTTGAAGATGACAGACAGTTGAATTTGAAAATCACGGTAGCAAGCTCTTTCAGCCCTCTTGAGTGATATCCATCTTGTTCCAGGGATTTGGATGTATCCAGTGTGCCTCTGTCTGTTGTGTCCCTGCAGTTTATTGCCCCATACCTTCCTGTCTTTTCCCAGGTCACGCCTCTGTAAAAATGGATTGTTAATAATCTCAAAATCCTGAATAGCTACTATTTCACTACTTCCCTCTGTGAACCCTTCATGGCTTTTGAGACTCTTGAATCAGAAAATGTCAGGCAAACGTCTTTAAAGAGAGTTCTCTTAAATGAAACCAAATATACTAGACCTGTTAGTTCCTGCTACAGTCACAATTTCTGCTAGTCTCACTCAAAAAGGGAAGCTGTAGATCTCCAATGTGGTATAGGCAAGAGACAGAGGAACAGAAAGGTGCCAGCATCCTTTTTCCTAGGATAACAACTGGTTTTCATCCAAGGAATTCTGTAGTGGTGCACAGAGCAATGGTGTATCTGAATATATAAGAAATGTAAGTCAGCAGTTGTTTTGATATGAGACGGACTTCTCTTATCTTCAGAAAGTATTAGCATTTGGACTAGTTTTGATTTAAAATTAATGTAATTATTTCAAGCTTAGTACCTATGAAATTTGATGGAGGGGAAAAGAAGCTCCCTGTACAGGCTTGAACCTGGATCAGTGATTAGAAGGACATGGGTAATAAAGAGAAATAGGAACGGTCTTTTTCGAAGATGAGACCGTTGTCTTTAGCAAAATTTCTAATAGGCATAGAACTTTTAAATACATCAGATACTTACTGTAAGCGCACAGTAAATGTGTTTTGGTTTTCTTCTGTAGGTATGTGTATGAACACATGGAAGGCACTTTCTATTACAGTCTTCAAAAGGGATATACATTTGCTGAATCAGTGCCCTGAGTTGTATGGAATGTTGTGTGTTGTCAGCATTAGTGATTGTTTTGCATAAATATTGAAAATCAGAAAATGACATTTCCGTTTCTTTTCATATTTGACATCACCATTAGAGTTGTGAATTTTAATTCAGAAAATAGACCAGATACAGTTTCAAGAAATAAAATGCTCATTGCTAAGTTCTCCTTATAGCTGTGTCAGATGTCTTTCTGTCTTTGGTAACTCAGCCTCATTCAAGCATATGACAAAGAAGAAAATGATTGTAAAATGTGAATTCAGCAAATGGGAAATACTGCCAATGAAAATAGCAAACAGTATAATAACACTGTGGCAATTTAGAAATTAACACTTCGATGGCTGTTTTCTGATCCTCATATTAAAACTCATGGCTTTTACTAACAAATTGGATTACTCTCTGCTCAAGTCTCCTTCCTCCTCCTTCATACCCAAAACATGTACAGGAAACAGAGTTTAATTTGATATCTTTGTTAAGAGGTGAAGATCATTTATAAATTACACTGAGTGGTAATTTGGCTTCAGCCTACAGAATATGTATCAGAAAAGTATACTTACTGAATTTTGGTTTTTATAACTTGTCATAAATACCAAGCTTTCATTTTAAATCCTAAAAATTTGCCCGAAATAAGTCGAAAGGCAACTTGGAAGTTAGAAATAAGTACAGGCAGCTGAGTAATTCAAATAATCTACTTACTTCTGAAAGAACATGATTTCCTCCAGCTTATGAGAAGTTGATTAGAAAAGAAATTTTTATCATATTTATTATTTAATAGTTAAATTTTGAACATGATATTTAAAACAGTAATTCAGTTTCAGATCACTATTAACAAAAGATTAGTAAGGTCATAAAAGACATTAAATATTTAAACTGCTAAAGTCTTATGAAGAAAAAAATCACTAACTTTGGTTTGCTAAAAGTAGATAGATACAGAAATGCTCCTTTAAAGTTTTTTACTCACTGCAAAATTTTCAATAACATGAAATAGTGATAGTTGCACATTTTGCATTGTTGTACCATTTGGTATTATTACTAGGAGGAGACCTTGTAGTATTCATTGTAGCACTGAATCTTTTACAGAGTGAAGAGATTTGATAAGAGCTATCAGAAAAACAGTATCAGAAAATTTTATAAACTGCTACAGGTTTATCTTTCTAGGTCACATAGGCCTTGGCAAGGGCAATGTTGATGGAAAAAATAGGTTTCTATAGCATTTACTGGCTGAGAACAGAGTTTAAATGTAACATGTCACAGTACTGTGAAGTAATTGTGTGTGCTTGCCTGGTTGTAGTTGTGAAGGATGCAGACTCTTGTCTGGCTTGCTTAATTGCCTCTGTGTCAAGAGTCTGAGGGATTTGGGATTCTTACTGCCCCATATGTTATCTTATTTCACTGAGTGTGAGCCAGCAAGTGTGCAAACTTAATATGCATTTTCTAGGAGTATCAGTGCAACTGTTCATCCAGCCCTTTGGAGGAGAGAGAACATACTTTTTGTTTTCTTAGGGAACAAGTCAATTTCAGTTCAAGGATGAATTCATTACTGTGCTTTCTAGCTGAAATAGTAATTTCTTAGAGGATTAAAAAAGATTTAGCATATGGCATGGACTGCATCTGTATAAATGCAATGCCAGGAACTGAAACATAGGGTTGTGCAATTTAAGCCTTGTGTGCTAGCAGTGCAGTGAGATTAGTTTAAATATAATGATTCAAACTGAGGACATGTCTACGTTATGCCACATTAGTGTATATTGTAAGCAGTAGTTCAGAGGCATATTTATCACAAAGGTACTTTGTTATTAGTGACCTAAGACTAGGTATACGTGAAATCAGGTTTGGTTTAGTTCAAATGAGTGCTTTCAAAAGTGGTTTTAAAATGTGTCAGTTGGAGGTTCTTTCTACACTAGAAAAGTTATGCACTTTGGACTGGAGTAAAGGAATGCTGATGAAATGATAAATTGGAAAGTATGACTTTGTAGTCTGTATAGACCAAGGAGAGTTTGTGTTGACAACATGGCCATATTAGAACATACCAAAGATTTATCTAGTCCAGTATTTAATATTTGAAAAAAAATAATTATGATGAATATATTCAGTATAATCCCCTAGTGATAATTGCCCAAATACACCTTTTGAGAAATCTACAGTTTTAGTTTTTCTGAGCTATAGACCACACCTTTGTGTTTAACTGAATTTGATGAAATTTTCTTCCATGAATATTCTTAATCCTTCCTAAATCTATCTTTTGCCATTTACAATATCCTATGAAAAAGACTTCTATAGTTTTATTATATCTTGTACTAACTTTTGTTTATTTAAAAACTATTATTTAATAATGCTCAGCCTAATTTATATTCAGAGAAGATTATGATGAGTATCAAGTCATCCAATCCAAATTTCTTTGAAGTCAAGAACAGCGAATAGCTGTTGCATTAAATTTGTTGTAACTTACCTTTATAGTAAGTGCCAATTTCTGATATAAAATGATGCTCTTTTTTGCTGAAAATTGTTCTTTATGTGGCTACCATTTTTTAAACATTTCATTGAAACTCTTAGAAAAGTAAGGGCAGGGGACCATCTGTCCTTTAAGATCTCCAAACAGCTGAACCCAAATATTTTGACAAAAAATGAAAATGTCCATAATTTTTAATGGTAACACTTTCTAAATCTGGCTTGTAATATGTTTGGGTATTTCCACTGACACTGGAAACACTTTTAGACAAGAGAATGCATCATACCTCTTTGTGATGAGGAGGAATTTGAGGAATGCACTAATAAGACTATGTTCAGAAGGTTCAGTAGGTTGTTTCTCAGCAGATACCACCTACTGTCAAACAGTATTTAATGTTTAAGAATCTAACAATGGTCCCTTAATTAGAGTTAATTTCAAGGTGATAGTGGTACCACACCCTATTAGGGCCACATCTTAGTTATCAAGCACCAAAAAAAAAAACAACAAACCTGTGTATCTGGGTGCTTGTCCCAAGTGCCTCTTCAGGAACACATTGTATCATTGAAAACAAAAAATTAGAAGTCCTTCTGCATTCAGAGATACATAATCTCAAAGAGACCACAGAGACAGAGGAGCACATTGAGCTTTATGGGAAAGACAGGTCAGGAAGACAGGATGGAGATTTTGGAGAAGCATTTGACTATGTAGAGATTTGCTCTGAGTGGAGTGGCAAGATAGTCAGTATCTGACAGGTTAAAGAATGGAAACCAAGAAGAGAAGAAACTCTCAGTGATTCCTACAGAGGACCTCAATAAGAGGAGTAAATACATGAAGACTTATAAAGATAGAGAAAGAAGCCTCATGGTTAAAGGCCACAGTACTCATGAGAAATTCCATCTTGATATCTGCTTGACATGCAGGCCACAAGCAAGGACACAGGAGTTTGGCAAGATAGCTAGGGTAGCTATCTACCTTTGTGCTTGGTAGGACCTGCTCAAGGGTCCTACCCAAACAAGGAAGGAATAGTCAGCATTTTGAAGACTGGTAGAGGCCTCCATTATGTTTATGATGTTAGATTTTAAAATCCTGAGAGAGGTGTGTAAAGTCTGGATAGAGTGCTAGGCAACCTGTTCTAGCTGACCATGCTTCAGAAGGAGAGATTAGACTTGAAGATGTCAAGATATCCCTGCAAAAATTAAATTGTGATTCTACAAAGATGAATAGCAGGATTACAATCTTTCTTCAGGAAAGATGACCTATGCTTTTTTGTGGAAGTACTTGCCGACTCTTCTGGGGGATAGTGCTGAAGAACAAAAAGGCCCAGAAGAGTTGTCTGGTCCTCAAGAATCATCTCTTCAGGACAGAAAAATTTTCCGTCTTTCTGTACAGGAAGGCAATCAAACATGGCAGAAGGCCAGCATGGATAAAAGCAGTTCTGGACTGAAGCAATATAAACATATTTTGGATGTACATAGTTAATAAAACAGTTATAGGACAATAGGACCCCAGCAGGAAAATAGAGCAAGCCAAGGCTCTAAAGAGGCTGTCTTATGTTACAGGAGGTGTTCTTCATGGGAAAATGATGAGCTGATACTATATAATGTCTGTCACTAACACTTAGGATGACTAGATGGGAGCACCTTCAGTAAGTTTACTGATGACACCAAATAGGGAGCAGTACTTGATATGGTAGAGGGAGAGGTGACCATCCAAAAGTATTTCAGTGAGCTGGAAAAAATGGACTAGCAGATGCCTTATGACATTTAACAATAATGGAGTGGAATAAACCAATAAAACCTTGCAAGAGAACAGGCCTAACTGGCTCAAAAACAGCTTTGAGGGAAAGGCCTTGGAAGTCCTGGTGGCCAGCAAGCTGACCCTGAGTCAGCAGTCCACTCTTATGGTTATAAAGGCTAACTACATACCGATGAACATCAATAAAAAATGGACAATAAGATGAGAGAACTGATTATCCCCATCTATTTGGTGTCTGAAACTACATTTTGACTGTTACATTGAAATTTAGGCTCCTCAGTACAAGAAAAGCATTCACAAACTGGAGAGAATCCAGTGGAGAGCTACCAGAGGGCTGGAGAATAGAATCACAGAATCATTTATATTGGAAAAGACCTTTAAGATCATTGAGTTCAACCATTAACCCAGCCCTGCTAAATCCACTACTAAGCCATGTGCCTCAGTGCCACATCTACTTATCTGTTAAATACTTTCAGGAATGGTGACCCAAACCCTTCCCTGCACAGCTGTTCCAATGCCTGAGAACTCTTTCAGTGACAAAATTTGTCCTAATATCAGATCTAAACCTTCCCTGGTGCAACCTGAGGCTGTTTGCTCTCATCCTATCACTTGTTACCTGGGAAAAAAGACTCTGTTCAGGTAGTTACAGAGTGCAATTTACTAATTTCAGTGGCTAATATGTCTTCTGAGAAGAGTCTGAGAAAATAAGTAGTTTGTTTTTTTTTTTTTAAGTCTGAGAAGGAAGGGTTAATGAAGTCTTGCTGCTGCATTCAACTACCTAATGGGTTGTTATAAAGAAATGAAGGCATGTTCCTCTCAGAAGTACACAGAGAAAATACAAGCCAGCAAGATCCTGAGCAATCTGAGCAAAGACTAAACTTAGTTCTGATTTCAGCAGCGACTTGGATCAGATGGGCTCTAAGAATGCCTCTCAATCTAATTTATTCAATGATTTTATAGAAAACAATATCTATTGAACAGATCTTAAGTTTCAATGATTCCAGTTACAGCAATAAGGACAGAAAAGTGAACATGTAAGAACTCAAAGTATGTTGGGAACTTTTTCTTTCTCTACTCATGTTTTTGCTTCTAGACTTTTCCATCTGTGGCTTTATGTGCTCATCTAGAGGTTTCAGTGCTCTTAAACCATCCTATGTATAAAATTACAAGAGTTAAATTTCTCTTTCATAAAGGAAATTGTGTTTCTTGGAGGGTCAGTTCTACTGAGTATCTCTAAACTCACATAAAGTACATTTCTGCAAGATGGAGCTTTTTAAAGCTTTAGATCTGTATATATTGTCCAGCTGCACTGGGCACAACTTACACCTCATAAAGCCATAACAGTGTTATTTCATTTTTTCCTATGCAGTATGTGTGAATGTGTTTTATTTCTGTTTTTCCATTCTGCTCCATAGGACATGACTGTGGAACGAATATTAGTTTAAATCTACAATGTAAAGGAGAAAATGTTAAAAACAGACCAGCAATAAGCTATAATAAACACTGTAATGTATTTTATGCTTTCATATGTCTTCTGGTTTATCAGCCAGTGAAGTTATGGATAGAATAATATCTGCTGTTTTCAATGTTGTACTCCATCTGCAGGTACTACTCAGATGAAGAATGTACACTGAAGAATAGACAGCTACATATAAAAGTATCTCAGAAGACCTGTTGTCATTTAATTGGATAACCATTAACAAATTAATCAGTTTTCAGAATACTGGTTAAAATCAAGGCTGACCTGAACACTTTCCATTTTCCAATGAACATTAAAAATGCATTAGCAATACAGAACTAAGAGGACACAATAAATATTCTCTGAAATGACAGCATATATAATTATGTCAAAGAAGACTTCAATTCTCAGGCATGTAATTGCCTAAAGCCTACTTTGGTGCTATGCAAACTTGAGAAAGACAGGTATGGCAAGAGAAAAATCTTTGTGTCTTTCAGGTTGTTCAGTTGTCTCTGACTGATGCTTCTCTGCGTAGACTTAGAACTTCAAGGTAAAGATTATTTTTCATGTTTGACATGAAAGCAAAAACAATGTTTCTTTCACATTTCTTTCTCCTTACATTTACATCTGGGTTCTGCCCTTTGTGTTCACTTCCCTCCCCCCTTTTTACCTGGTGCCAGATTATCTAGTTCAGGGGGTTTTTTAAGAGGAAAACATACAATAAAACATACTTTTATTCCTTTAATCTCTATTGGATTGAGAGAAAGGATGGTGGGGGGAAGTGGCTGATGTGTTAACATTCATTTAATATCCAGGTCATTACTACTAAATGAGTTTTAAAAAGACAAAACCCAAGAGCTTAAGCATTTAGGAATTAAAATTAAGAAAATATGCATAATAACAAATACCAGTTTCCTAAAAAAAGAAAATAATCTAATTTAAAATAGTTTATATATTGTCCTCACAAAAAATGGAGCCAGAATTTTACTCAGTGCTTTTGCAAGCCCAAAATACGGAAATGTTATGATATTTAGATCTTGCTAAAAGTTAATAGCTACGATTATATAGTATAAATTTCACCTTGATTCAGAAAACACCTTAATAAGATACAATTCACATGACACACAGTGATCATATTCTAAAATCTAAATAGCAACCCTGAGCAGTAAGAGTTTTGTCCTTAGTAGACAGGAACACAATACTCATTAGGATTCTGCCAGATGTATCTGTGATCACTTCATTGTGCATTGTTTGGAAAAGAAATCTCATAATTTATGAATTTATTCATCCAGAAAATTTGATTTCAGGGCTTTTGTCATGGCTGTTTTAATTATTGGAATGAACCCCATGTCAATATTTTCACAGCCTGGATGTGCTTTAATTTTCATTATACTAAACTTTATAAGATTACATTGATCAAAAATGCATTTTGCATCCACGCCCCCAGAATTTCACCTTTAGTGAAAAAGCAGCCCTTGAAGCCTTTCTGCTTGTTGTAGCTTTCCATAAAAACAAAAACTAAGATGGGAACGTATGCTGGGGATAAGAAAAATGAAATGAGAGATATGACAGAGGAGTATAAAACAGTGAAAGGGAGGAAAGCTTGTGGGGGTGGAGTGGGGGAAAGCAGCCTGAACTGAAATGTGATATAATTTGTGATATATAATTAACCTCTGGAACTCCTTCAAGAGGAATGGCACATGCTATTAGTGAGATTGAGAATGTAGCTGACTTTAAATGCATAAGATATTTACATGAGCCATGGGACTGCCCACAAAATTACCCATTGGGTGTTCTTTTCTTTTTCTTATTATTCTGGCAGAGTTTCAGTGATTCTCAGCGTAAGCAGTCACCCAAGAGTGGCCGTTAAAAAATACATTTCTTCTGAGGAAAGATTATTCTTTTTCTTCGATTTTTCCTGACTTCCCCTAAAGCATATAGTAGTGGTCAATTGTAGAGAGGGGATATTGGAATTTTCAGATTCACTGAATTTCTGTTTTCATAGTTTTTCTAGTTACATGACATATTTTCCATAAATCACGCAGGAATGGTTTATTTTTGCATGATGAAAACACTGTGCAACCCACGGTCACCTCAGTCACTGCATTTGCAGAAACAGTCTGCACATTTAATAGCTAAAAAGAACTCTGCAGAACTAATAGTTCCCATACCAGTACTCTGGGGATGACCTTAGCTGTGAGTAGTTCTTTAAGGCTAAAAGTCACATTGTGCAGGGTGAAACAGTCAGCTAGGTCTGGAAACAACTGTGTGAATTACTTCATGAACAGTCTCCTGCTATGAGAGAATGAAAGACTCCAGCTCCTTGCAACAGATAGGAGACCAATTTGAGTATCAAGCTACAAGTGGAACTGAACTCTGACATGTGCATGTTTTGTTACAAACTGCCTTCTCGAGGGGAGGGGAGGGGAGGGTTTGGGAAGGGAAGGTTTGGGAAGGGAAGGT
>JAWMRA010000041.1:39633887-39665843 GCA_035584735.1 Pseudotriccus pelzelni
AGAAAGAAAGAAAGAAAGAAAGAAAGAAAGAAAGAAAGAAAGAAAGAAAGAAAGAAAGAAAGAAAGAAAGAAAGAAGTCAACAGATTTTTTCTATTAGATTAAGTTCCTAGTTTATGCTCACACGTAGAGGAATTTAAATTAGCTTCAAGCAAAACTTAACTTCTAGGATCAGTTTCATTATTATACTAAGAATCCTTATATTTTGTAACATTACCAAAGATCTAAGAAGCAATTTAACATTCAAGGTATTTAACTCTTGACCTAATACTTTTATATTTTTTTCCTGCAATCACCTAAGTGTCTCAGATTCTCATCTTAAATAAGGGCAAGTCTGAAGTTTTTCAGATATGCTTGGGAATTTATTATGGGCTTTTAACTGCAGTACTCGATCTTAACACTTCTTTTATTTCAACAGAGGGTCTCAATTTTTCTTTGATATGTTTCCTACTAGGTCAAGGGAGTTTGATTGAATTCAGGTCATTATAACTTCTAAGCTGTTGCTTAAATACTGATATGCAGCTGAAAGGAAATGGTTTTACTTTTTCTTACATCTATATTTCTAAAAATGTTAGCACTTTAATTTTATATAGTGAATTGAATGCTATGGAACAAAGTACTGTGGTGACTTTTTTACCAATTTTTAGTTCACTCAACTGAATGGGTAGTAAGCTTCCTTGGCCAAAAAAAAAAACAAAACAAAAACCAACCCTCAGCCTCTCTTTTGCCTTCATTTGCTTTCTATGACATACATTTAAAAATCTAAGCAATATTGTAGGTTAAGATAACATTTATTAAATCATTTTTTATGGAAGCTAGTTTTGCTACTCGCTTAAAACTTTCAAACATTAATCTATGCCTGAGTGATCAAACTTGGGTAGCACAGTTTTAGATTTCAGTTCTGACCTTGGGGATTTGGGGTTAATTTAAACAGATTTCAGAAGGGGCCAAACCATACCAAAAGGAAAGACAAACTGACCCAAAGGGGGACCCACCCATCCCAGAGGTGGAAGGGCAAACTGACCTGACAGTGTGCGAAAAGAAGGACCAATAAGATAACCAATAAGATGACCACTAATATAACCAATAAGATGGCCAATAATATAACCAATAAGATAACAAATAAGATAGCAGACTCTTGACTCAGAGGTGATCCATGCAAAAGTCAAGCTAGTCCCATGACCCCAATGGGAATCCACGGTCTCATACAGCAGTTGTGCAGGATTCAGCCTGCATAGGAAAGCAAAAGTACGAGAGAGAAAGAGGGTCCATTTTGGAAAAAAGATAAATCTATCTTATAACATGAATACACAAGAAGATGTAGGACATCCTACTTTGAGCAGCCTACTTTGGTACTGTTAATTCCTATTTTTCACCTGTAAAGTCAATAGGTGATGCTATTTCCTGTACTTTCAAATCTGTTCTATATTCCTAGACTTTTTTTCCAACAATAAGTTGTCATTACAGTGCCTTATGCTTGCACTTATCAAGGGTATCTTAAGTTGTCTCTGGTTTCTAGGTACCCAGTGTGTACTTCAGAGGTCAGCTGACAGTGTCAAAGGTGCTTCTGGCTTCAGGGTCTGGTTCTCAGGCTCACAGTTCCCAGTGTGGCAGCCAGTGTCTCTGTAAGTACTTTCAGAAGACATTTTCTTCTACTCAGTAATTTTCCCCCTCTTGACAGGCTACCTTTACAGCTGCCCACATCAGTGTTCTCCAGATGTTCTCCAGCAGCAGTTCCTTCAGGGTATGCACTGCCCTGTCATGGAGAACTTCCTTCACTTCCTGCCTTGCCATTCCTTTTTCCCCGCATTTCCCAGCTTTTTTCAAACATGTTTTCCCAGAGGTGCCCCCACCTCAGCTGTGGGCTCAGCCATGCTCTGAGGTGGGTACACTGGAGCAGTCTGAAACCAGTTGTGACCAACCCAGGGCCGCCCCCAGCTCCAAGGCACCTGCAAACATACGTATGTACATACATACACACATATACGTACATATATACTCAGTGCCTTGGTCTATCAGCTTTTGATTACTGAAACTGCTAGAGAAACTGTATTCCTACAGAACATTAGAATCTAATTCAGTGGATTCACAATAGGAAAACTATTTTATTGCCACTATAATTGAAAAAAATAGAACTCCACACCCATATACCAACCAGAATAGCTTTTGTCTACTTGGTAGTTGGTTCTGGCAAGGTATTCTGTTCAGATTTCTCTTAACACATAATGCAATGTAAAAACTCCAATCCTTGGAGCAATTTTTTGTAATTTATGCTATGCATCTTACACCTTTTTTCTTTTTTTTAGCTTCTTAGCATACTACCAGAAAAAGGTACTTTCATTATATTTTTCAAAAGCAGTTTGGTTTACAATGAAATCCAGGAGTAAAATCTAGACAAGAAAACCTCTTTGCCATGTATGACTATGTCTGCAAGGTGCTGTTAGCTTGTTAAATTATGAATGACACTGAAGATACAACATACCCTATTAATATATTATCACTTTAAAATAAAATTAAGTGTTCATTTGAACAAGACTTGACATTACATTGCTGACTTCATAGTGTATCAAATATAATTTTTAATATTATTCTACTGAAAATTGCATACTTCCAAACTATGTTCCTCTGACATTGTGGCCACATTTTTGAGTAAAGACTTCATAGCTTTTTTAAAGAAAGTAAAGGTCCATTTTTAAAAGTGACATCATTGAACAAAAGGTTTCATATTGTGTGAACTACTTAATGTTACATGTAGTTCAATCAAATTAAGTATAAATGATACTCTTTTCAGTTGATGCAATCCCTTGTTGCAGAAAGCCAAGAGAGATTAAACAGTTCAGTGTTTTCCTGTCTTCCATTTCTACCTTCCCATTCTCATTTTTTGTAAGAAGGTAAATGTAGCTGTGAATAGTTTTCTGTTTAAATGTAAACTGTCCTTGCTAACTCTAATCTATCTCTTGACAAAAAAAAAAAAATAAATCTGCTGACAGTGATTTACTGTGGGAAATGCATGGGAGGTCAGTTAATGAGCTGAACCATTTGTTATTTGCTCAAGCAGACGTGCTTTCAAGGGATTTTTAAAGTATTTTTCATTATTTTTGTTGAACAAAATAAGATTTGTAATAATTAAATCCTACGAAGCATTAGAAATCTCAATGGATAGATATATCCTTCACAGAAAAATAAAAAATTTTACTGTCAATTGACTCTAATTACAATGCAGAGACTTCATAGGTATTTAGAAATAGTAATTTGTTCCCTGTCATAGTATGGTATAATTATGCTGTGCAGATCAATTCACAGTCTGTTGCTGTAGTCAAGGAATAACATAAGCTGAAAGAAAAGGATGCATTACAAGTCAAAGTAAGGCAAAAGTCCTGTGTTTTGTTCTACTGTTAACTGTTTCAGACTGACTTAAAATATGATCTGTATTTTATATAGCTATGAGCAAGCTCTCTCTAAGCAACTAATTCCATACATGCTCTGAATATCCTGTTGTCTAGACTATTCTTGAAAGTGATTTAAATTTATCTGTTTTATTTTGCTGTAAAATGTCTAGTTTCCTGAGACAGCTACAGTATCCCTACCATGTTAACCATCACTGCCAGCTGAACACAATAAAGTCACACTCCCCACTGTTTACACAGTGAGCTCACCTCTCCCTTGATTCTTTTGGTATCTCAGATACAGGCATGGAAAGAGAAGAAAAAGGTGTCTTGTCTCGCATCACTTTCTCACATTCATATGCTGCTTATGGGTAAGTGACCCAGTGTGATGTGATGGTTTTCATTAAACTGGGATGTGTTTTCTCCAAAGTGAAAATAGGGAGCACCAAGAATAAGGCAACCTTTATTGGGTGAATAATTATTTCAAAGACAAAGTTCAGTTGGCCAAGGGATTATATGAAAAGCATCAACAACTTTTACACAACCAAAAGAGTAGATGTGTAACGCATGCATGTCAACAGGACATCTAAATCTTTTAAAATTTTCCCATTCTCACATAGCAGTAAGGATAATCTATTAAGAAAAGGAACACCCTCTTTACTAAAATCTAATAATCTGATCATACACAAAAATAGAGGACTGAGAAAACATTTGTGACCTATTTCACTACAGTTTATACACTACAGTGAAGTAGATGAATAAATAAACATTCCTACTAAATATCAAAACAAGCTGTCTGAAAAAACACCTTGGAAAACAGAATATTACTTTTGAAATTAGAAAGATTTTTATGTTGGTATCACTGCCAATTTCAACCATTCAAAATTATGAGTCAAACTTTAGACAACCATAGGATCTGCCTAAAAATATAAACACCAAAAAAATATCTTGTGTTTCTTTTTACTATCCTTTTGCTTTCTGACATCATAAGGATTACTTGTTTAATTTTTTCAAAGTTTTATAAACAAACATTTAAACTTGAAGCTTATCTTCTTAAAAAAAGGTCTCATATTGACGTGATTTAACCTAAGCATCTAAGTACCATGCAGCTGCTCAGTCACTCCTCCCGTGCCTCTGGTGGGATGGGGAGAAGAATCTGAAAAATGTAAAAACCGGAGGTTGAGGGAAGAACAGTATAATAACAGTAGAAAAATAAAACAAAAAGTGAGACAGGAATAGTGATGCACATTACAATTTCTTACCACCCGCTGACCCAGTCCATACAAGAGCAGTGATTGGCCCTCCCATTTCTACACTGAACACGAAGTTCTGTGGTCTCACATACCCCTTTGGCCAGTTTGGGCATTGTCCTGGACGTGCTCCCTCCCAGCTTCTTGTACACTGCATCACTGACAGAGCATGGGAAACTGAAAAGGGTAAGCACTACTGAGCAAAAACTCAAACATACAACAATTGGACTGGATATTCTTAAAGGTCTTTTTCAACCTAAACAATTCTATGGTCAGTGTGTTAACATTATTCCCATATTAAATCCAAAGCACAGCACTGTACCAGCTATTAGAAAGAAAACTAACTCTATCCCAGCCAAAGCCCGCTATCTCGTAATTCCTGCTGCAGTGGTTTTATAAAAAGACCAAATATGTTGTTTTATATATATGAGGCCTCGGAATACAGCCAGTTAACAGGCAAACTTTGAAGACACAGATTGACAAAAGAAATCATAAGAAAATGCATTCTTAAAATAGTTCACAGAATTTTTGGTGCAAGGTAGACTCAAGGCTGTTGCAAGGCTTGCTCCTTAATTACTGGGCAACAGTGAAAGCAGAAGTCAAAAGTGATGGCAACTTTACAAAAGTAATGGAGGAGTCAATAGGCAGTAGATAAGCAAACCAGAAGCAAGAAACCTAGATTAGACCAACAATCTTCATGTCGTGGTCTTGCATTACTTCAGTTTGCTGCAATTGATGGCAGAGGAACCTCTGAAGTCCCTGCTCCCAGCAGACACTGGGCAGCCTGTAACATCAGCCTTACTGCAACTAGCTTTGCTTCACCCAACATACACTTCCCTTTCAGATTAAATACAACAAAAATGATGTGTAGCAAATACTCTGCTGCCTAACTCTCCTCCTTCTTCCTCCCCCTCCCCTTTCACTTTATTTGGACCCTTTCTACATAGCAAGTCATAATGATATAACAACAATGTAGTTTTTCAATACAAATTTTCAGGCATCAGCTAAACAATAGTTCAGTTTTACAGCAGTATGATAGAGTATAGCCACAGAATATTGGAGGAAAAGATAATGATGATGCATTGACATGATCTCAGCAGGGGATTAGGGAATGAATATGGACTCAGCAGGTTAAGGAACTGAGATAACTTTATAGAAAGGACATAGTCGTTTTATAACCTTACACAAACATGAAAACATTTCTTATAAGGTAAAACTTCCTTCTAAGGCAAAACCTGTGACTGCAGCATCTGATTGTCCGCTTGCTGTTACCTGGAGACAGGGCAAGCTTTCAGGGTAGCAGCTGCATTCCTGTAATGAGTTGCTTTGTGCTTTGTGTAGCCCAAAGCCTGCGGTTTGGCTCTTTCCCAGGCCTTTAGCCTGACTTAATTCCCACAAGATAAGACTGTAGACAGTAAGATCTCTAGAGCAAGGGCAATTTCTCATACTGAGAATGTACAGAATCTTGAAAAACTAGGTCTTGAGTATATCACTGTTTCTAGATGGTATTGTAATAGAAATAAGAGCAATACCAACAATAAAAATCATACACAGGAAAAAGAGGCCACTCAGTTATTTTTTTTTCCATGTCATTTTTCTTGAAGACAGTCATGGTTTGGGTTTTTGTTTGTTTGGTTGGTTTTTTCGTTGTTTGTTATTTTTGTGTTGGTTGGTTTGTTTGTTTGTTAGTTGGATTTTTGGTTTTTTAAGAATCAAAATTTCAAAGATGAAAACTATGGGAAAACATTTACCTTTGAGTGTCTCTAAGACTGTTAAAAGTTCTGTGAATGCATGACAGAAATGAAAGCAATCATCACAATCCATATGGGATATCATCTATCACTTGGAAAGGCACTTACATGTGAACAGATACAAACTGCCTTTTACTACTATCTTCCAAACTGCAGAAAATATTAAAGAATGGGACTTCTTGTCGTATCTCAATGTACATAAAAGTAATGAGAATGTCAATTAATTGACTATATGTTTTAACACTTCCTCACAGAAACATTGCCATGCAGTAAAATAAAATTTCATTATAAATAAAAATAACTGAATAGAAAAGCCAAAATTATGAACAACGTAATAGAAGGGCAAGATCTGCTCTTCTAGGCTGAGTGCCTAAGACCCTCACCATCTTAGGACAAAGACTTTAATTTATATTGTTTCTGTTCTAGTTTACATGGCCTTTTATCTCTCTGTCCTTCCCCCATTATTTTATGGGTTGTCTTGTCATTCTGTTTGCTGCACATGCCCATAGACTTCTCCTTTCTCCCAAAGTTAGAAAATTTTAATTTTGTTATTCTTTATCATGCTAGTCATGTCTTAGTGTTTTGAAGGGGCAAAGGAAGAAAAGAACCTCATAGATGAGACTCTAAGCATAATATCAAAGCTGTGAAAATGACAACAGTGGACAGATTCCTATTAGCATCACAGTCAAATATGAGTGCAGAAGTTTTTTTCTGTAAAAAGGCTGATGTGGCAACTGCGTAATGAATAGATTAATGTCACATAGCTGTTATTAAAGTCACACTAGGCCATAAAGTTACAAACTTCATTATGACTGAATGAGTTTTAAGTCAGTCAGTGCCCATGAACACTAATGAATTCTTTCAAAATCACATAAATTCAAGAAACATTGGTTAAAAATCTCAGTACTAATACTCATACTATCTCTTCAGTGGTAAGAAAAAAAAGTTTCATTTCACTCATTATTTTGTAGATGATTTTCCTGATACTGACAACTTAAAAAAGATTATATGCAGCAATGTTAGTGTAAACATTATGTTAAAATATAAGACATTGGGATCCTGTGGATTACGATATTTTAGACTGAAACCTTCTTAGATATCAAAGTGTGGCTACTCCCCATCCCAGTCATAGTAAGGGCTGTTGGAAGAGACTGTGAATTTATCAAATCTATCCAAAGACAAAATAGATTTCAACTATGTTATGATTGTCAGATATTTTTGTAATCTACTTTCAATATTCCCTTGCCTTGACATGCCTTCTCTTCCTTCCTTCTTTTTTTTTTTTTTTTTTTAATATATATAAGAATATTCCTGCTTTTTGTATTGACTAGATTCAAAAATAGAAATTTCCACTACAAAAAAAGTCAGTGCACAAGCTGGTTAGATCACAACAGTACAATTTCCTTTTAATTAAGAAAATAAATGCCCAGATGTGAAAACAAAAACAAACAAAAAACCACCACAACAAACAAACAAACACACACTCAAACTAACAAACAAAAAAGTGTGAAAGGAGATTAAGTTGTATGAGACAATAGTAACTACTCAGATGTTCTTACTCAAGAGTGAAAAGAGCTATACTATGAATGATGCTTGCTTTATGTGAAGCTAGTTTTAAGTACATCTCCCATATATTGTCTTCAAAAATACCTGGGAAAATGGTTTGATTTAGTTGGAGGAAAGATGAGAGACATGAGCATGTAAATGAACTAACTTCAATCAGGGTTTATATGGAACTTAATACTTTCACTACAAATAACTATTCTATGCAGAATTTTTTCCTTTAAAGACCTCTAAAATGAATCCATATCATTACTTTGCTGTGCCTACTATCTTTTTCCAGCTTTTACTCTATACTTTTACATAGCTTCTTATCTGTCATTCCTCTCTTTATCTCATTCTTTCCTTAGAAAAGCAAAAATCCAATCACTCAAGCCTGAGCTGACATTTCAAGCCCAGGTTCAAGTGGGTTAAAAATTTAAAATTAATTTGCCTGTCTTTATCTAGAAAAAGCATTTTTCATTATTCCATTAGTTATTTTCCTTCACTCCCAAATTTATTCTATTTTCAAGTTATGTAGTAGTTCCTAACAGGAATGAGAATCTAGCTAACACTGATTGGGTCTTTGAGTGAATCGACAACAAGTCTTGTCTTTACCCTAAAAAACTTTTAATACCAATTTGACCAGATTTCCACTTGGATGAAAATACGATAATAAAAGATTGCAGTTTTGTATGAAAAAAATCTTGTAATTTCCAAAATTTTTATTTTGTCATATAACTTTTTTTTTAGTATCCTTTCAATCGGCATGATTCTCTCTGTTTTAAATGAGACAAGGAATTATATTGACTGAACCAAATACTTCAGTGTTTTGAGTCTTCTTTGCATCATAAAACACTAATTGGTTGATTTTACTTATCCTGAAGATGGAAATGCTGTGTAACTGAGATGGTAGAAAAAACAGTGGGAAGAAGAATGGAAGCGGCTTATCTACAAAAATGGAAGGTAGCAATAGATTTAGTTTATGTCAGTTTATGTCCAAAGTGTATTTAATATATATGGCACTGAACATAACGTTTTGCAACATTCAAAGAGTATATTCCTGTCTCTAAATTTAAGGATCAGTTTTAATCTATCCATGTTTCTGATTATAAACATAGAGACACATTTTATATACACAAATGTACAAAATCTACAAAATTATTTCATCCATTATTAACTGGAGAGATAGGAGCATTTTAAGATACATCTGTTAAATAAAAGCCAGTTTATCTGAGCTACCACTTCTCAAGTTTATGGAAAAAAGAACAACAATTCTCTGAAGACTTACTCTAAAATAGAACCCAAATCATTGTTATTTTGATGATAATATTAATGTGAACTGATAATATTAAAGTGAACTTTCCAGGTATTGTTACTAGACTATTTTACCTGTTTTCTTACAGAAACAATGTTTACACAGTTATGCCATTCTTAATGTCTGCATCCAGTAAAGCATGAACACATTTGCCAGTTTCAGTTCACATGTAGGAGAGTGGTGGGAAATTAAAAACTAAAGAAAATCTTGCAAGTTTTAGGAAACTAGATAACTAAATAAAGAAACCTTATTAAGGCCCCTGCAGTGGGGAAAAACTGTAGCATGAGCTGACACTGGAGAGTTCAGATACATGGCAGCTGCTGACCAGTGTGGGAAAATTTTTAACTAAAGTTCATGTTTCATTAAAGTCTCACTAAATTAATTCATCCTAAGATCATTAAAAGGAAATAATTCTAAATTCATTGATAACATGATTTTTCAGGCAAATTTTGAGCTCAGATAATATTACTTTAATTTGTACTTGTGTCTTGTATCAGTTTATTGTGTAAAAATAATTAGTTGTTAATGTTCACAGATTGTTTTTGTTTCCCTTCATAATTCTCCATTTCTATCCTTTGTTATTCTCCGTTTCTGTTCCCTATCTTTTCTTGTTTCCTCACAACATATCTGAGACAGAAGAGCTATCTTCTCTGGTATGAAAGAGCTCTGGTATGAAAATTCCCTCCCACCCCCAGGCTAGAAGGAGCTGTTCAGTTAGGCTATATAACTTCCTTGAAACTGCCATGACCTATTCAGTAGCTGTCTGCAGAGTCAAGTGGCTGGAGTGACAGCAGGAGTAAGCTTATCAAGTTTTTTAGTTGGGATTAGGCAGGGTCAAACCACACAGAAAATCTTTTCAGAAGTGCTTAGCTTCCTTTTCTGCCTAGTATAGTGCCCCAGATATTACCCCTTCCCCAACCTTGAAAAAATCAATATTTGAAAATATAGTGCCATTGATATACTTTTCACAAGGGTTCAAAGACATGGCACCTACTTCTTATTTCAGCGCTTTGTAATGGAAACTACTGGAACCAGAGGACACCAAAAGGCCGTGTTTGTGCTGAACAACCTCACTTGGGACCTGTCTGTGCGTTTGTGGGCTCCATTTAAGTGAAGTCTCAACACCTCGACCTTCCCAAGTGATGCTGTAAGTACACGTGTTCTGATACCTACTGTTCTACCCTCCTGGCTGGACTTGTTGAAGGAGGCTTGGACTCAGTTTATGTGTAGCCTTATCTCTGTTCCTGCCTCTAGCCCAGCCTCCTGCCATTTCTGGCTGCTCTTACTGGATGGGCTAACTCGTTGCCCTGTCTTGTCTGTACTGGTCACTCGGACCTGTTGATACCTCCACCCCTGACCAGGCACCATGGGCCTGCAGCCTGTGGCAGCATCACTGCCCAGTCTGGAGGGCTGAGGTAATCATGGTTCCTGGCTCATCTCCATCTGAGAGCAGCCCCACTCCTGCTGTTCCCTGACAGCTGGGATAGTTTTTCTGAAATTTTTTTTTTAAAATTAAGCATATATAAATTAAAGACACAAGCATACTTTTTTTTTCTTTCAATCTGTTAATGCTAGCAGCAGTTTCACTGAAATATTTAGGATAAGAAGTGCTTAGGTATTAAAAGAACTAATTAGTGGTTATGTATTGTGGGATTTCATTTTGTTTTATGTTATTGAAATACTCTAATTGATGGCAATGGAACTAAAAGCAGCTGTTTTAAGTATGAACTTTATCTGTAATGAAGCTTTCAAGCAGTCAGCCAGATTGCTTGCGTGAGTGTTTTGAATAAAATCATCAGTACCTGCTAGGATAAGCCTCAGATTAAGTTTCTCCTAACATCTGGCCAAGAAACAGTACAATATCATTTAGAAAGAAAGTGCTAATCTAGTGCAATATTTACTTTCACATGGCATCCGATGCATAGTTCTGTCATCAAGAAAAATGGTATTAAAATATCAGAATTCAGATACAACTCGGTCTGGTTTATTTAAACTTCAGGTTGATTAACATGTGAATATGAAAATGGAATATGCAAAGTGACTGATACAGTGGGTTCCATGAAAAATTCAACAACTTTTCCCCCACGACCCACATTATTTTCCAATAGCTGGAAGAATATAATGCTTAATAAGAAAAGTGAATAAAGTTTCAACATTCTTCTGTTTTACTTTCAGAGGAACTAAGATGAAACTGAGACTGGGTCTCATTTCTGTCATGATTAGCTCTTAGTTACAGATTCACCAGCTCAGATGTCCCACTGTATCAGACCAAATTGTTTGATTGTGATCTAAATCTACTATCTAGGTTAGAAATGAATATTTTACATATTATTTGACAGAGAAAACAAAGTGTCATGTGATCTGGGGCCAGAGTGACTGGGATACCCATGTTAAGAAGAGAATTTGACTGGTATCTCAGATTAACAGGTAAATACTTAAACACCTAGTTTGTATTTACTGCTTGCCTTGGTCTTGTTTTTGACTCTCCTCCTTCCCTTCCTCCTCATTTTCCCACTTGAACTGTCTCCAGTTGGCTAGGATGGAAAGCAGAAGTGCTGAAATATCTAACCTTGTAAATCTACTAGCCCAGCTGTGGAGAATCAAGTGGCTTTAGACAGCTGGAATATGGTTCAAAAGAGGATCCACAGTTTTTGGTGTTTTTCCAAGTGTTGAGAAATTTTGTGGTTTACCCATCACTCTTTGTGATGTATTAGAAAGTAAACACACTCTGTCACTGCATAAAAATTATATGAAAGTAAATCTACTTCTGACCTGCTGTCCACTTATAGGCATGACTCTGACTGGCTTCAACAGGAGTTTCACGTAGGGACTGCCTTCATGATTAGACATCTGTGCTGCAAATGACGGAATATGTATTAATGTGTATGTTTTCTCTCTGGAATCAATTACAAGTGAGAAAAGAAAACTGTGAATATAACAACTTTCCCATGGACTGAAATTGTACAGCTACTTTGTTCATCCATGCAGTGTAATTCTCCATGAAAGCATAGCAGGAGAAATGCAAAATGGAAAGGTAGGGATGAATGAAGTTTGCCCTTTGACATATGATATTTGAAACCAGAGGAAGAGACGAGGGGTACAAAAAGCTGTTGCTTCCTTCAGTCACAGAACCTGTTAAAGAATCTGACAACAATAGTCTTAGACTGCCCTAGAAACAACCTGTAAGAATAACTATTCAGTTTGTGAATAACAGTGAGACAGACCTGTCTGGTGAAGTGGAAGAAAAATTACTTCTTTCATCCTGATGGTACGCATATAATGAAAATTTAACATTAAGAAAGGTGGTTGTCATGGGTGCTATGGCTCTATGATGTTGTTTAAAAGTGAGGTATGCCCTTGCATAGGTTTGCTCTGATTTCATATATAATGTCTCATCTTAATCATGTTCTCTTGCCTCAGCATTGTATTCTGACAGTAGACTTGAGCCTCTCTGCACTCCATGATTTGCCTGCACATGGATATCGAAGAGGGAATTACAAGTAGATTGTAGTGTTTCAGAATTTCTGTTCTTAAGTATTTCTGTTCAAAGCTAATTTCAAATTTCATCACCAAATCTTACTAAATGCAAAAGTTTGACAAGTCATATTACTGACGTTTTGAACAGCATAATAGGTTTTAATATCGAATGTAATTAAAAAGAACAGTTTAAAATAGCTTAATCTGCTCAATAAGGTACAGCTTGATTCACATATGGAAACACTTTTTTTTTTTCCGTAAACATAAAGTAGAATTTTCTTGCTATTAAAT
Source organism: Pseudotriccus pelzelni (assembly GCA_035584735.1). NCBI lineage: Eukaryota > Metazoa > Chordata > Aves > Passeriformes > Tyrannidae > Pseudotriccus > Pseudotriccus pelzelni. Next base: position 39,646,898 of record JAWMRA010000041.1, read on the forward strand.
TTAGTTCTCTTCAAAATATGTTCCTAATTGCTAGATTTCTCATCCATGAGGAGACTGAAAAAACTTTTCCTTTACTAGACCTGAAATGCAATTGGGGTCAGAATTTAAATTCAGATAACATAACTCTTTGCAGTAGTTTATAGTGAAACTTAACCAGTGCAGTAGCAAAGAGCACTTACTTCTCCTTAAAATGAAATCATATACGCACACTAGGTAGCTGATACTTGGATCAAAAGGTGCAAAAATGGTTAATACTGTCCACAAAGTTACTTCAGTGTTATGAGTGCAAAGTTAGATGCTATTTCATTTTCTTTATCCTCAGGTACTTAGATTAGAGCTTACTTCTAAAGACATGTCAGTAGCTAAAAAGTAATACAAAATATGTTTTACAAAGATGCTTGGGTTGCTGAGCTACTGAATTGAAACAAGATCATTAAATGGATCAGGAGCTAAGCCTGTGGGAAGTGAAAGATGTTGGCACCGAGTGTTATTTTAATTTACTTCCAGGGAAGTATTTATATAGAACCTGCAAATGACATTTATAGTCATTGACAAATGTACAGACTGAAAGCCGTGTTTTTGCATATATTGATGACTTTCATTAGAGTATATATAAAGTACTAACAGTTTGGACATGATTTGTTAACCTGGGATATTGGTTAAAGAGGTGAGACACTGACTAATGTTATTTACATAGTTGCTAGATTTATAGAATATTGTGACATAAAGATGATTTGGCCAGTCTGTGGTTGATGCTCTGATGTAGTTAACCACCTGTAAAGGGCAATATTGTTCAGTGATGACTCTTATGATGGCACTTCTTTTTGGCTATTAGGAGTCAGTTTTGTTGTTGCTCTTGTGCTATTCTTCATCCAGATCAGCTTGACACTTCTCTCTTGTATAACCTAAAATATGTTTCAATCTGTGTAGTTTGTTTTCATGTAGCATTCTTAACTCCTCCTACGCATTCCCAGAGAAGACAATAAACACTGAGATTTTTCCCTGCTCTGCTCCCTGTGTGTATGCCTGTCGATGTGATTGCTTAGCTTAGTTTCACTGAAGAAGAAGCATCGAGAACTATTAAATTCAGCTATGGCTTTATGATCCTTAATTAGATAAATCACAGTGATATTTTAAAGGCAAATAGAGAAACTAGCCTGCGTAACTGAGTTTCATACCATTCATTTTTTATCTTCTTGTGTATAATTTCATATTTTACATTAATTTAATGTTTATCATTTAAATATATGAATACGTAAGACAGGATGGATATCTTCAAACTAATTTAAAAAGAGATTTAGAATACAAAGGAATATCTTGAAATTCCATTATGCTATTTTAAAGATGTTTGCCAGGTTGGAATAGAGCTTTTAGACCCAAATGTATTTTTTCTAAAAAAAAAAGAACATTACCTAGACTCATGCTCACTGCAAAAGCTAAGCTAATATTCTAATAAAAAGTGAGAACACACTTATTTTTAAAGTAATCAGTTTTGCAATGTATTTTATTAATTTTGATGAGTATAACGGTGTTTCTTGCAATGAAGAGTAACAAATAGCTAACAAAAGCAGTCTATGAACTTCTCATAATTTTAGTGTCTAATGGTCAAAATTTTTGTCTCTTAATAGTTTATGAAATAGACTCATACTCTTTTTAATATAGGAGAAGATTTAGGTACTTCAATTAGAATCTGGTACAAAGTGACATTAATTCCTGTGAGGATAAAATGAACATTCTTTCATCTAAAATAAAAATAAAATCAAATACCTTTCCATTTTTTTATGATATAGAAATGTTTGAACAGTTCTTCAAGACACTACTTATGGATTTGAAAGGGAAGGTATCCAGGCACAGAAATACTACTAGTCATATATTTTTCAAGAACCAGGTAAAAATACAGAATGATACAAATATGTCTGAAGGGGAATAACTTCCAAGTCAGTTCCCTGAAGAAATAAATTCAGATAGTTGGTACTCTTTTGTGAAAATTATCAGTCCATCAATATTGAACAATTACAGCTCTCATGCTTATACTTTCACTTAAAACGGGTTCCAGTGTGGAAGAGACGCCATAGGACAGTCAATAATAGACTGCTTAGGAGAGGTGAAGAGAAATATCTTCATCCTTCATCTCTGACCCTCTTCATGTTCCTGCATCTCTTGCCCTCTGCATGTCTCCCATGATTGCTGTAAATCTAGGATGAGCTTTTATAAATGTCTTCTGTTGAAGCATTTTTACTGACATTAATAAGTGAATGTTCAGTAGACCTGAGAGCTTTTGATTGACTTTGGGTTGGGGTACTGAGTATTCTGCTATATGAATGCAGAATGCAAAAAAAAATATTTATAAGGCTCAGGAATATTGTGCCTGACAGGAAGATGATTTCCCACATAGATCCAGAATTAGAGACATATAGAGATTCAGACATAGAGACAGATAAGGTAGAAGTATTTCTCATATAAGAGAAATACTGCAGTGCATAATTTGCCATATCATAACAGAGTGTCTGGGTTTTTTACCTCCTGACCTTTTCCTTACCTCTGGGTTTGTCTACACTGTTTTTTCTTTTCCACCCAAGTGAACATTTAGCCTTTTCTGCCTTTAAAGCATTTCTCTCAAACTTGCAAAGCAGGAGGTTAATCTCAGAGTGAGCTGTTTTCAGCTTCTTTACACAAAGTAAGATTCAGTTCTTTTTAACAGTCTTACAGGATTAAAAACGCGCAACTTTGGAAACTGCTCAGAAAGTGAGTTAAATGAGAAAACAGCACCAGGTAACTCAGTGGATTTGTCTAAACAGCTTTCCTCCTTTGAAAGGATTTAATTTTACTTCAAGAAGAAATGAGAAGTGTTTGAGACATCCAAGGTCTCAAGGGAGCAGAAAAACTAAAGACTAAAACTAGTATATCTTTTGATACTGTTGGCAATGACTTCAAGAACAATGCCAGGAATGATTATATTTAGAGACTGAATCAACCTTTCACCAGAGAGAAGGCTTGCAGTTTATTGGTATCATGCTTCTAGGGAGTCACAGCTAAAAACTACAACATCATGTCATACTTAGCCAAGGAAAGAAGTAAAGACAATCAGTCTATTTTGTTTCACATGTTTTCATTTAAAACAAATGTCATTCATTAAAATTCAATTAATAAATTAAGTGATGGATTACTACCATACTTCATTATTTTCATTTCAAAGAAGGACAAGTACCCCTTACCCTACTCTTAAAAGTAAGAACCATGTTGTATAATAAACCAATTTTGGTCTATTTTTTCAAGTAGATTAATGAAGCTGCCACTGCATCCTCTCCCAGACAAGACTTACTGACTTGTTTTTTAGAGTCTAATTTTCTTATAATCACAAACTAATTTAAGGGAGGTCTCTATCAGAGGAAGCATCTGAAAACATTCATATATCTTGCTGTGAATTCTATCACACCTATTGTACATGCTTTAGGAAGCCCAAACTCAACAATAAGATAGCATGTTTCTATAGCTCATGCTTTTGACATGATATTATCAGTGTCCCTGGTAAGCAGTCCCCCAGTAGTCCACTTTTCAACAGGAAATGCGGAGAATTCTAATGTAGGGATAAGACACAGAAGTGTTCATTCTTTCCAATTTGAAATTATTTTCATTTGGAAGACTGTGAAATAAGAGGCATAGTTTTACCTTTTGTTACAGTCAAAATCTTCCAAATATCAGTTTGAACTTTTTAGTGGTATCTTTCATCCTTCTTTACATGCAATAGAATGAGCATCTCACAGAGCTCTGCTTTCATCCCCACAAACAAAATTTTATTCATAATTAATTTCTGTAGCTCTACTTTTCTTTTTTCCCCTGAAATTCATCATCCATAGAAAATTTATATATCAGAGATTCTGACAGGGAAATGAAGTATTTATTACAAATTTCTATGACCACAGAATAATGTCTGACTGTACAGGAATATTTTTCCCAAGTTCAAATGAGAAAAATATCCAAATAATTTAGAAAGTTTATTCCTAGATTATTTTTCTAATAGTGGGATTAATGCAATCAAGACTAAGACCTATGACACAAGAGTATAATTTTATTTTTGTGATGACAGAAGACATGTATGATAGTTAGAAAAACAATTAAAAATCAATCATCTGAATAACCAAAGATTCAGTCTAATACAGGACTTAAAAATTCAAACAAGTAGCACTTTGGGGTTTTTATCTTCAAAAGGCCAGCCTTCAATAAAATAAGGGAAGTTACTAACTTAGCTGAATCAAGTGGGTTGAGAATATTAGAGAATTAAATTAAGCTAAGAATTTATTTAAAACATTAGTGATAAAAGAATAATTAGAATCGGTATCTCAGATTAAGGGGACATACTGTAGGACAGGACATCTGGCTCAGTTGGATAAACAGCTGCTTCAGAAACTATATAAGAAAGCAGCAGAGTCTGTCTTAGAGGTCAGGAAGTTTAGAGGTAAAATGAAAATATCCAGAACTCAAACTGAGTCAGACTCTGCAAAAGAAAATAAAAGAAAAGCTTCTTTAGGTGTAGAAATTGATAAAAGAGCAAGGGAAACCAAAGTGAAATGGCAGTGCATTATAGAAGAGGTGGATGTAGCTGATAATCTGTCAGTACCCCTAGAAATAGATCAATACTTTGTAAGAGATTTGCATAAATATGTCAATCGTTATTGCAGACAAAAGTGACAAATTGAGAGCTACATGTAACAGTGAAAACTCAAAGGAAATAATGCTCTCAAGCTAACAAAGTCAAGTAATCTATATCACAGAATTTCCAAGAACTGTGAGAGAAAGTTACAAATATAGAATATCTGGAAAATTGTCTTGACATAACAGTCTTGTTCTCTGACTGTAAAAGAGAAAAAATGGGGAAAGTGGGTTGAAAGGAACAGATTTACATGACCTCAGTATGACACACTATTCTTTAATAATGAAAAAATAGTAACTAAATTGAGATAAAAATGCAAGTTCTACTTAGAAAAGTAAATTAAGCCACAGAAAACATTTTTCATTGATGATACAGTTAATGTGTTTGATTCTATTGTTGATATTGTTATTTTTAAAGAATGACAAATAAAATAAATCCAGTCTAAGTCATGTAATGGTGGAAAAAGAACATAGTAAAAGAACTGGCGACTCATGACTTAGTTGATGGGATGAAAAAATAAAAGAGCAGACTAAGCAGAAGAAGGTCACTACTGTAGTAAATCCTTAAAAGTCAGTATCGAGGTTTGTTATGGTTTAGATTTTAGTGAGCATGAAGGTAAAAAAGGATATGCCTAAGGGGTTGTCTTTTTGTAATAACCTTTCACTAATAAACTTTAGTGAGGGCACAAAGTTGACAGACATCATTACAAAGAATCAGGATAATAGGTAGGAAGAAATAAATTACCTTAATCTCTAGAGTAACAGAAATGGGATGTAGTATAGAGAAACAAACTGGAGTGTCATGTACCTGGTGAGTGACCCTGGTGGGTCAACATTTTCAGTTGTTTGAAGAATTACCTCCTTTTTAAAATATAACTGTGATTTCAGTATGACGCTGTAGAAAGAATTGGTGAGCCCCAACAGACAGAAATTAAGACATCTCCAGACCAGTTAATAGTGACGTACCCTACTAGTCTTCTAAGAGGAATAGTAGGAACAAACCAGCTAACTGTGTTCATAATGGAGCTTAATTAATTCATAAATGAGGATGCTTGGGGGAAGTAGATGCAGTTCTTATCTCTCTGTCTGCTCCATATGAAAACATACAGCTTCTAAACCAGACCTGGATCATACCTGCCAAACAAAGACATCTGATCTCTGCACCCAGATTGGTACTGGGTGTTACTTGAGTAGCATCACTATGCATCTGGTTGCTTGTTGGTTTTGGTAGCTGACTTTTATTGTTGTTGGTTGGCTGGTTTTTGTTGGGTTTTTTTGAGTGGTGGTGTTTGGCCTTTTGCTTGTTTTGGGGCTTTTTTGTTGATTGATTGGTTGGGTTTCTTTTTAACTGTTTAAGCTGGCAGGATTTAGGGGAAGTTTATATGAAACTTAAAGTTCATAAGGGTGAAGTCAGGAGACTACAGGCAAGTACCAAATATATTTAGAGATCCAATTGAATGACCACTGACTACAGCAGTCCAGATGGTCCTATGTTAATTGTTCTTCATGTCTAGAAAATGTTTTGTAGCAATGTGTTTGTTATCTGTGATCAGGCATGCTCTTGGCGGTTGTTGTATTTTTCATGAAAATCTTTTGTTAATTTGATGCAGTCAGAAAGAACTGCAGATAGTAGCACAGTTGGACAGATTTTAAAAAATAGAAGACTTAAAAATGATTGCACACTGTGTGTATGTTTGAGTCACAATTGTGAGAGCCAAAATTGACGACATATTGGTTTAATGTTGCCTTTGCCAATAATTTAGAGAATTTTAGTTGTGGAAAAGTTATTCCCCTCAAGGCTTCAGAGATTAATTTTAAAAATCAGGCTATTACAATTTCATATATAATGCAAAAATTGGTAGCTCTTGACTTGTACTTTGTATTATCAATTGGATAAAGAAAAAAAACTCTGTCTCACTGAAGCAGTTTTGATTGTTACAATCCTGTATGTAAGGCCATCAAAACCTACCTGTTTACTCCAGTTAATTGAGAGTATATTCATAGTGAATGTAGTTTATGTGAAATGTTTTATCTGTTTTTCCTGAAATGCACAGAATGTTAGAATTGGTGTGTAGCTTTGATTTGGAGTTAGGTTTTGGGGTTTTTTTTCAGTTTGAGAGGAGACTATTAAACACCGTATGTTTCATGCTTCTGAACAGACAATGAGGAAACAACTTAAGAAGTATAAGAATCATCAACACAACCTGGCAATTACTTTAATATTACTTTTTTAAAAAAAAAAAATTGTCTTGACTATATTCTTATCTCAGTTGTTGCCTCCAGGCAATATTTGTTCTTGTTCATGTCTGCTGTTTCTATTTCTCATACAACTTATCGTGGTTCATTTTGTTGGATTTGGGAACACTTGCCCTTGTGATCAAGGCAGATAATTTTATACTTTACATCAGTATCTTTTAAGCAGTTGCTGTAAGCTGAGTGGTATGTATTCTGTGGTGCTACAGCTGTGGGGTCTGGGGAGCTGGCATATTAGTTGGTGATTCTCTGAACTGGAGCCTATGAGAATCCATTTCAGAAGTTTTGGTCACAGACACAGTTACCCTAGTGGAAACAGTATGTGCTTGCTCAGAGTGTAAGAAAGATGAACTGAAATTGAAATGCACTTCACAAATCAGACAGCAGCCTCCTCTCCAAAATTCTGATGTTGAAGCTTTCTAAAATTTTATTTTTTTTTTTTGGTAAAGATATTCAGGAAGAGTAAGGATTTTTTTTTTCATGCTTTATTTTCCTAAACCTAGATGCAGTCTCAGTATGAATCAGATTTGCCAAATCAAAATTTAGAAGACCGAATCTTTCATTCCTTCTCTGCGACAATTTCATCCATTGGAAAAAACCTTAGCCCCTCTGTGACCGAATTCATTATTTGTTAATCTGACAACAAGGTGTCATTATGCCTTTGGGTACTGTAAACTCCCATATGTTAATAGTTGTAAGGTAAACAAATGCAGATATTCTTCCCAAGAATGACAAGGCAGTGGAAGGATTAAAAAAAGGTTTATTTCAGATGCAAGGACCACTTTTTTCATTGCAGCACATCGGACTTTTTAGGAGCAAAAGGCAGTGCCCCTCCTTTCTCCAAGGCTTCTTGTGTCTTCTCTCTCTCCTCCCCCATGCTCTCTGGCCCAAAGAGGCCTTGCACATATCTGCAAACATGTTATCTTTCTGCATACCGCAGAGAGAGACATCTGCTCCCAACTTCTCCCTGCAACTTTTTCTGAAATGCAGAAGGAGGGAAAAAACCCATCTATCCCATCCAAAAAGGCATTTTGCAGATTTTCTAAGCAAAACAAGTTCTAGCTTTCCATTACAAATTCTTGTGCAATTGCATCTATTCCTACAATAGTATTCTAGCTAGCACCCAACTATTGTAGCAACAGAGGCTGAATAAAGACCAAGGAAAAGTAAACTAAAATCTCTCCTGGATTATGATGTCTTTTGGTCTTTATTGGATATCTTGGATACTCAGACCCTAAAATAGCCTCTGCACTATGCATAGATTGTAGTTAAGTGAACATGGACTCACAGAATGGTTTGGACAAGACGTTTAAAGGTCACCTAATGAGCAGGGTCATTTTCAACTAGATCAGCTTACTCAGCACTCTGTCCAACCTGATCTTCAATGTTTCCAGGCATGGAATATCTGCACCCTCTCGAAGTAACCTGATGGAATGTTTCACCTCCCTCATTATAAAAAGTTTCTTCCCTGTATCTAATCTGACTCTGCTCTTTTTCAGTTCAAAACCACCAATAAGATATCACTAGGACCTTCTCTTCTGCAGGTTGATCAACCTCAACTCTCACAGCCTGCCTTCATAGGAGAGCTGGGCTATCCCTCAGATAATTTTTGTGGCTCTCCTCTATATCCACTTCAAAAGGTCACATCTTTCCTGTGCTGGGGAATCCAGAGCTGAACACAGCATTCCAGGTGACGTCTCACAAGAATAGAGTAGAGAGGCAGAATCACCTCCCTTGACCTGCTGGCCACACTTCAGTCAATGCAGCCCAGGATACCACTGACTTTCTGGGCTGTGAGCACCCATTGCCAGCTCATATCTACTTTTTCGTTCAGCAGGTCAGGAAAAGGAAAGAAATACTTGTCCAGTGTATTCTTGAAGGTACATAAAATGCTCCCTGGCACTGACAGCAGGAGTGAGAAACATGACCTGATTTGGGAATGAGGAAGATTTACTTACTGGTTTTTCTCACTAAAATGTAATATTTCTTCTGGTGTTTTTTATTAATTTTATTTTTGCCATTTATTTCTTCCTCTTTCACTTAACATCTTTCCTTCCTTTACAGCTTACTGCCAAGTTCTCTGCAGATAAATATCATTATATTAGCCAAGATCTTACTGCTCTTCTTATGGATGGTTAGTTCCAGCTAATTCAATATGTAGGTGAGATGGTGTCCAGCATAGCATTTTATGGTTTTCTGTATCCTTATCCCATAACTTATCTTTCTTCTGTTATATCAAAATAATTTCTCATTAAATATACCGTTTCTTTTCATAAGTGCACTTGTCCTAGTTTATAAAATCCCTAGACATTTTTACAAAACTTATTGGACTAAATACTCAGTGAAGAAAAGATGAATGGATGTGGCATTTAGTGCCATGGTCTGGTTGACAAGGTGGTGTTAGGTCATAGGTTGGACTCAATAATCTCAGAGGTATTTTCCAACCTAATTGATTCTGTGGTTCTGTGATTTAACTGTTCTACAGACAGAGGATGGGAGCTGCTAAAAGATCCCTGCAAATACACTGTACCAAATAACTTCAGACTGGTCCAGTTATGTTTTGCACAAAATATTTTTATGTCTGACAGTGATGGTCTGTCAGACTGAACCCTTACCCAGAAAGGTTTCTCATCTCTATGTTATAACTCACAGAGAGAGGAGAGACCTTCTACTGATAGCCCATGGTAAGAAATGAACTAGGAGTTCGCAGACTGGAATTACAGATTCTGAAGCAGTGAAGTTCAGTGAGAAAAGGATTCAGAGATGAACCTTGTTTTGTCTTCCTTATCTCCTGCCAATAGTGTGCACAGTGGATTCTAACTGCAGCATAGAAAGAAAGAAGAACCTGCAATATAGAAGAAAAATAACAAGTAATAGGACAAAAATCTTAATCTCTTGAAGACAAGGGAGGATCCATTACTATGGCACTGCCTTCCACCTTTGCAAAATGGCTTAAACTTTTATAAATTTTCTATCTGAAGAAAGAAACTTACTGAAGTCAATGCTCCAAAAATAATAATACTAAGCTAAAAAATTACAGAAGCTACTGTAACCAATGAGAAGACACTTTTCCAACAGTTTACTATTGTACATTCTGGTCCTTTTAGCAATGTACCAAAAATTAGTGGACAATTGACATTAGCAAAAGCTTATCAGCAATTTTATAAATCAAGTGTCAGCAGAAGATTAAATAAGGAGGAGAATCAACCAATATTTTAAAAATAATGTATATTTTTCGCTAGGTGTGGATATCTGTAGTAGTACTCTAAATAAAAAAGAAAAAAATGGTTTGGACTGGGCATAAAATGTGACCCAGAATTTATGAGTGACAATTCAACTTTTATAAATGTTATATTGGCATTATGTTTTATTGTCTTCCTTATGTGATAAATTGAATTCAGCTATCTAAATAACTTTTACCTAAGGAAAGTGTGGCTAAGCTGTTTTATGTATCTAACACAAAGAAACTTTCCTTGTGGCTTGGGCACACTGTATGCAATTCAGGTGGATTGGATGGTCTCTCCCCATTCTCATACTATAATTTTAATCAGAAAATGTCAGTTGCAAGACAGCAAATCATCTTATGGAAACATTCTGAGGTCAGCTTGGCTTTTTTGGTTTTGGTTTTTTTTTCATCCTTAAAATGCCTTAAAACCATGATGGATTTATTTTTGTTTATCATACTTTTTAGGTGAGCAAGACATTAACAGATAAACCTTTTTTGGTCCCTTACATAGAAGGCCAGTATTTAAAGTTTCTCTTTATCCTGATTTGAACATGACTTTTTTTATTGCCAGGTTAAGGAGTAAGGATCAGACTATGGGTTGTTGAAGCTTATTATACAGCTCACTCTATGTACAGGTACTGGAATTGGACTGAAAGGACAGGCAAATGAAACATAGAAAGTTTTAACATTGCCTCTAGATAGCATAGAAAAAAAATATTTAGGCTGCATTATTAGTCAGACCTTACTATGATCTCTTCTCTCTAATTTGCTCTTATTAAAGACTATAGTATGGCTCATTTTCTACATTCCTCTTTCTGTATAAGCTTACATCCTTCCTGAAGGATAGAATATGGTGTTTAGTTTTTTTATTCACACAATGTGTTTTGAGCAGTGTGTCTAATAAAGACATATACTTTCCTGGTCGCCTGCTCTGTTTAGATAGTGGTAGTTCATTAAATTGATATTGGGGAAATCTGTGCCACTGGGACTCTTTTGTATTCCTGGTCAGGGATTTAGTGGCTGCTGACAATTTTTCTGTTAATTAAGATCCATATCTAAGCCCAAATGAATTGTTAATAGAGAACTGCTTACTCAGTACGAGGGGGAAAAACAGAAAGAAAAGAAAGAAGAGAAGAATACTTTTGCATCAAAGCAAACTGTAAACATAAAAAGGATATAAACAGGTTTTTTTAAATAAGAAAAAAATAAATAAGCAAATAATCTGGTATTAAACAGGTTCTGACAGAAATATTTGCCTTCTAGAACCCAGAAAGGTATCTCTGAATGCTTAAAAGCCTACCTTTTCTCTTTTTTCACATCTAACAGAAACTTGATACATTTGGATTAAAAAAATAGACAAATATTTATTACCATTTCAGTGGAATGATATGAAACTAAACTATCTGGTTTCAGTGTAAAAATTCTGTTAATATCTTAATTTGAATATTTTTGTGATTAATTTATATGTGGACAAGTTTTAAAAAATAAAATTAAGCTTTTAGATAAGATTTAAGAAAGTGCTGAGACTCTCCTATTGAAACTCTCTGATTTGATTGTATGAAACAAAATAATTTCCATCTAATGGCTTCTGAAGATAGTCTAGAAAAAGAGAACAAATGTCTCAAAGGACTGAATATTTTTTTAATTAGCTATTAAGAAAGTGCTGGAAAAATTTATTTTTCTTCTCCTTTCATTCATTCTGCCACATGGGCCATTTTCTCTTACAGAAAAGCTCTACTGTTATTATTTAGTGACTTTTACTCTTCATATTTTCATCTTTTAATGACCTTGCAGGATTATTTAAGGGTCTCATTATCATGGATATCACATTTCATTTCTCTAGTTCGTGTTCTGCTTATTTGTCTGCATATCACCCTGTGTATGAAATTCTCAGATTGCCAATTTTTAAATTAGCTGATGGAAAGATTTCACTGACTAGACATGAACTGTTCAGTATTGGATGTTGTGATTGTTTTTTAGCACAGCCTCATGCAGGATATTTAGCAAATATATTTTCTCATCTGGAATAAAGCTAATGTGATTACTAGCATCTGTACTGGCTCAGGTGAGTGCCATACTTTATTTATTTATTTTTTTAAATGAAGATGGATCTCTTTTCCAATTGTCACATCTGCCCACGTCATGTCTTTTGGATCTTTTAAGCAGCTGTTAGTGTAATGAAAACTTGTTTTCTGTGCTGCCAGCTTTCTGCAGATGCTGTGGACAACTACTTTGAGACTAGGAAAAAAAAGTCCTTCAAATTGCTAAAAAGTCAAATCTAAAATGCAGTGAGCAGTTAATACTTCATAGGATAACTGCTGAAATAACATGGATGAGATTTGGGAAACACAGACAAATAGACTATTATATTCTTAATTTCTATTGACTTCTAAAATCTTCCCTCTCATCCCCTCTCTCTGAAGTATCCCACTAACTAGCAGAACAACCAGATATCTTCAGTAGGCAGCACACTGAATTTCAAGTTGCAAATCCATGTAAAGTTTACATGTACTGTGTAATTATTTTTTCCACCTGAGTCCGTGACCTGTTCTAGCAAACAGCTGTGAATTTGTAGCCATTGATGTGTACAGCTACCTGGAACTAAACTTCATTCGAGGCAACTAATTGCTTCTTGAACAAGGGCATTCCATTTCAGCAGCTGGAGCAGACTGTATTCTCTGCAATCACAGATAACTTATCGTACTCAAGAGTCTCATCTTTGACAAGAGCAAAGAAATATGGACCATAGACTTGTTATGTGTGACAAGTGTCCCACAAAATTGCTGACTGCAATACAAAATTATTTTGTTATAGCATCCTGCAGAGATGGCCTCTTGAACTTTTATGGCTGGCAGTCTTAATAGCAATCAAAAGAATCCTTGTAGACATAAAAATTATTTACTGTTTGAAACAGATCAAAAATTCTGAAAAAAAAGGATGAAGCAGCGTGACGGTCTAAACAGGTCTAAATCCTGTTTCACCCACTTTTTACAGCAATGATTTACTGAAAGTAAAGTACTTTGACCATAACTGTGTAATAATCAGGTAAGCATTTTCCTATGCAACTCCAGTACTGTTATATTACAACTTCCACAAACTGGAATGTTACACATACATATTGGAAGCAATTTGGCTAATAAGGGCCCAAGTAAAGAAGAATTTCTACAGAAAACAGGGAAATTCTGCATCAAAAGAAGGAAAAAAACCAGACTAAAACAGCACAGAAGGAAAGAGGCCAGTTAACTTCATAAGAATACATATTGAATTTTATAGATTTTTAAAATTATTTTTAGGGAAGAAAATGGGTGAGAAGACAGTCAACACACACACAAAAAAAATCTTAGAAAAAGGTGAAATTTTTTTAAAACTGTTTGCAAAGGCCATATTGGCTCTACAAATTAGCATAGACTGTGAAAAGAGCTTGTAGGCTGTCCAGTAGAATAGATGTAGCTTTTGGCACAAGGTGTACACAGAGTGAATTCCTAATGCCAACAGCCTTACCTCAACCCAACTTTTAAGTGTGGCAGAAAAGGATGGCTCAGAGGCAGGATAAATCAGTGAACTGAAGTATAGGAGCACTTCAATAGGTAAAGATCCAGAGCACATTTTTCAATTACAGATCATGTCTCTACTTCAGCTATTACGGTTCAAGCAGGGAACTCATACAAAAGATGTGTCTCCAGTATCAGGAGTGACAAGTCACTCCAAGACCAGTGGTAGCCAGCAAGGCTGCCTCTTATACAGCTAAGTATTAGAAATATGTTTGAGCTGCAAGATTCATAGGGAATGTGGTCCATTTATTTGCCAGGCTGAATATGAAACAAACTATTCATCTCAATGTTTTCCACTAAAAATATAGGAAATCTTTTAAAAATATAAATCTTCTAGAATTCTATTTTTCCATGTACTAGTAACAGAGATGATGTTTGTCTACAAAATATAGTGATTATTTTACTCCAAAATTCAATAAAAGTACAGGTTTTTTCATCAGGTCAAAATTATGGCATTCTTATACCAATAATTCGGTTTTATATATTATGCTTCCTGCTGCTTAGAGACAAAAATTATGTTCTCAAGCAGCTAGAAATTGGTAACACTGCAAATTGTTTACCTTAATTCACAATTAACCCACCAGGCCACAGCCTGATCAGTTGCAAATTTCATGGCACTTTTGTCTCATGTTACATATTAAATGTAACTTGCCATGTGGAAAAGGCAGGAAAAGGGAAGTCAGAACTGATAGTTTGGGTGGTTTTGGTTTGTTTGGATTTGGTTTTTTTAATGTCTGTGGTGACTGTGATCACCAAAAAATATTGTTTCAGGTAAGTAGTCAAAGGAATTAGACTCAGGCAACTGGAATGTCCTTAGCCCACTGCAGAGTACCTCAGTTTACTTCTGTCAGAACATGCTGATGGATAGGCTCGTTGCTGAACGCAAGCACCTTTAAAATGGTTTTACACTGGGAAAAAAAAAAGTTCAAAACTTTTAGAGACTGAAAATGTGAGTAGGAAATGTTACCATTTTCTGCAGCCTCCTGTGTGACTGTAAGCACAGAGACTTGGTATAAGCATTTCCATGACTGACAGCTTCTTTTGTATTCAAGGCTCTGTATCAAAATCCAGACGGCATAGCCTCTATAATGATGCCCAGTTAGTGGTTGCAGTTCTTCCAGGTGTTGAGTCTGATACAGGCTTGTTTGCACTGTGCTAGAATGGTGTGTATTCCAAGTATGTACTGTGCTGGAATAGTTTTCTGCTCTTGGCCACAGAGATTCTACACTTTTTAGAACAGGAGATATACTGTATATAGGGGTCCTCCCTTTTGTTGAGTAGAAAAAATGTATGCATTAACATTCTAACCAAGAGACATTCTTGCTTTTGCTCCAAACCTAAAGCAGATGCACGTGAAGCATGACATTCCCTGCTCAGAACCATTCTCTTGAAACCTCATCAGGAAAAATGTTGGGTACTTGAATATATCATACTTGGAGCTCCGTCATCCTAATATTATAGTAAAGAGCATGTAAGACATGTCTAGATAGCCACTGGAGATAATCTATTCCACATTTGAGAGTTTTGCTATGATTTTAAAGGCAAGGTTTTCAGGTCAAGATTGAGAAAAAAAAAGTCCTAGGAATTTTTGTCCAGCTTGAAAAAATTTTATGGCCATGATTTTTAAAAGATGCAAACTTGAAAGTTCTCTTGATATATATCCCTTTAAAATGAGCACCTAAAGCCAATTTAGAGAAACCTGACATTAAGTCCCTACAGTGAAAACTTTTGTTTCACTCTGATGACAAAGTTGAAAAAATATAAACCCTCAGGCTCCAATGACTATTTTAATATTATTTTCTTGTTCAGATATTTCACAACCAATGTGGGTATTGATGATTTTATTTTGTGAAATACCTCAGAAGGTGTAGTGAAAGACTCAGCTTTAATCAGCTTTAATACATATAAATTGTATTTTAATATTAGTATTTAAATTTAGTTCCTCGTGTTCTTTTTTTCACATAAAATATGCTTTAATGCAGATTTTTGTCTTGCTTTCATGGGCCTTTGTTAATTTCCAAAGGGTAAAGAGTTGAAAAAGAAGACTTCTAACAGGGAAAAAAAGGCAAATATGCAAACCCATTCCTGAAATACTACTAATAACTATAAGAGACTTTCTGGAGGGACCTGGAAAAGAAGCCTTTAATGCCAAGTCAGTAATTACATTATTGAAACAATATTACAGAAACCAGTTTAAATCTCTTTATGTCTCCTTCCCATTTAGAATAAAATCATGTATAACATAATTTAATTTCTAGCACTCAGTTCTATCCTGCTAATTGTGAAAGTCTTAGTTACAAATAGAAGCCTCTCTATGCCTCCTATTGTAAACAAAAATCTATCAAAGTAAATACTGATAAATACTTGTACATCTTCATTAGAAGTAAATTAATTGAATTCCTTTTAAGTAACTGTAAAGGTGAATAACAATATGGTGTAGCTAGTCAACTCAGTTTAAATAAACCACTCTGAAATTAATTAAATTTTGTGATTAATTCTGTTTAAATAATCTTCATGAAAAGTGTCAGGTTGCAACTAACACTGTCTTTGAATTGTGGTAATGTGTCAGCAATTACATCGGGGAAAATATAAATTGTTGTGAGGACAAAACTTTGCAGTGGATATCTCTGCAGTCATAAAACTGATGATACATAATGAGTAAAATGTATTTTGTCTTTTAAGAATGCCATATATTGTTGATAATGTAATTTTTTATTTTTTTTTTTAATTTGAAGAACATCAAATAATCACTGTATCCAGCTGATGAAATACATGAACATGATCACGGTGACTTTTTTTCAGAGAACTGAGGCTGACATCAGTGGTGATACCCTAGGAATGTGATTTATGAGGCTGTGGTACATGAATTCTAAGGACAGTTGATTCAGCTGTTCTCTGGAAGGATTTACTCCCATGGAAGGACAGGTGGCATCTGAACTCCCACCCTGTAACAGCTTATGCTTAAAAAGGATATTTTTCAAGTGCACCTGCATATAGACCCTAATTCAAAAGGCATGCTGAGCTGCTGTATTACGTGATAGATGATGTTCATGTTTCTTTCTTTGTTCCTTTTGGCTTAAGAGCGGTTTGGTGCTGGAGGCAGATGCTTTTTGCTGATTACTTTCTTCCTTCAAGAGGAAGTGTCTTTCTACAATTACGAGATATAGAGCACGTACTCTTCACAGCAGCCCAACCTATACTACAACAACAGGTAAGACACCCAGGGAAAATCACAGAAGGAACTGCATATTTTACTGAAACTGTAGGAAAAGGAGACTTCCCCCCTACAAAATCAAATAAAGCCAAACGTCATTACTCCAACCAATTCCAAAACCAGGGTGGGTCAGGGGAGGAGGGCAGAACACTTCTCCTAACCCCAGAGCTGACTGACTCTGAAGAATGATCTAATGTATGTCATGTTGGGCTGCAAGTAATATCCCTGAGCTATGCTCCTCTGTGACCAACCTAGTTCAGAGCTATAGGTAGGACACATCTCTATCTGTGTGAGAGAGACATTTTAAAATGGGAGTTGAATATGCTGAAGCATTTTTTCTAATTGGAAAGCATACAGAACAATAACTACACCACTAAGGAAGAAAGTGGAGGGGAAAAGCAGAATAGTGGAGGCAAAATAAGCAAAGCAAGACCTTCTACTCTATGCCACCTCTCACGAATTCTTTCATTTACAGAGTGACTGAGATTTCTGTTGGATGAGCTAAATATGAAATGTCTAATGTTATATATGCAGATTTTCTTTCTGATTTCTTGCCTATCAAGCACAAAAAGGCACAACAAACTCATATATTTTAAAAACATTATGTATTAATTCAAATTATATTATAGGGGGTGGGGAGTAAAGAGTGAATTAATGTAATTTTGTTGTTTTTCAAAACCAACATAAAAAATACAAAAAAGGTCTAACAGTTTTTAAGGAGACTGGGCCTTCGTTGTTGACTCCTAAAGTCCATAAACAGGAAAAAATGGGCAGTTAGCTTAAAAGACAATGTCATGTCTTTAGCTCATTTCCAGGAAAAAAAAAATTAATTACATAGTAAGATTACATAGTAAGATTATTGAGTTCTATAAATCTGTGATGGACTGTATACAGAACAGAACCAAGCTGATGTTCAGATTTCTCCATATTTAGATATTTTCTGGTTTTATTTCAATGACTTTGTGTCTTTAACAACTAAAATTTCAATTAGCTTTTTTAAACAGATGCTGTTTGCAGAGGTAAAAAAAATGATTCATCCAAACAGAGAGAAGACATTACCAGAATTAATATGTTTAACAAGATGAGCATCCATGAAATAAAAAATAAAATCCTTCTATTTGCCCAAATTTATTGCACATAGTAGACAAGTGATGGTATTTAATTGATGAAGACACATTTTGTGCACAACGAAGTATTGACAAAAGGGTCAGAAAGGATGTCACCTTGGACAATGAGTTCATGTCTACACTAATAGGCACCAGGTGTGCCCAGGAATGCTCACTGGTGCTCAGGCCAGTTGGCCTGGAGCAGCCCGTCATGGTACTAATAAACTATCTTGGCCTTTACAACACAGTGAGCGCATTCAAGCTGCCTGCTGGGAATGCCCTTTGCAGTGTTGTATCTGTATTTGGCAACTGCTAGGAGAATAATGGCTGACATGGGCCAGAAGTCTGCTAAGGACCATGCTATTAATTTAAAACTACAGATGATCATATTCCAGTGCTAGATGACATTTCTAGTCACGATTTAATTTATTAGTACATGTAGCCTCTAGGTCCCTACCCATAATCATAATATCAGAATCTTCCATGAGGCTAGCTATACAGAGAAGATGCTGGGTTCATAAAGCTATTTCAATAAAACAATGTGTTTGTATTGGAAAAGCAAAAGAACAGGCAGATGTCCACAACTCAGAATCTAATTTTCAGTAAAGTGTATGGGGACACTCCACTGTATTGGCAAAGATTATTATGTTTTTGTTTTGCCAGTTAATAATTCTTTTCTAAAAAATCAAATTATTTTTTTTCCCATCAAATTTTCTACACTAAAAGGTAAAAGTCTCTGTAAAACATGTTTGTAAAATATTAAAGGCAGATAGACACACACACACACACACACAAACATATTTATTCTCTAAGTGAAAAATGTCTTTTACTATTAACAAGGATGTTGAGATGGTTTGTATTTCTGTGTTGTGTGGCAGTGGACATACCATATTTAGGATGGAAAAAGTCCTGTCAGAAATGGACTTGTGAAGAAAATGAAGAAAAC